>JAFEMH010002275.1:0-359223 GCA_022495995.1 Adenophora triphylla var. japonica | reverse complement strand
TTAATGCTTTGATTAATTGGTATGAGAAAGTCAATCGATAGCTCCCCATACACCTTACCATACCCCACACAAAGGCCTCCATCAAGCCATACACTTTCCAAAACATGTCCCCACCATCACCTTGACCAAGTCAACGACGGCAGCAACATCAAAGGACAACAAAAGGTCACTCAGCATCAAAAGATTGACCCCATGTCGACAACAACCTAGGGGCTTGCTTTCGACCTTGTGCGCATCAAGAAAGTTCAAGTAGGGGCTTGCCTTCGCCCTCATATGCTTCAAAAAAAAAAAAAGAGCTCGGGCAGAAGCTTTCAAAAAAAAAAGAGCTCAAGCAGAAGCTTTCAAAAGAAAAAGAGGAGCTCAAGCAAAAGCTTCACAAAAATGAGGTCAAGGACCCAGCGCCAACAAACAAGAAGCAAGGGAGTCACTAAAACTGTCATCAAATACGACTTGTCAAGGAATCACATCAAGGCCCGTGCCTCATCATTCAGCTTTCCGAGCCTTTTCGTCAAAGGCCGCACAAATATTCATGCCCTGGCCCCAAAGCCAAACACAGTTCAACCCCGAACTACGTCAACCTGAGCTCCTTGTCTTAAGGGGAACGTAGGCAACCAGAAATGGTCCGGTCATAAACACATACAAATCCACAAACCTGGTCCCATCAATGACCTCTCCTATGCATAAACCTTCTTTCACACCAGACCAACTCGATCCTTGATACCAGTTGACTTTCTCCTCGTGATTAATCAAAGCATATCAGGTTTAATTGTTGAATAACCCGAACATCAACAAAGGGTTTTAAGCAAACATGTGATCAATGTGAACAAATCAAGTTTTCAGATGTCTCGACAAGTCTTCTTTTTCTACAAAATAGGAAAATAGAGGCTAAACAACGATTTTCCGTCGTGAAGGGCTTCCATACACTTTTACAAGCTTTTCAATGCTCATACTCTCTCAAAAGAGTCAAACCCAAAAGCATGTTTTTTGTGCCTACATCAAATAAGGCATTCACACAAAAAGGGACCCATTCCTAGCTTTTCAAATAATATATACGCCCTTGCAAGTACAAGTCATGTATCTCACAAAAGAGGGTCGAACTATGCAGACATGAGCCCCTCAGTTCGAGGGAAACGTAGGCAGCCTTCATTGGTTCGGTTTAAAGCATACACAAAAATCCCAAAGGTTGGACGCCATCAAGGCTCAGACAAGAAGCAAGCAAGAGATTTTGCGTCTCGACAAAGCTTTAAAAGTAAATCACAAATCATCACAGTTAAAACACTTCTTGATGAGTTCAAGCACGCTCTACTCTCAAACTCACAACATGCCAAAGACAACGTAAAGCATTTAACAATTAATGTGTCTGCAATGACAATGAATGGATACTCAGTGTTTCAGAAGGTCATTCCATGCTACTCGCATTTGGCCCTTTGTCACTCTTTCCTTTCTTCCCTCGTCCCCAACGAGTCTTCTTTCATTCCACATGAGCGAGTTCTGTCTCCCTCATTCCGAGATCAGGAGTCCTCCTCATCGAGTCAAACAATCCAGTATCTCTCAAAGCTTCAATCGCCCATGCCTCGACTCGGATCTTCTCCCTACGAGTTTGCAAAAGGGGATCTCTCCCCGCTAGTCTGTCAACTTGAGTCCCGTAGTCAAACAAAGCGTCTCCCGTGACACCCTGAGGGTTAACCCAAGCTTCTACACTCCTAAAGTCACAGCTGAAATGGCAATCTTGCCCCGGAATTGCCTCGCGCCTGTTCCCCAAAATCGACTGAGCCAGTCCAAGTACTCAGTAGTCAGGACAACACTCTCCCTAAGAGGTACCCCAAGAGGAAAAGCAGCAAACTTCCATGCCCTCAGAAAATATAGAAAGGCATCTGGATCTGTCATGCAGAAAGAGACTACCTCCATAGTGGCAATGCCTTCCCAGCCCAGCAAAGGCTCCTGCCTCATCCCGAACTGCCTGGAAACAAGCGATGGAACATAGAAAGAGGACCAAGACAAACACGAAACTCTGACAACATAGGAACCTTCCTGACAGGCCCTCCTAGTCTCAGTTCCCCAATGAGGAACCCACCAACGGAGGTGATGCATGCCAAGTCAAACCATCCACCTTTACCAAGCTGACTGATCCGTCTCCAAGACCCAATGGTCGCTAAGCAAACGTCCACATACTAAAAGATGTCAGAAGTACAGGCATTGCTTGAAGCCTCTCTCGCAACCACAAAGTGACCAAAGCAGGGGCTTCCCCCATGCATGAACCGATTCCCCATCGCCAAGCGATCTATGTCGTGGAAAGTCTCCCCCGAAACTAAGGGAACGATGTCCTCACCAACCTGGCAATGGCCAATCACATCCAACAAACACGTCCCAGGAGACATCACTCCCGCCGTCGCTCAAGAAACTGTCAAAGCTACTTCAGCCCCCAACTGCTCAAAAGCCTTACCAAAGCCATTTCCGGCCACCATACACTAACCACAAACATTTCAAGCTCGTGCGACATGCACAGAACATAAAAAAAAGGGAGTAGAAACAACCCCTAAAGCAAAAATAAAAGAGTTCATTACATGTGAATACATTATGCATATAAATACAAATATTTTGTTGCTCTCCTCACTAACATGCGCAGAAAAGAAAAAAAAGAGTCCTACTCTGAGTCATCGGCACCACCTCCTGGTAAAGACTCCCACATCTCGGCGCCTCCGCCAGCCACCTCATCATCCTCGGTGAACTCAACACCTTCCTCGACTGGATACTCCAAGACGTTCGCAGAAGTCAGAACGAAGAAGGAAAAAGAAGATGAGCCATCCCTCCTCTCCTTGTCCAGCACCTGAGGCACCCAATGTCCTAAACACCAAAACAACTCGGTCAGAGGCGCCCCATGGCCTCAAAGATTTCAACAAATTTGATCCGAGGTGCCACCTTGCCCTCACTACAAGTCTAGACAGAGGCGCCACCTCGCCCTCACCACAAGTCCAGACAGAGGCACCACCTCGCCCTCACCACAAGTCCAGACAGAGGCGCCACCTCGCCCTCACCGCAAGTTCAGACAAAGGCGCCACCTCGCCCTCACACTAAGTTCAGGTAGAGGTGCCACCTCGCCCTCACCGCAAGTTCAGACAGAGGCGCCACCTCTCCCTCACCGTAAGTTCGGACAAAGGCACTATCACGTCTTCATCATTTCAGCGACTTCGGTCAAAAACGCCAGCGCATCCTCAGCATTTCAGCAACTTAGGTCTAGACACCTTAGAATAGTCTCCCTTAGGTCCAGATGCCTTAGAATAAGTCTCCCTTAGGTCCAGATGCCTTAGAATAGTCTCAACTTAGGGTCATACTCCTGAACTAAGTCTCCCTTAGGTCATACTCCTGAACTAGGTCCCAACTTAGGTCATACTCCTGAACTAAGTCCCAACTTAGGTCATACTCCTGAACTAGGTCCCAACATAGGTCATACTCCTGAACTAGGTCCCAACTTAGGTCATACTCCTGAACTAGGTCCCACCTTAAGTCATACTCCTGAACTAGGTCCCAACTTAGGTCATACTCCTGAACTAGGTCCCAACTTAGGTCATACTCCTGAACTAGGTCCCAACTTAGGTCATACTCCTGAACTAGGTCCCAACTTAGGTCATACTCCTGAACTAGGTCCCAGCTTAAGTCATACTCCTGAACTAGGTCCCAACTTAGGTTCATAATCCTGGACACGTCCTCATAACAACACAACCTCAGCCAACCAACCTAAACGGTCACCTTAGGACACCACCGCGTCCTCACAGTCGACCTTAGCGGTCACATCACCTTAAGACACCACCACGTTTGCCAATACATACTTCACACCTCTGAACTACGATCAGGCTTGATTCCCGCTAGGGATACGTAGGAATCCTATCACAGGGTCCAGCCAACCGACCTAAATGGTCACCCACAGGATACCACCACGTCCACATACAGAATCTCAATCAAAGGATATCACACATCCTCGTACACTACAACACTCACCCCACACCCGAACTACGATCAGGCTTGATTCTCGCTAGGGATACGTAGGAATCCTATCACAGGGTCCAGTCAACTGACCTAAACGGTCAAATAGGACGCCACCATGTCCTCACAACCGACCTATACGGTCACACAGGACGCCACCACATCCTCACAACCGACCTAAGTGGTCACCCATAGGACACCGACATTTCCACGTACCCACACGAACTACGATCAGGCTTTATTCCCGCCAGGGATACGTAGGAATCCTATCACAGGGTCCAGCCAACTGACCTAAACAGTCACACAACAGGACACTACCACGTCCTCACAAACTGACCTACACGGTCACCTTCTCTCTCAGCACGCGATCCAGATCAGGACCCTTATATTATTGACGACCCCACTTCCTCCGTAAGTGACGTCGTCGAGGGGCTTTTGTAAGTACCCCAATCTGGATCACCCTCTTGCAAACGTGTGGGAAACACCGCAGACTCACGCAAGCGCAGTCTCGAACACTCGTAAGCCTCAAAAACCCTCAAAAACCCAAAAAACCACCAACCAAACCAAGGGAGGGCCTTTCTGGGACAAAAAAGCACAAAAGGACTTTTTAGGAATTTTGGAAAATTTGGAAAAGCATGGATGATCCGTACGAACCTCTTTGCATGCAAGGTGATCCGTACGGACCTCTTTGCAACCAGACATAATTATGACAAAATCCTCTTAAAGTCCACATTATTCCCCCAAATTTGAGAAAATCAAAATTTTGATTTTCATGGAAGGTCCGTACGGACCTTCTTGCACGTTTTTCAAAACTATAAATAGAGGGCTCCCCCTCCCTCATTTTACACATCTCCCTCTTCTCCTCTCTCCCTAAGCCTTCAGGCTGCCCTTCTAAGACCCCTCGGGGCACTCCCGGTCCCTTTCTATTCCTTCTGGGGCCTTCCGAGCTTCCTCGCGGTGCTCCGAAGCCCTATCGAGCGCTCTCGAGACGCTCCCGCACTGCTCTGAGGCACTCTCGAGGTATTTTGAGGCCCCTCCTAGTAGTTTGAAGCCTTGCCTGGTCTATCCCGAGGCGTCCCGATCCTTTCCGAGCCAAACCGACGATTCCGACGCACGCCGAAACTCTGCCTGAACGCAATCGACGATTCCCACGCACGACAAACCTCTGCCCGAGTCTAGTCAACGATCCCTGCGATCCCAACGCACGCCGAAACTCTGCTCGAGTGCACACCTGACAATCCTGAGGCACGCCGAAGCTCTTTCCACAGACAACCGGCACATCTCGAAGCAATTTTGGTCTATCCCGGAACACTATTCCATCCTCAAACACTATTCCCCAGCGGAAGACAGACACGAACCAACATTGGTAAGGCTTCCTTCCTACACTATTTCAATACATTTCAATACGTAGTGTACAATGTAGACATCCGATACAGCATGCATTTTTAAAAGCACATACACACACACACACAACAGTTAAAGAAAGACTCATTTTTACGAGGCGACTCGGGTGAGCTCTAATATTCTAATATTCTCTTCCTGAGGAGTAACCTGACCTCCGAACTCAAAAATCTCATCACACAATAACAGTTTTTAAACTGATGCCTTTTCTCAATGTTTTGGGCTAAATCAAAACGGCGTGGCAACTCTACAAGCAAAAACGCATCGAGACACCTCCCGACAATGCGAAATGCTGGGGCTCCGCGCGTGAGCCGGATTCGAGTAATTTCAGTAACGCAAAACTCTTGAGAGTATGTTGGAAATGATCGGCCATTTGCTGGAGGGTTGCTCTTTTTGCTCTCATGCCGAGAACGTAGGTGTCAACATGCGTCAGTGGACATTCGGTTCCGTCGAATCGATCCATTTCCGGCATTCTGAATTCAGCAGGGAGAGGCGTGACCATTCCCGGATCTGTGGATTTGAGCATTTCTTGCTTTGAGCTGCTTATGCTGGCTTTCAGGTCTTTCATTTGTTCGACCATCCAGGCCAGGGCTGGGTCCAGTGGTGGACTTTGAGGTTCGGCGCCGGGTGCTGCCATATGAGCGGCAGTAATTGGAGGTGGAAGGCTTGATATATGTGGGTATATGGGGGCCTTTTCTGGACTGTATCGGGGTTTGTCCCCGGTGTTTTGAGGTTCGTGTATAGGCAATGGGTTGAACCCGGGAGGGTATTGGAGGATATTGACATCTGTTTGAGATGGTCCAGCGGTGCGCTGGTTATACTGAGTGATGGGAGTAGTACTGGCTTGGCCGTATATGATAGGGGTGCCTTGAGAGGTGGCAACATGAAGCCTAGGTCGGTTGTTTCCTTGGTTCAAAGGCATCCCATAAGTTGGTGGGGGAGGAACCTGGTTGAAGGTTTGAGGAGTTGATCGGGGAGGCTCGTCGTCCTCTATCAGAACGAAAGTACCGTCTGGCTGGGGGATAGCTGTTATACCTCGCTCATTTAGAAGCTGTACCATGAAATTCTGCTGATCATCTTTCTGCCTTTTGTGAACCTCACAGGCCCTGATGGCTTCTTCCAATGTCATATCTGTTACCGGTGGTGGGGTTCCGTTCCCGTCACGATTTCTCGGTGAGCTTGACATGTCGGAGAGTCTGGCTAAAGGAACTAAGGGAACCGAAGAACTGTCTGATGCGGCCATAACTGCGATTCTGGCAAGGCGCCGACCTGCACTTCGAACCACTTTCTGCCATTGCAGGAACGAAAGGTAGGGTTTAGGCTTCGGAAAGGGTATTTGGCTCAGGGTTTCGGGCCTGTGCATTGTGCAGTTACCGATTAATGTTTACTTAAAATGCATTTTCTCAAAGTCCTAATCGGTTGGAAAAGATCGTGTCTTCTTTTTCGCAACTAACCTAAGGCTCGAATTAGTGGATCTCGTCACTACGTTTATAAGCCCCTCGTTTTTCACCTGTAAATTGTCTTCCCGGAATGGACAATCCCGAGCGAGGGTCTTATAGGGCAAGCGAGTTCCATTGACAAAGGAAAAAGTGAACTTAAGGCTAGCTGGTCACGTAAACTTCCAACGTATCTGACACGCGGGCCACGGTCGAAGTCAACTTCCTTAAATTAAGGCAGAAATCGTGCCGAAATTTCGGCATGACCTCTCCTGACTCGCTTGCGCGAGGGGCCTTAGCTTTTGGCGTTGGCCAAGTTGTGGCTGGCACGGTGCATACGTTGAGGGTTTGGTGACACGGTGTCACATTGAACCTTCGGGTATGTTTTTTGGCATGGCTCCGCGTCAAAGTCAAGGCTGAAAAGCTAAGACTTTGGGTCGGGAATGACCTTTGGTCTCGACTTTTAAGTTTGACTTGTGAGGGAGACCGGCGTAAAAAACATACACTTGGGCTTTATGACATGTACTAAGCCAAAAACCAACCGGGGTCTTGGAAAAAGTGTGACACAAAGAGTGCATGGCTTACACGGGCTAGGATGGGCTGTTTGGGACGACCCCGTGCGCGCTTGAAAGGTGTCTGGCAGACCAACCGAGCTGCAACTGAACGGTCATCCCGGGTTACGGGTCGTAGTGTGCAGTGTATCGAGGCAGCTAGTGCGCATAGCGTGCGGTGTACCGAGGCAGCAGTGCAAGTAGTGTGCGGTCACTAAATTCTTTTCTGATTAAAACAAGGATTTTCAGAATGTGTTTTAAAGAATTTATGCGCAGTTCAAAATGTAGCATGAAAATCAAGTATGAACGGGAATGCACGAACATGTTATGATTTTGGATGAAAATGCAACACATTTTTTTTGTAAACCGTTCGATGTTTTGAAAAACACACGCACACAAAAATGAGGAAGGGTAAACGAAAGTTTGACCCACGATATGCTTTTTGAAAACGACGGCAATTTTGAAAAAGTATCCTATTCCCCAGCGGAGTCGCCAACTGAAATTACCCGGGATCGCGCGCGGAAAGGCGCGGCGAGCGGTTATCTTTCGCAGAACTTGGGACCTCGCTTCGGGAGAGAGAGAGGAGTCGCCACGCCGTTTTGTATTTTGAGCCCAAACGTTGAGAATAGCTTTGAAAACGTGTCATTTTGTATTATGAGCCCAAACTTTGGAAATGGCTTTGAAAATGTGTCGTTTTGTATTATGAGCCCAAACTTTGGAAATGGCTTTGAAAATGTATCGTTTTGTATTATGAGCCCAAACTTTGGAAATGGCTTTTAGGACCAGAGATTGTTAGGTTCGGAGGTCACGTTACGTTTCGGGAAGAGTGTACGGAGGTCACCCAAAACGCCTCGTATGATGAGTCTTTCTACCTTTCTCGAAATTGTGTACGTGTGTGTGTGTTGCATTTTTTGAAAAGGGGCTTGAATGACAAGCTTAATCTTGGTTTGAATGTCAAACGTTGATTCATGAAAAAAGCGAGCGTTTGAATGACAAACGTCGGTTTTGAGATTTTTTTAGGAAGAGGGCGTGAGGGACAGGTTTAAATCTTTAGTTTGAGTGTCAAACGTTGATTTTAAGAAAGAGAGCGTTTGAATGTCAAACGTCAATTTTGAGTTGAAAATGAGCGTTTGGATGCCAAACGTCACTTTTGCGCGTTTTGAAAAGGAGTTCAAATGATGAACTCCGGTTTTGAATCGGGCATTACATTGTTACCAATTTTATGAAAAAAGGCGTTAAATGACATGCGATCGACGAGTCGTTTTGCGACTCGGACTTTGATAAATAAATACTATCACAAGCCAAACGGCTCGGACTGGTAAATGACAGTATTTAAAGTACGATATTGACGGAATCAAACGATCCGGACAGTAAATGTGCGATCGACGAGCCAAACGGCTCGGAGTTGTAAAAGTGCATAATTTAAATGACGGTATCGACAGATCAAACGATCCGGATTTTGTAAATGACTATCATGAACCAAACGGTTCGGACTGTAAAGTTGCGATCGACGGATCAAACGATCCAGACTGTAAATAACATAAACAAAAAAAACGGGGCCGGTACGCCGTTTTAATCCAAAATTACTTCTCTTACCGGAGAGAAGATGATTTTGGGGTAAAACATATCGGACGCCGTAGACGGCGTTACGTCTATATTTCAATAACTTTGACCGAAACGATTATGACGTTTGACGCGTAAATCGAGGCGAAACGAGTGTTTAGGGAGAGAGTGTGTTACCTATGGCTAGGGATTGACTCTTTGACTCGGTTGACGTATACGGGATACGGTTTGGTGTTTGGAAGAGTGTTTTGAGTTTGTTTGGTTCGTGTTTAGTCGGAAAATGAGGTTTTCATGCAAATCGAGACAAAACGGGACTCGGGAGGGGGGAGATCAGTTTATGCCGTGGGGTTTTGTGAAGAGTGTTATATTTTTTTCCTCCTTTTTATGTTTTGACAGCCCTTGTATTTATAGGATGAAATTGCAAAACAGTTCGGACGACTTTCCTTCAATTTCAGGAGGTTTTTGGGTATTTTGGAAAATCGGAGGACTTGTTGGCAATTCTGGTTTTTCAAGTAAAACAGTCCGGACAGACTTTCACTCAATCTCAGGGGCATTTTGGTCTTTTCACCTTGGAATCTGATTGATGTTGATTTTTGGGCTTTGGCATGCGTGCCACGTGCCCCTGTGACTCACCTAGGCATGGGTTTTTGTCCCGTTATTTCCGGTTTTGTCCGTTTTTTAAATAACTGTCCGGAAAATGTCCGAAACGCCCCCGGAAAGTGCCGAAAAGTGCGTTTTTCGAGGAAAAATGTACTTTTACGTGTGATAACGTGTGTTGAGTACGCTTTGAGGTCGGGATGCATGGGGCAGTCCCGGGATGTCTCGTTGGCTTGAGAACGGGGAGCTTAACAGGTTCCGATTAACCTGGAAAGGGCCAGTTAACGGATTGCGATTAACTTTTAACGGATTTTGACGATCCGGATTTGGGTTCTTACACTATGTTATGCGAAAGGATAACAAGCGAAGAATAGAAGATGATGATAACAAAGATGATGAAAGGGAAGACAGGCCTCCTAGGGCTAAACTCAATGTTATAAGGGAAGAGATTGTTTACAACAAAAAATTGAAAGACCAGATACTTGAGCTAAGTAAGGTCTACCACATCCCCACTGGATCCATAAGGAAGAGGAAGTCATCAGCTTCTCTCCTAATGAGCTGGCTGTAAGTCGCGCGGCTCGTGAACAACCCCTAGTAATCAAAGGGAGGATTGATAATTGTGAATCCGAGAGACTCCTCATTGACTCGGGGGCCTCCAGGGACATTCTATACTACTCTACCTTCCAGAAGATGAATCTGAAGAATAGCATGCTGGAGCCATACTCTGAAAGACTAGAAGGCTTCACCAACCATAAAGTCAGCGCCATGGGGACGATTGACTTATTGCTAGAAGTTGGGGAACATCCCTTCCGAGCAGAGGCCACAGTAACATTCGTGGTCATGGACCTGGCAAGTGACTACCACGCCATCCTAGGCATTCCAAGTCAAGGAAATCTTGGGTTGGTCGCCTCCCTCCCTGACCAACAAGTTAAATTCCCCACTTGTGCTGTAATCGGATGCGTGAGAGTGACCCCCAAAGACTTAAAGCAGCATGTGATGAGGAGCAGAAAAAATGCTAGAAAGGTGGAGGTAGACACACCAGAGAAATATCTGAAAATCTCTATGTAAAGACTATCAGCACCAGTTCTAGGCCGAATCTGATTTTTGAAGCAGAGGATGAGGAACACATGATTCTAGATATCCACGAAAACAGTGATACAATTCTGTCCGTCCCGGATATAACCCCTCATCTCGTCAGCGGACAGAACTCGAGGGTCAACCCTGACTTGGACAAGGACAGCTGACGCGCCCCGAACCGTGGTCCTACTTGGCCACACGCCGGGACACGCTCTGAAGACGCCCTAAAAAAACTTTCAAAATGTCCTTTTTAAAAGTTATCAATTTCAAAAACCTGTTTAACGTAAAGAACTTTCATAACTTTCCATTAAAGGTAAACCATTCAACTTCAAAAACTAACTCACACAACTTTCAAACCATTTACAACCCTTTACAAAACAAGGAACATAGGTTCCCAAAATATAAAATATTTACATCCCTTTAAAGGTTGCAAAATAAGGACAACATATCAAGTCTAGGAATACTACCCAAGGTTATACATTTACATAATGTAACCTTACAAAATACCTTTCTCAAATTACAATCCCTACTAGGCGCCCTCTCGGTGCTCAATGTGTCCTATCCCCTAGCTCGGCTCTATCTAAGAAAGCAATAAAAGGACGGGGGTGAGAAAAATCTCAGTAAGTTATTATATATGCAACAATATTATATGCAATCACATTATGAAAGCATATAACAACATCTCATCATATATATATCACATTCTTGGTAACACAAAGAAAGATATATATAACAACACATAAGTGCAATAATGTAACACTTAGAAGGATACTGAGCCAAGGTTTCATCCTCAAAAGGATATCACGATCCAAGCAGCATCAGCAGCTGAAGAAGCGGTTCCGGAACCCAATCACAATAACAACAAACGGGGACTATGACACAAAGTCATACCCAAATGTGCAACTAGACTACACCCTAAAAAGGGGAGCTAGCCCACTACCCAAACCATGGCCAATGGCTGGGCAAAAAGGGACCCAGTGTATGGATTATAACGAACTCGGCTCTGGTGCCATTATAATCCCATAACACTGCCCAACAAACAAGTACCAGCTGGACTTTAAACAGAAGCACAGTACTAAATACTTGCTTACAATAACCGATGATTCCAAAGTAGGGAACCATACCAATATAGCATAGCAAAATGATAACAAGTATCAATCAAAAGTAGCACAAAGGCTAAACCATCCTTGAACCAATTCAATTAAACTTAGGATTCCAAAGTAGGGAACCCTAATCAATCACATCATAAAGATGTCAAACAAATGCAAAAGGTGCAACACATAAGGTCTACACACTTATAATAACCATTCAAGGATGTATCAACAATCATATAAAGATATTAAACAAGTTAGGTTCAATGGAAACAATGGTTCCAACCTACTTTAACCCAATATTTAACCATCTTCCAATTATCACAATTGGTATGTAAAGACATCCTTTTGTTGTTCATAAGTTGTACTTTAATCATAGTGTCCAATTGGTTGAAATATATGTTATAAAATTGGACTTACATTGCTTTGAAAACAATTCAGCAAAACTGGCCAGGGCACGACTTGTGCCCCAGGGCACGACTCGTGACCCTTTAACACCCTACATGATACAGCCGTCCAACCCAAGGCAACACAGGGCACGACTGTATGGTACAACTCGTGCCATAGGGCACGACTCTTGCCCTCAGCAGAAACTCAGGTTCAGTGCTGAAACATCAGCAACACCAGCAAACAAGTATAGGTCCATTTTTTCCAGCTTAACCAACAATACTAAGTCCCAAACTTCAGTGCAATACAACCCAAAAATACCTCAAGCTACTCCAACTAAGCCAAAAACCAATTTTACCATTTCAACACACACCAAAACCATTTCCAAGGTAGTCAAAACCATTTTTATCATTTCCAAACTCAAGAAAATGATCCAAAAAAAATCCCCTTCAACCATTAAACAACAACCACAACAATTATCACACTAAATGAGCATGCCATGGAAGGAAAAATATAATAACTTACTTGAAATTAATATAAAAACTTGAAAACTTTAATCGGATGAAATTGCTCCACTTCTTCTCCCGAACACAACGAAACGAGCGGATCGTCGAATGAATTTTTCTAGAATTTAGGAATGATTTTTAAGTAGAAAACAAGGGTTTTGCTTTTTGGACCAAGTCTTGAGCTGGAGAAAGGTTTTGTTAAAATGAAGCTTCTTCATCAATAAACATGGAGATAAACATTAAAATTTCCACTTAAGCTCCTTCACCTATTAACCAATTTCAACAACTAAATCCTTTAAGTTATATTTCTTACACTTAAGCACCTTAAGGACTATAATGATATTTTTGTTAAATTTGCAAATATTATCATTTCACTACACTCTCCTAATATTTTCATTTACACATTAAATAATTATTTTTAATTTATTAACATTTTAATATATCATATAAGTTATAAAATGTTAACTAACACATAATTGCTACCAACCAAATGCAAAACATATAATAATATGAAATGCACACCCTATTTACCAATTCAAGCATATATCAATTATGCCTAGGACTAGGGTCGTGACAATAGCTATCGGACGTAGAAGAATTAGTTGAGATGGAGATCTATACATAAACGATGAAGAAGGTAGAAGGCTTAGAGAAATAATCATTGAAAATTTGCAGTTTCGAGACGGTCCAGAAATGGAACCCATAGATGAACTGGAGGAAATCATACTCAATCCCGACTATTCAAAGCAGAAAATAAAAATCGGGGGCCAGCTCACCCCGGAAGAAAGGGAGGAAATCATCACACTTCTGAAAAAAAATCTAGATGTCTTTGCTTCGAAGGTCGAGGATATGAGAGGAATAAAGGAAGAGGTGGTTGTCCACAAGTTGAAAGTCGACCCGTCTGCTAAACCTATCAATCTAGACAGGCTTTGTTAAGATCTGTGAAGTCTACACACATTCGCCACTTCCCTTTATGTTTCTTGACCATCACAACATTGGCCAATGTTGTGATGGTCAAGAAACATAACGAGAAGTGGCGAATGTATTTAGACTTCACAGATCTCAATAAAGCCTGCCCGAAAGATAGTTACCCTCTCCCTAGAATTGACAAACTGGTAGACTCTATTGCTGGAAATAGAACTCTCAGCTTGCTAGATGCCTACTCTTGTTACCACCAGATAAAAATGGTCGAGGAAGATATTGAGAAGACAGCCTTCCAGGCAGCTGAAGGAATTTATTGCTATATTAAGATGCCTTTCATGATCAAAAATGCGGGAGCAACCTACCAACGCATGGTCAACAAAGTTTTTGAGGAGCAGATAGGTCGTAACATGGAAGCCAACATCAATGACATGGTCATTAAGACTAGGAATGGAAGACACACCCCGGATTTGGAGGAAACCTTTGACAACCTACAATCAAACAGCATGAAATTAAATCCAAGTAAATGTGTGTTCGGGGTAATGGTCGGAAAGTTCCTAGGCTTTATGGTATCACAAAGAGGAATCGAGGTGAATCCGGAGAAAATAAAAGCCTTGATAGACATGAAAGAACCTACCAGCATCAAGGAGGTTAAAAGGCTGAACGGAACAGTAGCAGCCCTAGGTAGCTATATTGCAAAATCTACAGAAAAATCGCTGCCTTTCTTCAAACTCCTGAAGGGGACCACGAGCTTCTCCTGTACATCTGAATGCTCAAAATCATTCGAACAGTTGATGGATTACTTGGGATCCCCTCCTTTGTTGAGCAACCCTTTCACTGGAGAGATGATATACGTCTTCCTAGCAGCCACGGACCATGCTATAGCTGCAGTACTAGTCCGGAATGAAAGAACCACTCAGAAACCTATCTTTTATATCAGCAAGGTATTATCAGATGTGGAAAGCAGATACTTCAACGCAGAAAAGATAGCCTATGCCCTAGTAATAACGGCAAGAAAGCTACGAGCATACTTTTCTACACATTCTATAATTGTGTATACGAACGCGCCCCTAAAGAAAATCTTGCATAGGTTGGACTGCTCAGGACATCTCCTTAATTGGTCTATCGAACTCACTGAGTTTGATATTAGATACCAACCTAGGAAGATACTTCTAGCACAGCCTCTGGTCGATTTTATGGTTGAAATCACCTTCACAGGTGAGCACGACCCCATCTCACGTAAGCGTAAAAAACCCGCGGGGGAAGAACCGACCATCGAGCTTCCATCCAACTGCTGGGTCATATACACAGATGGGTCAGCCACTAAAGAAAGAAGCAGAGCTGGAGTTGTACTAGCAAGCCCCGATGGGGAACATAACATCCAGGACATAATAAGATTCAAGTTCCCTGCTTCCAATAATCAAGCAGAGTACGAGGCTATTGGCATAGAGTTGGCTTCCTTCTATGGAGCAACAAAAGTAGCCGCCTTCTGTGACACCCAGATCGTAGTCAAACATATAAAGGGGGAGTACAACACTCAACACCCCATACTTGCAAAGTATAAAAACCTTGTCCTATACATAACGAAAAAGATGGTATTTTTTGAAATAAGTCAAATAGGCCGAGAGGATAACCAAGTGGCAGATGTTCTATCTAAACTGGCAACTATTGATGTGGCAGATCCTGATTCTAACCCACTCATAGTCTTTGCCGAAGAACCTGCCTACGAAAGACTACGAGTAATGCTAATAGATATGGAGGAGAAGTTCTGGATAGATGAATACATGTACTTCATTGAAAAGGACCAACTGCATGAGGATGAAACATGTGCTAGACTCATCATGAAGAAATCAGTATGGTTCACAGTATGGAACGGGATCCTGTATAGACGATCGTTCACAAAACCCCTACTAAGATGTGTCCACCCCAAAGAAATAGAAAATCTTTCGGCATAAGTACACGAAGGCATCTGCGGTGGTCACCCGTGGGCCAGAACCTTAGCTGACAAAATCATGACGCTAGGTTATTACTGGCCAAACCTGAGAGATGACGCACAAGCCTACATAGAAAGTGTGACAAATGCCAGAGATATGTCGATATTCCTAGACTGCCAGCAGTGGAACAAACACTCACAATACATACGTGGCCATTTGACATGTGGGGAATCGACATCATTGGACCCTTCCCCCTCCCCCCCCCCTCGCCTGAGGTAATTGCAAGTACGTGATTTTGGCAGTCGATTATTTCTCCAAGTGGATAAAAGCAAAAGCATTAGCCAAAATCACAGAGGAGAATGCTATCAACTTCGTCCACGACTTCATCTGGTGTCGCTTCAGGGTTCCACACACTATCATCTTAGATCATGGTCTTCAATTCTCTAAGGCATTTACAGTAGAAATGAACAGACTAGGAGTCAGACACATCAAGTCATTTGTAAGCAGTCCTCAATGCAACGGACAAGCAGAAGCAGCCAACAAGTTGGTGCTAATAGCCCTAACCAAGAACCTAGAGGGAAGTGATGATAGATGGTTGGACGAACATCTCTTAGCATTGTGGGCAGTTCGTACAACCACCCGGGGGCCAACTGGGGAAACCCCATTCGCACTGAACTTCGGATCTGAGGCTGTGACACCAGCTGAGATGGATATCCCTACAACAAGAAACTCAAACTACAATGAACAAGTCAACAAGGTCAACAGGCTGCTAGACCTAGTAGACGAGAAAAGACTAGCTGCTCAGATGAGGATGGTGAACTACAAACAAAGGACCAAAGCCTACCATGATAAACAGGTCAACAAAAGAGTATTACAAGCCGGAGACTAGGTACTTAGAAAGATTGAAGATACTAGCAGAAAGGCAAAACAAAACAAACTCTCCCCAAACTGGGAAGGCCCCTAAATCATCACTCAAGTTATCAGAGAAAGGACCTACCGAATGAAGACTCCAAATGGGCAAGAGCTGAAACATCCGTGGCATTTTGATCATATACGGAAATAATATCATTAGTTTATTGTCAGTTTTTGATATAATAGATTAGTCCTTGTTAGTCTTTTCCTTTATTTTCAAGTAAAATATGATTGCAGTTTGATGTAATCAGTTTCAGTTAATGAAGATTCAATTTTCATCAAGGAAAATGACTAGTAAAGCAACTTTGAAAGACGAGGAGCCCCCTCCTCGGCATCAAAGGGATAAAATCTCACACTTTATCTAACACCTATGTCGAATGACCATACTCAACATAGAGAGATAAAAATCAAAAAATTATCTAAGACCTGTGTCGAATGACCCTCCTTAGCATAGAGAGATAAAAATCAAAAAAGTATCTAAGACCTATGTCGAATGACCCTCCTCGGCATAGAGAGATACAACCTCAAAAAATTATCTAATACCTATGTTGAATGACCCTCCTCGGCATGGAGAGATAAAACCTAAAAATTTATCTAAGACCTATGTCAAATGACCCTTCTCGGCAAGGAGAGATAAAAACTAAAAATTTATATAAGACCTATGTCGAATGACCCTCCTCAGCATGGAGAGATAAAACCTAAAAAAATATCTAAGATTTATGTCGAATGACCCTCCTCGACATGGAGAGATAAAGCCTAAAAAAATATCTAATACTTATAACCGAATAACCTCCTCGGCATAAACAGATAAATTCTCAGAAAATTATCTAGAACTTATGTCGAACGACCATCCTCGATATAAAAAGGTAAAACTCACAAAGACAAAGGCGGAATGACCTTCCTCGGCTTAATGATTAAACTTACAATTTACCTACATGATTGGACCGAATGAGCTTCCTCGGTTTAAAAAGAATCAAGGTAAATGTCGAGCAACTCCTCCTCGACTTGGATACTTAGACAAACATGCAGCATACACTCAACATACAAGCATTCAAAAAATGATATAACAATTCATGTAGGTAAATTGTAAGTTTAATCATTGAGGCCCTATTACATCAATAAAATAAAATCAAAATAGACTCTAAGCTTGATCATCACCCCTGAAAAGATCATCATGTTCAGCAGCAGCAGGGGGAATGATGACTTGGTCGGTCTGGGCTTCCTCGGTTCTCTCCTCCTCGTCTTCAGAACACAGGCCCTAGTCCTTGATCTTCTCAATGAGCGTGTGGATATTTTTTGGATCAAAAGGAGGAGAAACCCAATCAGGACGGCTAGCCTGAGCGTCGAGGGAGACAATAACTTTCAAGGCATTACCCGAAAAGGGGACGAGAGGGTGCATGGACTAGGCTACCTCATCGTAAGCAGTGTTCTAAAAAGCGGGCTAGGCGGCCGCCTAGGCGGGGTCCAGGCGCCGCAACTTTTCTCTAGGCGGTCAATTAGGCGTTAGGCGATCTAGGCAGTCCTGGGCAGTCCTAGGCGTTCTAGGCGGTCTAGGCGGACCAGGCGGGCCTAGGCGGTCTAAGTAATATTTTTTTTATTTGTTTTTATTTTTTTAAATTTTTTTTTATTTTTTAAATTTTTTAAATTTTTTTTTAATTTTTTTAACCCTTAAACGACGTCGTTTCATAAGGATTGAAAATGAAAACAAATAACACATGGTTGAATTTGACTTAACCTTAGTTTATGTTGTGGATGATGGAATACATTTATAATTTTCATATGCTCTATAATCTTGTGTCAAAATTCTCGGCCCCGCCTAGGCCCCTAGGCGCTAGGCACGGCTCCACCGCCTAGCGCTTTTTAGAACCTTGATCGTAAGAATTTTGGTAGATAAGCCGAGCAAGTCCATCTAGGTTGAGAACAATAGAATGATCCACCATGGCCCTTCAGGCCAAGTGCAAGTACCCGTCAGAGTACATAGTGGCCGTCTTCTCGGCCACTGCTTGCTTAAAGGTCAAACTAGCCTTGTAACAAGCAATGGCCTCAGCCACCATAGAGGGAATGCTGGCCTCCAACTCCTTAAGTCGGGATGCCGCCTCCTAGGCCATTTTGAGGGCCTCAACCCTTTGGTTTTCCAGCTCCGTCTCCCTCAGATTCGCGGTCTCCTCGGCCTTATCCAGTGCCCCCTTGGCCGCCTTTTCCTCCTCCTCGGCCTTAGCCTTCGCGGCCTTAAAAGAATCAGCATCATTGCGGAGGTTCTTCAAGAGCTCCACGGCCCTCTTAAGGTCGGCCTTGTCCTTCTTGGCTTGTTTTTCGAGCTTCTGCTCGTGGACTTCAGCTGCTTTTGACTTTATGGCCTTATAAGTTTTGATCATGGCAAGCTACACAAAACAAAGAAAAATTGTCAGAAAAAAGTACAAGTGTATAATGACGAGGAAGATAAGAGAAAAAGACAAGAAGGCTTACCTCGCTCAAAAGAAGGCCCTTCCTACTGGCTAAGCTTTCCATGTTGGGCTTAGTGTTGAGGAAGTGATCTAGAAGATCATCATCCATTGACATATAGGTGACAGCCCGACCAACCCTTTGCTGGGGGCCCTTACGGGCAAGGACGTCCATGCCCTTTAAGATGGGAGCCTCACGTGCCTCCTACACAAACTTCTCGGCTTCATGATATGTTTTTATATGCCGAGCAAAGAGTTCAGTCGAGGACGGATAAGTTGCCACCCTCTTGGAAGAACCTGCCACCTTGGCTTCAACCCTTTGCCATTTTTGAGCAGGGGTCCTCTGGCAGGCATCGGCCTCTTCGGTTTCTGCCAGGCCGTCATGCTTCAAGAATTCCTCGGCCTGGGGATGGTAGTTTCTTGGGAGCCTTGACCTCCCTCGGTATGGGCCTCCCTTCATCAGCTTCCTCGGTGGAGGAACCAGCGCTAGCCACCGGCTTCAGGGGCAGGCCCCAGCTTCCTTATTGGCCAGAACGGCCTGCCTCTCCACGGCATCAGAGGGTCGCTTGCTTTTGGTCGATGAGCATAAAGTCCTCCTCTTTAACTTCATGAGAGCCTGGGGATCCAATATTTCCTGCTCCATTTTCTTGATCTGCTCCTCAGTTGAAACTGCAAAAGACAAGAAAGACAAGTTAGTGAAAAGACGATGAGGGATGAAACAACAAATAAAAACAATGCAAGTATAAAAAGACGAGAATCAAGAAATTTACAATCGACCACGCCCTCCTCGGCAAGACACATGTCATCATATAGTTTGCATTTATCACATTCATCGTGGAAGATGAGACCGGGGTTCACCCTCCAGTCTGGAAATATGTTCCCTCTCACAACAGGGATGAGGGGCACTAAACCATCCAAAGGCCCTGGCATGATGTCGGCCTGAATATAGTATCTTTGGTCAGTCTCCAAACTTGACCAACACAGAGTACCCACCTGGGTAAATTGCTTCAACCTTTCGATAAGGCAGTTACTCCACTCTGGCCTCCACACTTGTTCAAGCACACCAAGGAACTTGGAGGGAGCAGCAAATTCCCAGCCTTGTCGGCTCTCCACCCTTGTAACGTGGTTATTCCACCCTGAGACCTTGCTAGACATTGGGTAGATCAACTTGGACTGGTTCTGATCACTCCTCACCACTAAGACCCTAGTGTCCTTTTTGTAGCTTACGATGAAAAAATGGTGGAATGTCGACAAGCAAGGCTCAAACCCTAAACTACGACAAAGCACTATGAAGCCGGTGAGGAACACGGCATTGACACCTACATAGTCGGGACAACCTGCATATCCTCAAGAAATTCACAAATAAAAGGATCGAGGGGGAGACGAAGGCCGAGTTGGAATCGTTTATAGAAGAAGTGGATATAGTTCAAACTATATAAGAAGTCATCCAAGGCTTTCTTGGTTTGGACAGGTACACCAGGGAGATAGGTAAGTCGGTATTCCTCCCTCGACACACCATACTTATAGTGAAATTCCTCTATCATGGTTCCCCAACTTTAGAAGATCTAGGCCTAGGGGTGTTGGACCTACCACGATTGGGCCGAGCACGTCCCCTTCCTCGGTTTCCAACTTGGGCTCCCTCGACAAAGGCATTTACAGTCCTGCCCGAGGTGGAAGGACCAGTTGAAGGACGAGCAGTGTTACTTCCTCTTCCCGTCATAGATGCATAAATAAAGAACAGAGATCAGTTTTGGCTAAGGCAATATGAAAGACGAGGATGAGGAATAGTATCCCTCCCCGTCCTATTAGCTAAAACCGAGGAGGGATTCTTACCCAACGGAGGACGCTCCAGGTGGTTGGACTTCAAGTAATAAAGATTGATGTGGTCAATGATTTCTGACCAACCGTTGAACATCACGACATTGGGGCAATCTACACTAAGGTGGTCAATCCTAAACCAACTAGGGTAATGCACGTCGGTTCTAGGAGATTGGTAACTCGTCAAAATCTCTCCAATTTCACCCAAACTTAACATCATACATAGACCGTCAATCTGTTGGTAAATTCTAAGGTTTTGGGTGTGATAGTAGTACAAGGAATTTGTGTTACTTCTCCATGTTCTTTCCATGGCTAGGAAGGGGAAAAAAACCAAGAAATCACAATAAACACCCAAAGAAGCTTCAAGAACAAGTACAACAATGGTGGTTTATAAAACCACCAAGAACAGAAACACCGAAACCCAGAAAATACGAAGTAAAACGAGATAAATAAGAGGATTTATTCCTGAAATCAAAGATTGGTGATGAAAAACACGAAAGATTCAATCACAAACTTCAGAAAACCAAGAACAGAATCAAGAACACGATTTGCAGATTTCAACCTTATAGTCCTCTCTCAATATTGAACAATGATAAAAGAGTAGAAAAGAAATGGATTTGACCTTTTATACCCAGATCTAAAACGGGTATGGGTCAAAAAATGGGTGAAGCGCCGCCACCTCCTCTACACATTAATGTTCTGGCGTATTCCAAAAAAGGATGTCTCGTCAATAATGGGGCGCATCACCCAACGTGTAATAACTGGCGGATAAATGATTGTTTCATCATGATTCGAAATAACCTGTTCGTATTCGTTTAAGCCGAGGTCGAGCACCACTTCCTCCTCGACATAGCCAAGCTAGAAAGTCGGAGGTCACTGAACGGTATAAACCGAAGTACAACTATGGGTCATAAGCCGGGAAAGGCCCAATGGATTGGGCACAAAATATAATCTATACAAGTCTCAAATACGACATATGGAGTGGGCTTCCCTACCCATTCTCGTCATGTCTACTCGTCATTTTCCACTATTTCGACCTATACATAGCAGAGAGAATATAATGACTAAGGTACAGGATTCACATATGCCGACCAAGGCACCTATAAATGTCGACGAGGCATCCCTCACATGCCAATGAAGGCACCTACAAAGGCCGACCTAGGTCTCAACAAAAGACGACTAGAGCCTACTCGGTCAACATCAAAACAATGAAAGGGGCTTCCATACCCTTGCTCTCCGCTTCCTCATCATTCATACATGTTGAGCAATACCATATGACGAGTAGCATGCCTTATAGAAATACGTACAGAAGGCAATTATCCAATTCTACTCAGATAAGGATTGTGGGAAGTTATAATCCAACTAGGATTATATGTTGGAACATAAACGATCCATCAAACCTTGAACCGTCTCATAAATAGATTAAGAAGAGAAGAAGAAGAAGAAGAAGACGGAAGCGTATACCTTGTGATTCCATGATTTGTTCTTAGTCTTGTTCTTGAGTAAAAAGGATGAAGTATGAAGATAGTATTCAAAGAAGGGAGGAATAGATCTTCTAAATGATGAATGCCCTTATTCTCTTTTGTCTTCAAGTACTTAGGAAGATTATGGACTGAATGAGAATGTTATTCATTAACAGATTCTAAGGCTGATGGAAAGGCCTTTATATAGGAATCCAAGGGGCACTTCATTTAGGGACTACATCTATTGATATATAAGATATTATCATTATGCCCATCATTTAATGGTAGTCTTATATTATGGAATTCTACACATTAGGTCTATACTTTAACATTATTAAATGATTATAACATATGGAATTAAATAACACATATTTATTAATCCATGTTCTAACAATCTCCCACTTGGATTAATATTAATATGTATCTTTTACTAAATAAATTCCTTAATCATTTATAACATGAATGACAACCCTTATGTGCATGTTTATTGTCATCCAACACAATCCCGTCCATTAGTCTTATAAGTATAGGGACTAAAGGGGCAGTCGTTGTAATTGATTCGCAACTAAACCTACATTAATCACATATATATATCCAACTAAATGGCATAGATTAAGTATAGATATGTAGCATGGAATATTAATGAATATATATGAAGAATGCATATATATATTCTCCAACTAGTCCTACTTAACCAAATGAGATCAATATAAATAAAACACAAAGAAATAGAAAAAAACACAAACTCCCACTGATTTAAGCATTATCAAAAGTCGTTTCACCCATATGAGCAGTATGCTCGTGAAACATCAAAAGAGATTACGCTTCACAAAATGGATCCAATAACATGGAGTTTGATCCTATAAGTTGTATATCTATTTGTTCATTTTATACTTATTTCTCTTCAATAAGAGACATAACCATATGATGTCTTTTCGACATCTTTGCATCCACTAAAACATAATCGGAATACTTAATGATCTAAAAAATGATCCGATTTTATATACATAAGCATTTATTTTAATGTTTTATAGGTACTTTATCATTCTTTTGGATGCGACTTAATGTTCTTCTTTCCGAATTGCTTTGGTATTAACCAAGCATCCCAATAATAAATGCAAGATCTGGACGAGTACAGACTTGCGCATACTTTAAGCTTCCTACTGCCGGTGCATAAGGGATATTTTTCATATACTTGGATTCGAAATTAATTTCAGGACATTACTTTAGACTGAATTTATCTCCCTTAGAGACAGGGGTGTCATGTGGTTTACAATTTTTCATGCTAAACCTTTGTAATTCCTTCTCTATATAGCTCTTTTGTGATAATCCCAAAATACCTCGTGAATGATCACGATGAATTTGGATTCCTAATACAAAAGATGCCTTACCAAGATCTTTCATCTCAAATTTGTTTGAGAAATCTCTTAGTTTCTTTTAGAAGGTCCTTATTATTACTAGCAAGAAAAATATCATCCACATATAAGACCAAAATAATAAATCTACTCCCACTAAACTTATGGTACACACAATCTTTACGAAGATTCATTTCAAAGCCAAATGAAAGAATAACTTAGTTAAATTTTAAGTACCATTGACGAGATGCTTGCTTAAGCCCATAAATGGATTTCTAAAGTTTACAAACCAATTGACTAGTTTGATCCGAATTAGTCACCATTTCTGGTTTCTTCATATAGATAGTTTCCTCAATGTCACCATTGAGAAAAGCTGTCTTAACATCCATTTGATGAAGCTCAAGATCGTAATGTGCCACTAATGCCATAATGATCATAAAAGAGGTTTTAGAAGATACCAAAAAAATGTTTCTTTATAATCAATGTCTTCCTTTTGAGTAAATCCATTAGCAACAAGACGTGCCTTATATCTTTCCATATTACCTTGCTAATCCCTTTTGATTTTAAATATCAATTTATAACCAATAGGTTTTACACCTTCAGGTAATGGGACAAGATACCAAATGTCATTGTATTTTAACTCCTCATTAATGCCATTGATTCACTTATGAGAATTAGGACTATTAATGGCTTCATGGAAGGTGATTAGATCATCTTTCACTAAACCTAAGGTGTCCTCATTCTCCGCAAGATACATATCATAAATATCCGAAATAATACTTCTTCTTTCTCTAGTAGATCTCCTTAAGGGCACCGGTTCATTCTCATTTTGAAGTTTTTGAATTTCATTATGTCCAACATTTTCATGTTGTCTGTTATTTACGGGAGTCTCTATATTATTTTAAATTGTATGTTCTTTGTTGAATTTCAGGTACAATTACTTGATTTCTAACAGGAACTAAAGTTTGAGGAATAAAGAGTGGTTCCTCTAACTCTTCAAATTCAAAATTATTACTATTTCTCCCACTAAATTCAATATCCTCAAAGAACCTAGTATTGCCAGTCTCGAAAAATGTTCCAGTTTTCGGGTCATAGAATTTATATCCCCTAAATTTTTGAGAATATCCTACAAAATAACTACTAACGGTCTTAGCGTCCAACTTTTCTTCGTTAGGTCTATAAGGCCTAGCTTCGGCTGGACAACCCCAAACATGAAGATGATTTAGGGACGATTTCTTGCTTGTCCAAAATTCATAAGGGGTTTTGTCAGTAGCTTTTGAAGGAGCTTGATTAAGTAGGTATGTTGCGGTTTTCAGTGCATCGCCTCATAATGAGTGAGCTAAAGAAGTACAAGAAACCATACTTCTTACCATATCCTTAAGGGTTCTATTACGTCTCTCGACTACACCATTCATTCTAGGTGTCCCCGGCATGGTGTAGTGAGGGACAATCCCACACTCTTCCAAATAGCGAGTATAAAGGACCCGAACATTTTTCACTCAATACGTCATACCGTCCGTAGTTTTCACCACCATGATCGGTTTTAACGTTCTTAATAGTTTTTCTTATGCCTTAAAAGACTTGAAAACGTCCAATGGTTGAAACTTTACATGAATAAAATAATGTATCCATAACTATAAGTACCCAAATCTGGCTCATGCCTTCCGGTAAAGTTTCCCGGTAATTCTCCGGACTTTCCTAGAGTTCCGAAATTATTCCGGAACTGTTCCAAACCATTTAAGGGCTGAAGGGAATGCTTGGAAATTAAGAAACACGTTTTTCTTAATCCCAAGGACCTTCTAGAATTGCCACCTTGCATGATTCTAGAAACATGCTGAGTCACATAGGATAATGCCGCACGGATGCATTAGCCAAGGACCTCTGGCCGCACGGCTTCATTAGCCTTATCCAGACTGCCTATAAATAGAGCCCTCCTCTACCCATTTTAAACAACACAAGGGAGAGCAATACCAGCATAAGAACACTCTCAAAACACTCCACGAAGATCAGGAAGTTGAAGGTGCCAAGAAGCCACCCCCCTCCTCCTTGAAGCCTCCAAAAGTTGGTCCCTCCGCTAGGCAAAACCCCAAGAAGAAGAGGCCACCACCATTGGTAACCTCTCACTCCCTTACCTTGCATAATGCTTGTCTATATGATTTAATTGCTCATTGCATTCATATATTGTCATTATCTTGCTTGGGACTTGGCATTTATCATTAAAGATCCTATCTTTATCATATCCCCCTCCCCCTTTTGCATCCTTTGCATGAAATAGGCATCATTTGCTCATAAAAATGTGATCTTTAGCATCCTTTGCTCATAAAAATGTAATCTTTATGTTAAAGGTGCATCCTTTGCACCTAAAAGCCCCCATTTTACATCAAAAATGCATCTTTTGCACATAAAAATCATGTCTTTATCATAAAGGTGCATCCTTTGCATCTAAAACCCATCTTCATGCATCCTTTGCATCAAAGATCATCTTTTTATCATCAAATTAGCATCCATTGCTTTCAAAATGTAATCTTTGTGCATCCTTTGCATAGTAAATACTATTTTCCATCATCAAAAATGCATCCTTTGCATAAAAATCATGTCTTTATATAAAAATGCATCCTTTGCAAATTAAATGCATCCTTTGCAACCCAAAAATGTCATCTTTTCACTAAAAATGTCATTTTTACATGCATTCCCCCATGTCCCCATTAGCAACCTTGGAACGGACCGGTGTAAAGATCCTATCTTTACATCGTTTCTTCCATTAAAGGTGCCACAATCTCTTTAGAAAGGGATAAACCTTGAACCTATATCTCCGATTATCACTTAAGACGAGCATGAAGCATCCATATAAGCTCAATCGTCTTAAGGTGTAGGATTGATGGGCTAAGGTCACTCCTTTCCTAAAGAACCTCATTTTGGACTATAAAGGAGAGTCTTTCTCTCGATCACGCAAGTCCCGAGGTTAAAAAAAGCGATGATCACAAGTCCAAGATGAGGACGGGATCAAAATCCCGAATACATAAAATCCAAGAAATCCCGAGCGACAACCAATAAATGGTTTGTACGTCCGGAAGACAACTTGGGACATTCCCTCCCCTTTTATTCAAACACATGCACACAAGAAAGCACGCAAGCAAGCACGATAAACGGAATCTAGGGAGACTTGCTACGGCAAGGCACCTTGGGTGAACAACGATCCGTTCTTCCCAAGGGGTAACTTAACCTCCGAACCCATAAAAACCTTTTTTTCAAAGTTTTGAGGAAATCAAAATGGCGTGGCGACTCCGTTTTTCAAATTAAACCGGATGTTTTCAAACTCGCGTGAATCCAACAAAAACTAAAATTTGGGCACACATTCACAGTTTGGCGACTCCGCTGGGGACATCCCAAAGGAGAAAAGCTTTCATTTTCAAAATAAACGATACCCGGTATATAGGTGGAAACCATTTAACCTTCCTGTATCGCTCCCTAACCCGGGGCTTGGGATAAACGGTGGTTTAACAATCCCACGTACCGGTATCACTTTTCGAAAAAAAAATAAAAGAAAGCTTTTCCCTTTGAGCGGGTTAGACTCCCATCGCGGATTCCGTTTATCTTGCTTGCTTTCTTTGCCTTGCATTGCATCATTTGCATCTTGGGATTTGTGCATACTTTGAACAGGAAGCCTTCTCAAGGCTAAAAGGTGCCTAAAATATTCGGGAAACAACCTGAAATAGCAAAGGAGTGGAACCTGGAAAATTGATCCATGCAGTCGTACGGCTCAATCCTCCTTGGATTCTGACCGGACGGCCTCAGTGGCAATTCCACCAGGAAAAATTGAGGTTAATCTGGCAGCCTTGGCAGCTTGGGGCTATTCAGTTCCAAGACTGACTGGGGCTCCCAGAAAATTTACGTGCCTTATCTGTTGCATTTTCCCCGTCCCAAAAATCATTCCTTTAAAACACATTTATGAAAATCTCTGTTTTAACTCAAAAAGGAACATTTTTAGGAGACCGCACACTACGCGCACCTTATATATCCTGTACACTTTGCACGCACGTCCCTTTAAACCCGGGGTGGTTTATCAGCTGCAGTCACGGACAGCCTTACGATGCTCCCGGGATCGCACGGAATCACCCCAAACTCCCCATGGCAACCTAGTGTCGACCAATGCACTGTCCCTGTCACACGTTTCAAAAAACCGTGACTTTTGGTTGGTTTTTGGTCTAGTCCGTGTCATATAGCCCAGTTGCATATCCCCGTAAAGGTCAAGCCTTAGTTCATAACGGAAGTCAAGATCTTTCGCTCAAGCGAAACTCCGTCGAAATTCCGACAAGGAAAAAAATCGGTAGAATCTTGACTCCGACATTGACTTTGACCTTGACCCGCACGGAATGCGTAAGAGTCGAGACCGAGTCCTTGCCGAAAATCCAAAAGATCTTTCGCTCAAGCGAAGCTCTGCCAAAATTCCGACAAGGAAAAATTGGCAAGATCTTGACCCGGCATTGACTTCGATTTTGACTCACGCACGGCGTATGCAACGAAGTTCAATGTGACACTGTGTCATCCGGCTTTTACCGCCCGACCCATGCCTATTATCTTCTCGGACATTACCGAAAAGTCAAAACGTCAATCGCGCAAGCGAAATTCTGTTAAGGCTGAAAGACGAGACTTTCCCGGTATTGCCTTGACTATAATTCGCATCGCTCGTGCGTTAAAAGTTCCTATGACCCGCTAGACCCATTAGGAGCGTTCTTCTCTCTCGGTCGGTGGGATCCGCGTGCCCTATAGGACCCTCGCCCGGGGCTGTCCACCCTGGGAGGTCGAAATACAGGTGGAATATGAGGGGCTTATAGACGTAGTGACGGAACCCACTGATCCAGGATCTAGAATAGTTGCGAAAAAAAAAGGGCAGAACCCCTTTTCCAACCAAATAGAAATTAATAAAAGACACTGTTTTAAGTAAACTGGAAGATTCTTAATTTGCATATTGCCTGAGCCTTCAGCCTAAACACCTACCCCGAGTCTAAACCTCTCCTATCCCTTTCCCGGCGAGAAAGAAGTGGGTGAGAACACCGGGTCAGCGACTTGTTAGCGCAGAATTCTCGGAGCGGGTTCGCCAGAATCCTCAGTTTTGTCAGTACAGAGAGAGTCAGAATGGCCGATTTGACAGAGAACAGTACTGGTTTGGGTAACCAGATGACTAGGGAAGAAGAGCTAGCCTATGACCAATGCCCTCCTCCATCCACATATGATCCATTGCCAAAGACTGTCCCTTTTCAGTCCTTCCCAATGTCTCAAGCCATCAGGGTCCCGACACCCTCTCCTCCTCAGATAAGACCCAGCTTTGTTCCCTACCAACAGAGAACAAACGCTACAGCTATTCCCGTAACGCAGCCTCTGCATTACCCCATGGGACTCTTTCCTTCCCCTCAACCTGAGCCAAATTTCCCTACCTTGGAATTCCAGTACCAGCCTGACCTTTCTAACTTTGTCAACGCCTGTGAATTTGCCTATCTCCCAGACAGCGGCAGTGAAGAGTCAGTCGGAAATGAGAACAGGAACGGGTGGATTTACAGTGATGACGACAGTTCAGTAGAAGGAATGAACTTGGAGTCGACCGAAGTAAAACCTGGAAGGCAAGATGAAGTAGGAAACCATAGACCTGGAATAGGAGATGGAATCACTTCAAAGTGTATCTGTAGCCTGTGTGAAGGTTCGAAAGAGGAAAAGGATGAGGCAGCGTATGAATTCTACATCCTAGAATTCAATACCCCCTACAAAGACTTGGTCGGTGAATGGAGGAACTTGATTGAAGCTTTAGCTGAAAGAGGGAAGTGGGCTCCGCCCGCCGATCTAGAACATGTAAGCGTCGTTGAAGCTAAACCCCCGTCGGGAAGAGTAGACTCCATTGCAGTGCTGAGAATCACCCCTGAGACCTTGTCTGAAGAAGAGTGTATGGATGCCCTGGAAAGAGTCCTAAAGTTTGAAGCGACCCCGGTCCCCTTTATATCCTATGATGACAGCGATGTTTTCTTGGTAATTCCCAAGTCAGAGGAAGAATCCAAGATACCTCTTATATGGCGTCAAGTATCCCGACCTGCTTTTGCCCTCATTGGTCATCAGAGTCAAGATGAGAGTTCTCACGAGAGTTACTGTAGTGATACCGAGGAAGACACAGTCGAAGTGCCAGAAGAAACAGTAGAGGAGTGGTTAGCCCAGAAGCCGAAAAGCCCAGAAAACCTTCCCGACAGTAAAGAACAGGAACCCGCCATGAGGTTTGACCCCGCAGAAATCCTTCTCGATGATGGAATTTCCCACTTCAGAAAATGCTTGGCCAATGTCAAAGATGCCGTCAGAAAACTAACCCCTAGAGAAAGGAGGGACATGCTTGACAGTGATGAGGAATGTGATCCCACTCTGTTGAAAAAGTTGCTAGGTCCGGATGAGGAAGCCATTCACCAGACTCCAAACTCTGAAGATGATAATTCCTGTTGCATGCTGACCTTGAAAAGCTTGAACGAGACTGTGAAGGCTTTAAATGAGGAAGGTGAAGTTGAAACCAGCCGACTGTTGAGCCAATTAAGGAGTCAGAACTTAGAAAAAGTCGAAAGCCGGTAACACGGAATCAGATTCGAGAAGCCGCCTATGCCTCCGGTAGTGCGGTTAATCGGATTAATCGGCGAGAGTTGGCCATACGCCAGCAAGAGCCCTCCTCTCACTTTGAAAGAGCTGACAGAATCCTCTAGTAGGAATGATGATCCAGAGAAATCTAAAGTCTATGTGATGACTCGGTCCGGACAGATGAGTGTTGAACAGCCTAAGGGTGATAAAATAAATGCCGTCTACGAGCGAAAACGGACAAAAGACCACATAAGCCAGAAGCGAAAAGCCGGACTCTAACAAGGAGGATCAGTGCTTGACTCAGTTGAAGTGTACTCAGGCCAATATCTCCTTGTGGTCCTTATTAACCTCTTCATACCCTCATAAGCTGAAGCTAGAAGAAAGTTTGGCCAAGACCATGGTGCCCATAGATGTCACCCCAGATGAGGTCGTCCAGATGATTGGAAGTATCCACTACGGAAACATCATTACCTTCACCGACTTGGACCTGCCAAAGTATGGGGCTAGTCATAACGAACCCCTTTACATCACAGTCCAGTTGGAAGAACGTCGGTTGCCACGGGTATTAGTTGATGGAGGGTCCGCAATGAACGTCCTGCCAGCAAAAATGATGGACTTATTGGATTTGAAGCCAACGGATTTGAAGCCTTCTAGTCAGACTATTAAGGCCTATGACTCCACTGCACGATCAGTTTTGGGGATTGCTACTCTCAAGTTGTGGTTCGGAAAAAAGGTCATGGACGTTGACTTTCAAGTAATTGACATTCCGATCTCGTTTACTGCTCTGCTGGGACGCCCTTGGATTCACCAGATAAACGGGGTAGCCTCTACTCTGCACCAATGCGTCAAATTTCAGTCTAGCGATGGTACTATCACCACTATTTACGGAGACAGTGTCACGGTGGAAGGAACCAGCACTGGAGGTATCCCGATATTGGAAATTAAGCATGATGATGAAGGGTTTGCCTTGACCGGATTCTCTGTAGCTTCTTCCAAAGCACAAGTGTGTTGCACTGACCTCACTACTACCTCCGATAAAATTCCTCCGGCCATGAGAATGATGAGAAAAATGGGTTATCTTCCGGGGCTTGGATTGGGCAAAAGACTGCAGGGTCGCAATACCATCATTGATGTAAAGGAACAGACTACCAGATATGGCTTGGGATACAAACCGAACTCTCGGGATGGCAGAAAAGCTAAAGGCACAGTTCCAGGAAAACAAAGTGAAGGGGTCCATCTCCATCCCTACAATTTATCCCTGACCCATTACTTCACAAAGGGCGGGACACAATATAGTGAGAGCGATCACCAGATCTCCTTGAAGAAAACCCTTCTGGAAAACCTTGAGAAGGTTAGGGGAAAACCAGCAAATCCTGTTCGAAGGATGTTCCTTGACTTGCCAGACATTCCTGGGGCTACCACTACCGTTCAGAACGAGTATGTCTTCAAAGAAAATTCAGACAGTGTCAAAGAGTCAGCATCCGGGGTAATGGACCTCTCCACCTTCGAATTAGCTCTTCCGAAGATCAGCCAGATAGAAGCTGCCAGTAGTGAAGACAGTGAGTGGGGCTTGCAGAAGTTGTTTGATGAAGAAGCACAGATCCCAGATTTGATCGACTTCAGCTCAGATGATGAGGTAGTTGCCGTAATTGGAGATGGTGGTGAAGATCCTTTTGATCCCCGCACTTTGGTGACTAAGACAGAGATGCCGTTGAAGAATTGGGAGACATTCTCTGGACCGATAGCCAGCCGACAACAAATGATCACGGAGCTTGGATTGGTACCACGTCCTTCTCAGCCCAGTCGTGTCAAACACCCTGTTGTCCATACAGTTGAGTCAGGAATCTTTGAATTCCAGTCCTCTGAGTCATCCGAAGGCCTCACGCCTGAGGATTATGAATATGTAATCGATGTCATCTTTCCTCTTGCTTTGAATGAAATGACAGATCTTTATGATTATCCCTTTATTGCCAACTTAACAAATGATAAATTAACTCAAAACTTAACAACAGTTAATAATGAATCATTTGAACAAGATGCAAACACACTAAACGAACAATACATTAAAGAAATCTTTAAGCAGGTTACAGAAAAAGAGGAAAACCGGGCCCAAGCTGCCGAGGAGGTTTTGACAAGTGTTAACTTGGGTACTGTCGAGGAACCTAAAGAGACACAGATTGGAAGCTTCTTCCAGGGGTTGAACGGACGGCTGGTTAATCTGCTCGAGAGAATACATGGACGTCTTTGCGTGGTCGTACAAGGATATGCCGGGGCTAGACAGGTTCAATAGTGGAGCACAGAATCCCTCTAGCACCGAGATGCTAAGCCGGTAAAGCAGAAATTGAGGAAGATCAAGCCAGAGTGGTCTCTACAGGTCAAAGAAGAAATTGAGAAGCTACTGCGGGTAGGATTCATCAGAGTCATCGAATATCCGACATGGTTGTCCAATATTGTGACCGTCACCAAGGCCAATGGGAAGGTGTGCTGCTGTGTAGATTTCCGAGATCTGAACAAGGCCAGCCCCAAAGACGATTACCCCTTGCCAAACATAGACATACTGGTGGACTCCACTGCAAACTACGAAGTCAAATCCTTTGTTGATGGCTTTGCAGGCTACAACCAGATCAAGATGGCCGAAGAAGACCAAGAAAAGACAGCCTTCACCACACCGTGGGGAACTTACTGCTATACAGTAATGCCATTCGGGCTCAAGAACACCGGGGCTACTTATCAAAGGGCAGCGACCGCGCTTTTTCATGACATGATCCACAAGGAGATTGAGGTCTACGTAGACGACATGATAATACACTCCAAAGGTGAGGATGGGCAGCACTTTGTTGACCTGCGAAAGTTCTTCGAGAGGCTGAGACAACATTCCATGAGACTAAACCCTGCTAAATGCACCTTTGGAGTGACAAGGGGAAAAGTGCATGGGTATATGGTCACGAAGCGAGGTATCGAAGTCGACCCCCGAAAGATCAAAGCCATTATGGACATGAGGCCACCTCAAACCCAGACAGAAGTCAAGAGCTTTATGGGCAAACTGCAGTACATCAGCTATTTCGTCAACCAGTTGACCACTATGTGCGAGCCCATCTTCAAGCTCATGAAGAAGAATGTAGATACAGAGTGGACCGAAGAATGCCAGGATGCCTTTGACCAGATCAAAGCATACTTAGTACATCCTCCAGTACTATGCCCCCCACATAGACAAAAACCTCTTCTGCTCTATCTCACTGTCACTGATACGGCAGTTGGGGCTATGCTTGCTCAGGAGAAGAAAGACTCTCGGGTAGAAAATGCCATTTACTTTGTCAGCCGGAAGCTACAGGGAAGTGAGCTCAATTACTCCGCATGTGAAAAGACTTGTGCAGGAGCGAGTGCAGGTAGTCGGCAAGTTGAAGCATTATATGCAAGCCCACCCTGTGAATTTGGTCTCAAAAATGGACCCCATCAAGTACATCTTTGATAAACCTTCCCTTTCGATGCGTCTAGCAAAGTGGTCCTTCTTCTTAGCAGAGTACGACATCAACTATGTGACCAGAAAGGCCATCAAGGGTCAAGCATTGTCAGACCACCTGGCGAACTTCCCCAGTAATGAGGACCGCGGGCCTGAACCCCAATTCCCAGATGAAGGGATCTTCGCAGTCGAGCCTGAAAGCCGATGGCAGCTATTCTTTGATGGAGCTGCTAACAAAAGAGGAAATGGCGTAGGGATGCTACTGGTCGATCCGAAAGATGAGCACACTCCCATAGCCCTTAAGTTGAACTTCCCTGCCACGAACAATGTTGCCGAGTACGAAGCCTGCATTGCTGGTTTAGAAGCTGCCCTAGAGAGGAATGTCAAGGAGCTCGAAGTTTATGGAGACTCAGCCCTGATCATCAACCAGGTCTCCAACAAATGGAAGACTGTGGACCCTAATCTTCAGCGGTATCATGCCCATATGGAGGAGTTGACTGGACAGTTCAGAGAAGTGACTTTCCACTACTTGCCAAGGGAAAAGAACAGATTCGCAGATGCCCTAGCTACTCTAGCCTCACTGGTAGAGATCCCCGAGGAAAGAGCCATAAAACCCTTCAGAGTGGGTAGAAGAGACGCCCCGACCTTCAGTTGTGAAGTAGACTTGGGACCCGAGCCTATCAAGGAACCCTGGTACAATCAAATTTACCGGTTCCTCAAAGATGGAGAGTCGGCTTTCAGAGATGAAGAAGGCAGACCGAAAGAAGGTGTCAAAGCCAAGAGCTTGCAAGCCCTGAAAAGGTTGGCCTCCCATTATGTCATTCTAGGAGGCAACCTGTACAAGAAGCGGTACCAAGGACCACTCCTCTTATGCGTCACTCAAGAAAGGGCCAAAGAGTTGATGACTGAAGTCCACAATGGTCCCTGCGGTCCTCATATGAATGCTAGAGCCCTGATGCAAGTGATCCTCAGAATGGGTTACTACTGGATTTCCATGGAGACAGACTGTGTCCAGCATGTCCGAGCGTGCGACAAATGCCAACGGTTTGCCAACCTCAACCATCTCCCGCCTCATGACCTGTACTGCATGACGACTCCTTGGCCGTTTGCAACTTGGGGTATTGACGTGATAGGGAAGATAGCCCCGACAGGAAGCAATGGGCATGAATTTGTGTTAGTAGCCGTCGACTACTTCACCAAGTGGGTAGAGGCCAAGTCCTACAAGGTCCTCACTTCCAAGAGGGTGGCCTAGTTTATCAAGGAAAATATAATGTGTAGATATGGGGTGCCCAACGAGGTCATTTCTGATAATGGGTCGCACTTTGAAGGAGACTGCGATAGGTTCTTGTCGAATTCAGAATCACTCGCCACAAGTCATCCCATACGGACCTCGGACTAACGGAGCCGTGGAAGGCTGCTAATAAGACGCTCGAACGGATTATCCGGAAAATGGCCACCCGTGGTCGTGATGGCCCGAAAAGCTGCACCTAGCACTGCTGGGGCTACGGGACGTCTGTCGAATAGCCACGGGAGAAACTCCTTTTGCCCTAACCTACGGGATGGAAGCGGTGTTACCGGTGGAGTTGGAAATCCCGTCATTAAGGGTCCTCTGGAAAACGGTGTCAACGAAGTAGAATGGCTACGTAGCCGGCATGATGAGTTGGCCTGCTCGATGAAAGAAGACTAAAGGCCATGGAGCACACCGAGCCTACCGAGGCGAATGGCGAGCATTTGACAAAAGGTCAAGGCCGGGGACATCAAAGAGGGTGACTTAGTGTTGAAAGTGAAGCCCCTACCGAGACAACCCCCTGGGAAAATGGGAACCCGTTTGGATCGGCCCGTATGTGGTGCGAAGATACTATCGGGAGGAGCCATGAAACTTGCAGACACTGGACGGCAATCCCTTTGTCCACCCGGTCAACGGTGATAAACTCAGAAGGTACTATGTCTAAAATAATAAAAAAAAAAAAAAAAAAAAAAAAAAAAAAAAAGAGAAAAAAATCTTAGTGCAAAAGAGTAATACCCGGCTAAATTTGAAAACCCAAAAAGGGCGGTCTAGGAAAAAAAAAAGGGTTGCACATAAAAAAAAAAAAAAATCTTAGTGCAAAAGAGTAATGCCCGGCTAAATTTGAAAACCCAAAAAGGGCGGTCTAGGCAAAAAACGAGTGCACATAAAAAAAAAAAAAGAGTTCACGGAATGAACTACGAAGACCTGAGCCCCTTAGTCTTTCTTGTAAAAGGGGAACGTAGGCAGCCATTTATGGTTCGGTCTAAACAATAAAAAGGGCGATTAAGTTTCCATGAGATGCGTCCTAAACAATAATAAAGGATATTCAAGTTTTCATAAAACGGGTCCTACTCAATAAGACATTTGAAGTTTCCATGAAATTGTGTCTTGATTAATTTCTAAGATAATATCTCTTGTTCATTACAAGTTAAAAACTTCTTGATGAGTTCAAGCACGGTCTACTCTTGACTCTGCTAACCTGCTACAAAGATCTAAAATACAATAAAACGCCTAATAAACTACTGTGTTTGCAAAATGGCAATAAGGGAATCCTAAGAAAAGATCTGTCAGTTGTCATTCGCTGAGTCTTCTTTGGTTTTCTTCCCTTTACCTCGACCCCGTCGAGTTTTCTTTCTCTTCTTCTCTATGATGTCGGTCTCCCTCATTCCGATCTCCGGTATCCTCACTGGAGCCTCCATCAAACCTGTGTCAATAAGTGCCCTCTCTACTCGGGCACGAGTCCGCACTTCCTCCCTCTGAGCCTCAGTCAAGGGAGCAACTTCAGAAAGCCTCTTGTACCGAGCCTCCATATCTTTAATAAGGTCACCCGACTGGTTATGGCGACTCGCCTTAGCTTCAGTCTCCCTCAGAGTCCTACTCGAGTCGCAGTCAGCTCCCAATAAAGCCTGACGTCTCTCTCCCAAGATGACCTGAGTCGCTCCCATCTCTCTCTCGTACCAGTCCAAGTAGACAGTGGTCAAGATGGTACTCTTCCTGCTCCTAAAGATAGCCCTGGGCGGGAAAGCATTGTATGTCCAAGCCCTCGAGAAGAATGAGAAGCTGGCTGGATCCCTCATAGCTAATGGCACCACCTCCATGGTACGGATGTCCTCCCAATCGCCCAACGGCTCCTGTAAGGTCCGAAGCTGCACTGGACACCAAGCGGGGTATGTAGAAGGATGACCGGCGAGAACCACGGAACCCTCACTATATAGGACTCCTGAAATATCCTCTGATGCGCAACCTCCGGTGAGGTACCCACCAGCGAATGTACGAAGTGGATAGCCTAGCCATCATCGGCTCCCAATCACCACAGCCTGCTTGCCTAGGCAAACCTCTCAGAAATCACCCGAGGGCGAGTCGGCAAAGCCCCCAGCAAAGCCCGAGCCTCTCTGCAGACCATAAAGTCGGCACAGCGGACTCCCAGACCTCATGAAACGGTCTCCTCTAGCCATCCTATCGATGCCATGAAGGGTCTCACCCAAAACCAGTGGAACAATGTCCTTCCCAGTCCTGCAATCTCTGACCATGTCCAAGAGACCGCCATGACAGATCCCCTTAGACTCAGCAGTGAACAGAGCCGAAAATATACGCGAGAGGATAAAGGCATCCATAGCCACCATGGTCGTAGCCATATCCGGAGACCCAAACCTGCCCGGGATGTCAGAAAGGTCAATCCTGTCCGGAGCAATCATCATCCTCTCAGCCTCTCCCAGAGAAATCTGCAGAAAAGATGCAAGCTTTGCCGTCACCGGCACGTCTTCGATCAAAGGAATCGATATAGCCTCAATTTCTGGACCCCCAATCAAGGCTCGGAAGTCTTCATGCGTTGGGACAATCTCATTGTAAGAAAAGCAGTAAACGTGTCTCCGGACGTCCCAAAACCTTGCTGCCGCTCTCAAAAGGTCCCAATCGGGCGGGAGATCCCTCAAATGCCATAAAGATTTGATCTTGAAGGTAGAATCAAACAATCCCTTGTGAGATTGAAAGTTGTATCTCACCCAAGACTGAAGATCGGACAGAAAACGGTCTCTCTTCCCCCTTTGCAATCTAGCGGGCTTCTCCATTGTAAAATGATCAAAGGTGGTGTCTTTAGGTCCAATATGTGCTCTGGGAACAGTTGGGACAAGTCTAGGTTGAAAATGAAATGAAATGGCCAAGCCTTGGTTTTATTCTAAAAATAACCAGTCCAGACAGAACTGTGAGCCGCACGGCTTCATTTGCTCCAGAGACCAGACCGCACGGCCTCATTTGCCTGATGTAAAAGACAATCTGCAGCAACCAAGTTGCTGCCCAAAGGGAGTTTTTCACCCCACTTTTCCAACCAAAACCTGTACAAAAACATGTCCAAAGACCATCCATGCAGTTATATATTATTATATATCATTTTGGCCCAGTTTCAGCCCCAATTCCAAGCAAAAAACTGCCCCGAGGCTCAAGTAATATGCAAATTAATAAAGCATAAATTTAAAAAGCAAATAAAACAGTATTACATTGTTTTCGCCCCATCGGCGCCCAAATAAAGCAAAAAATAAACAAAATGTGCATAAAACTTGTTCATTGTTTGTTTTCTTCCTAAATCAATTCTAGAGACCTCCTAGGCCTCCGATCCTTCCTCATCGCTACTCAGCTCATAGACGCTAGCCTCCCTCATCAAGTCCTCCGTGTCACTCACATCAGATAGATGGACATTCTCGTGCTCGTACTCAGCCAGCTGCTCTAGGATGCCAGCATTGGGTCCTTGCCCCCGAGGAATGGCACTAGAAGAGTACTCTGAGGCTGAAGAGGTGGATGTCGTGCTCCCGACGTGCCTTCTCTTGTGCCCGGGCTCCTGCACGTTTGCTGCGGCCTTGGAAGCGCAGGCCAACTTCCTCAGAAGGGACCGACACACGTCCTTCTAGCCCCTATTCTGCCTGACCAAGCTGTCATAAGTCCGAGCTAGAACCTGAGAAAAAAGAGAAGAAAATCTCAGAAAAATCTCAGAATTGCAAAAAAGCAAAGAAATCTGAAAAAGAAAGGAAAAGACCCTAAAAGTGTACTTACGGTCTTTGTCCGGCGAGTATCTTGGGGCTCCCTAGTGTCGGGGACAGGTATCCTAAACCTCCTTGGTACCCGTGGACCACGTAAGAAAGGTGAGCGGGAGGCATCGGCGGATCGGAAGGCTCGGCCTCCCCATATCCACTGAGTGACGGCTAGCTTCACTAGCTTCGTGGTGTCCTCGATTGCTCCACAAACACGGCATATGGGGTATCCAGATCAAAATACTCCTCGGCGGCCACGCACACGATATCTCGCTATATCGTCATCCGACCAATCCACAGGCTGCGGCATCCGTCTTTGGAGGATCATGAGGGGTAATGGCATCCAGTGGAGGGATATGGCCATGCTGCCTAGAAAATCGATCCCCCAGATAGATGACATCACATGTCAGCCCGGTCAACCACCGCCTCTGCCTAGTCACCTCCACGGCCTCTCCTAGCAGAATCTCCGGGTACCTTCCCCAAGGATAAAAGTCCACTCCGTCGTGCCCATCTCTGTTGATAACTGGCCTCACCATCTTGTAATCAAAGGTGATCCGGGTCTTCCCGGTGAACTTATCTCTCGCATCTCCCCTCCAGCGGACCATAGCGGGAAAGATGGTAGCATCGCTCTGTTGGTTCCACGGAAAGAACCTGATCACCTCACAAAACCAGACCTGCATGTTCAAAACATCAAAAAGGTTATTTTCTCTCATAAAAAGTCTCAAAGACAGAAAGTAAAAGAGAAAGGAAAGTGAGACTACCTCAAGAGCAAAGGAGAAACAATCCATGGAGGCAGCCTTATTCATTTGTACGGATCCGAGGAGAAGTATAACTCTGCCAATCCGGCATCACCCCATGAGACCGTCCCAATCCCATCCACATCCTCCCGAGAGAGTCGAGGAGGCAAGTCATAGCCGAGTCCCGGAATTGGCAAAGATGGTGGCCCGTCGGCATCAACCACACAAAGGCTCTAGCAAGCTGGTGGGCAGTCACCTCACTAGCATCAAAATCCCACATGCAGTTCTGGACTGCCACCTCGACGTTCCTCATCTCCATTCCGAGCCCCTTTGGAATAAGCTCAAACCCAACCAAAGCCCTGAACTCCTCCGCCGTGATATGGTCCCTCCAAGTCACAGGCCTCCCGGTGAACTGTAAGCCCGTGATAGCAGTGAAATCGGCCGGAGTCACCGTAAGCTCCCCCCAGCTAAGGTGAAAGCTGTGGGTGGTGTCCCACCAGAACTCAGATAGGGCCTGGACCAAGCCCTTGCTCTTGGAGGTAATGTGAATACCTCTGCCGATAGCCTCAATGAACAGATCCAAGCCAGTAGCCCTCACCAGCTGCTTAGGGTTCGCCCCATTCTTCTCAAAATCAGGCATCCTCTGCCATAGCCTGACTGCAATCTCGGAAGGCCCCCTAGACTTGTTCTCCTGTAGACAAGCACAACAAAAGAAATGTGTCAGTCTTTTTCAAAAAAGCATGCATATATTCAAAAGTGCACATATTTTCAAAAGAAAAGCATTCATAAAATTTTTCTAGCATCCTTTGCATGAAAAACGTGTCTTTCATCACTTGAAACACATCGTGTCAAGCACATTGTTCTCCTAAGCACAAAATCACAATTTTCAAAATTATTTGCACATAAGCATTAATTTTTTCTCAAAAATGGCATGCATGAATCCTTTTCATCGTCCAAAATCCCGTTTTCTCATCTATGACCTAGTTCTAGCACATGCAAGAACTCCGTCACCTCTTAGACAATTATCCCTCTTACTTTTATTTTCGAAAAAAAGTGAGTCATTCTCATTATTTTTGTCAAATAAATTGCACATGCATGTTCTTTCATCTTCTTAGCCTCATAGGTTAGTCATTAAGATTTCAAAATCATCATCAAAAATCCTAGGAAAATTTGAGAAATTCCTAAAACTCGAGTCAAGCCCTAGAACCAATCAAAATCCAATCAAAATCGACGGAATTGAGCAAATTAAGAATGCTTACCCCAACCGATTGAGGATTCGTGGATTTGTGCTCCCTCCTACCCGGGTAAAGCTCCGATGGAGGTGTAAGGAAGTCATACTTCCTCTCCGTACGGACAAGCTCCTTCCTCCTCCTCCGAGCGGCCTCGGAGATGTTCCTCCTCGCTTGCCTTGGTATCGGATTCCCCTCCGGATCCATTCCAAATCAGTAGAGGCAAAGGGAATTGAAGGATTTTGGAAAAATTCTCTCCCTCCTCTCTCTCTTCCTCGACAGTCTTGGGCGGCAATAATGCCCAGTCCCCGTTCAAATTCTGTTTTAAATAATCTGGAAAAATCAGGCTTCTAGCCGTACGACTTCTTTTGCCTCCCTCTCATGTCGGGCGGCTTCTTTCGCTCTGAACAGAAATTACCTCTTTGCCCCTGGACTTTCCACTTGGGCATATAATTCCTGTTATCGTTTAACGAGGATAACGTCGTTTTCAGAAGATATCCTTTATCTCCTTATGAAGATAGACTTTCCCAGTCGCCTCCGTTACTTCCGTTATAACGGAATGACGCTAGGTGACAAATTCCGAATTGTCAGAACTCTAAACTTAAGCTACCTCTATCACGAATAGAGAAGTACGCTCAAGTTCTCCTAACTTTAGCTACCTCTATCTCACAGATAGTGAAGTACGCTCAAGTTCTCCAAACTTTAGCTACCTCTATCACGAATAGAGAAGTACGCTCAAGTTCTCCTAACTTTAGCTACCTCTATCTCACAGATAGAGAAGTACGCTCAAGTATCCAATCAGGTGACAACCTCCATTAATTGTCAAAACTTCAAGGATCCTAGACATCGTTCCTAACCTATCTAGTGATGCTTGAACTACGATCAAGGCTTGATTCCTCCGGGATACGTAGGTAGCCTTTCATAAAAGGTCCAGCCATCCGACCGCAGTGGTCACCCTTTTTCCATCATCGCTCCTCAGTGGTGAGGTAGCCTTTCATAAAAGATCCAGCCATCCGACCGCAGTGGTCACCCTGTTCCTTCATCACTCCTCATTGGTGAAATAGCCCCTCATAGAAGTCCAGATATCCGACCACATCGGTCACCTCTAGCATATCCCCAGTAGGATCAATTGCTTGACCTCTTAGGTCACTTTCTCTTCTAATTTTCCCCGGCAAGAGACCAGTTTCTCTCCGCCATTCCCCTGCGGATCTTTTCTGAACTACGGCCTGGCTTGATTCCTCCGGGATACGTAGGTAGCCTTCCAAAGGTTCAGCCACTCGACCACTTTGGTCACCTAATTCGTCTCGGCATTCGCCAAATTGGATCCTTTTCTATCGACAACCCCACTTGCCCTGTAAGTGACGTTGCCGAGGGGCTTCTGTAAGTACCCAAATCTGGCTCATGCCTTTCGGTAAAGTTTCCCGGTAATTCCTCGGACTTTCCTAGAGTTCCGGAATTGTTCCGGAACTGTTCCAAAACATTTAAGGGCTGAAGGGAATGCTTGGTAATTAAGAAACACGTTTTTCCTAATCCAAGAATCCTTCTAGAATTGCCACCTTGCATGATTCTAGAAACATCTTTGAGTCCATAGCGAGGATAATGCCGCATGGCTGCATTAGCCAAGCACCTCTGGCCGCACGGCTTCATTAGCCTTATCCAGACTGCCTATAAATAGAGCCCTCCTCTACCCATTCAACAACACACAATCAGAGTATTACCAGCATAAAAACTCTCTCAAAACACTCCACGAAGATCAGGAAGTTGAAGGTGCCAAGAAGCCACCCCCCTCCTCCTTGAAGCCTCCAAAAGTTGGTCCTACCGCTAGGCAAAACCCCAAGAAGAAGAGGTCACCACCATTGGTAACCTCTCACTCCCTTACCTTGCATGATGCTTGTCTATGTGATTTAATTGCTCATTGCATTCATATATTGTCATTATCTTGCTTGGGACTTGGCATTTATCATTAAAGATCCTATCTTTATCATATCCCCCTCCCCCTTTTGCATCCTTTGCATGAAATAGGCATCATTTGCTCATAAAAATGTGATCTTTAGCATCCTTTGCTCATAAAAAATGTAATCTTTAGGTTAAAGGTGCATCCTTTGCACCTAAAAGCCCCCATTTTACATCAAAAATGCATCTTTTGCACATAAAAATCATGTCTTTATCATAAAGGTGCATCCTTTGCATCTAAAACCCATTTTCATGCATCCTTTGCATCAAAGATCATCCTTTTATCATCAAATTAGCATCCTTTGCATATTAAATACTATTTTCCACCATAAAAATGCATCCTTTGCATAAAAATCATGTCTTTATATAAAAATGCATCCTTTGCAAATTAAATGCATCCTTTGCAACCCAAAAATGTCATCTTTTCACTAAAAATGTCATTTTACACGCATTCCCCCATGTTCCCATAAGTAACCTTGGAACGGGCCGGTGTAAAGATCCTATCTTTACATCGTTTCTTCCATTAAAGGTACCACAATCTCTTTAGAAAGGGATACTTGAACCTATATCTCCGATTATCACTTAAGACGAGTATGAAGCATCCATATAAGCTCAACCGTCTTAAGGTGTAGGATTGATGGGCTAAGGTCACTCCTTTCCTAAAGAACCTCATTTTGGACTATAAAGGAGAGTCATCTCTAGATCACGCAAGTCTCGAGGTTAAAAAAGCGATGATCACAAGTCCAAGATGAGGACGGGATCAAAATCACGAATGCATGAAATCCAAGAAATCCCGAGCGACAACCAATAAATGGTTTGTACGTCCGGAAGACAACTTGGGACATTCCCTCCCCTTTTATTCAAACACATGCACACAAGAAAGCATGCAAGCAAGCACGATAAACGGAATCTAGGGAGACTCGCTACGGCAAGGCACCTTGGGTGAACGACGATCTGTTCTTCCCAAGGGGTAACTTAACCTCCGAACCCATAAAAACCTTTTTTTCAAAGTTTTGAGGAAATCAAAATGGCGTGGCGACTCCGTTTTTCAAATTAAACCGGATGTTTTCAAACTCGCGTGAATCCAACAAAAACTAAAATTTGGGCACACATTCACAGCAACGTATGCAACAAAGTTCAATGTGACACTGTGTCATCCGGCTTTTACCGCCCGACCCATGCCTATTATCTTCTTGGACAATGCCAAAAAGTCAAAACGTCAATCGCGCAAGCGAAACTTTGCCGAAATTCCGTTAAGGCTGAAAGATGAGACTTTCCCGGAATTCCCTTGACTATAATCCGCATCGCTCATGCGTTAAAAGTTCCTATGACCCGCTAGACCCATTAGGAGCGTTCTTCTCTCTCGGTCGGTGGGATTCGCGTGCCCTATAGGACCCTCGCTCAGGGTTGTCCACCCTGGGAGGTCGAAATACAGGTGGAATACGACGGGCTTATAGATGTAGTGACGGAACCCACTGATCCAGGATCTAGAGTAGTTGCGAAAAAGAAGGGCAACCCCTTTTCCAACCAAATAGAAATTAATAAAAGACTCTGTTTTAAGTAAACTAAAAGATTCTTAATTTGCATATTGCTTGAGCCTTCAGCCTAAACACCTACCCCAGAGTCTAAACCTTGTCTATCCCTTTCCCGCAGCGAGAAAGAAGTGGGTGAAAATACCGGGTCAGCGGCTGGTTAGTGCAGAATTCTCAGATAGCTCGCCAGAATCCTCAGTTTTGTCAGTCCAGAGAGTCAGAATGGCAGATTTGACAGAAAACAGCAGTGGTTTGGGTAACCAGATGACTAGGGAAGAAGAGCTAGCCTTAGCCCTGGAAAACAATCGTAAGGTCCATGAGGAACAGCAAGCCATGCTCATCGATGCGCTCCGTCATCATGGGGTTCAGATAGTGGTTGAGTCCAACGATTCCCTGATTATGGTTGAAGATGAGACTCCAGAAGCAGCCATCTCAGCTCCCCCAGCCTATAACCAATGCCCTCCTCCATCCACATATGATCCCTTGCAAAGGAATACCCCTCTTCAGTTCTTTCCAACATCCCAGGCTATCAGGGTTCCAATGCCCTCTCCTCCTCAGATAAGACCCAGCTTTTTTCCCTACCAACAGAGAGAAAATGCCACAGCTATCCCAGTCACTCAGTCTTTGCATCATCCCATGGGACTCACTCCCTTTCCTCAGCATGAACCAAATTTCCTTATCCCAAAACTCCAGTATCAACCTGACCTTTCCAACTTCGTCAACGCCTGTGAATTTGCCTATCTCCCAGACAATGACAGCGAAGAGTCCGTTGGAAATGAGAATAGGAATGGATGGATTTACAATGATGATGACAGTTCAGTAGAAGGAATGAACATGGAGCCAATGAAAATGAAACCCGAAGGACATGATAGGGTAGAAAATCACAGACCTAGAAGGGGGGACTGTATCACCTCAAAGTGTGTCTGTCACCTTTTCAAGGACTCGGAAGAGAAAATGGATGCGATCTCAGATGAGGCAGGGTATGAATTCCACATCCTAGAATTCAACATTACTTACAAAGACTTGGTTGGTGAATGGAGAAACTTGATCGAAGCTTTAGCTGAAAGAGGGAAGTGGGCTCCACCCGCCGATCTAGAACACGTAAGCGTCATTGAGGCTAAACCCCCATCGGGAAGAGTAGACTCCATTGCAGTGTTAAGGGTTACCCCTGAGACTTTGTCCGAAGAAGAATGTATGGAAGCTTTAGAAAGGGTCTTAAAGTTTGAAGTGACCCCGGTCCCCTTCCTATCTTACGACGACAGTGATGTTTTCTTGGTAATCCCTAAGTCAGAGGAAGAGTCCAGAATACCCCTTATATGGTGCCAAGTATCCCGACCTGCTTTTGCCCTCATTGGTCATCAGAGTCAAGATGAGAATTCCCACAGGAGTTACTGCAGTGAGACTGAGGAGGACACAGTCGAAATGCTAGAAGGAACGGTGGAAGAGTGGTTAGACCAGAAGCCAAAAAGCCCAGAAAACCTTTTCGTAAGTAAAGAACAGGAACCTGCCATGAGGTTTGACCCCACAGAAATACTTATCGATGATGGAATCTCCCACTTCAGGAAGTGTTTGGCCAATGTCAAAGATGTCATTAGAAGGTTGACCCCGAGGGAGAGAAGGGATATATTTGACAGTGATGAGGAATGTGACCCCGCTCTATTGAAGAAATTGCTACATCAAGGTGAAGAAGCCATTAGCAAACCTCCAAACTCTGGGAACGACAATTCCTGTTATATGTTGACCCTGAAAAGCTTGAATGAAACTGTCAAGGCCTTGAGTGAGGAAGATGAAACTGAAATCAGCCAGTTGCTAAATCAATGGGGAAGTCAGAATTCAGAAAAGGCCAGAAAGCCAGTGACCTGGGATCAGATTCAGGAAGCTGCCTATGCCTCTAGTAGTGCTGTTAATCAAATTAATCAGCAGAGTTGGCCATATGCCAGCAAAGGCCCACCTCTAACCTTAAAAGAGTTGAAGGAATCCTCCGATAGGACTGGTGACTCTGAAAATTCGAATGTCTATGTGATGACTCGATCTGGGCAGATGAGTGTGGTGCAGCCTAAGGGTGACAAAAGAAATGCCGTCTCCGAGCCGAAGACAGACAAAAGACCTTACAGGCCAGAAGCAGAAAAGCCAGACTCTGAAAAGGAAGACCCGGTGTTGACTCAGTTGAAGTGTACTCAAGCCAATATCTCCCTGTGGTGCATGTTAACCTCCTCATACCCTCACAAACTGAAGCTAGAAGAAAGTTTGGCCAAGATCATGGTGCCCATAGATGTCACCCCAGATGAGGTCGTCCAGATGATTGGAAATATCCACTATGGAAATATCATCACCTTTACTGACCTGGATGGGCTAGTCATAACAAACCCATTTACATCACAGTCCAGTTGGAGGAATGCCGTTTACCAAGGGTATTAGTTGACGGAGGGTTTGCAATGAATGTCCTGCCAGCAAAGATGATGGATTTGTTGGATTAGAAGCCCACAGATTTGAAGCCTTCCAGTCAGACTATTAAGGCCTATGATTCCACTGCTCGGTCAGTTTTGGGGATTGCTACTCTTAAATTGTGGCTCGGGAAAAAGGCCATGGATGTAGACTTCCAAGTGATTGACATTCCCATTTCATTTACTGCTCTGCTGGGACGACCTTGGATTCACCAGATAAATGGGGTAGCCTCTACTTTGCACCAATGTGTCAAATTCCAGTCAAGTGATGGGACTATCACTACTATTTATGGAGACAGTGTCACCGTGGAAGGAACCAGCACAGGAGGTATCCCGATACTGGAAATCAAACATGATGATGAAGGGTTTTCCTTGACCGGATTCTCTGTAGCCTCATCCAAAGTGCAAGTATGTTGCACCGACCTCACTGCTACCTCTGACAAAATACATCCTGCCCTGCGAATGATGAGAAAGATGGGTTATCTTCCGGGGCTTGGACTGGGAAAAAGACTTCAAGGTCGCAATACTATCATTGATGTGAAGGAACAGACCACCCAACACGGCTTGGGATACAAACCAAATTCTCGGGATGACAGAAAATCTAAAGGGACAGTTCAGGAAAAACGAAGTGAAGGGATCCATCTCCATCCTTACAGCTTGTCTCTGGCCCAGCACTTCACAAGAGGTGGGACCCAATACGATGAAAGTGATAGTCAGATCTCCTTGAGAAAAACTCTTCTGGAAAACCTTGAGAAAGTTCGGGGAAAACCAGCAAATCCTGTTCGGAGAAGTATGGCTTCAAAGAGTCAGTACTCTTCCCATAAGGGGTAATGGATTTCTCTGCCTTCGAGTTAGCTCTTCCAAAGATCAGCCAGATAGAAGCTGCCAGTAGTGAAGATAGTGAGTTGGGTTTGCAGAAGATGTTTGATGAAGGGGCGCAGATTCCTGACTTGATCGACTTCAGCTCAGATGACGAGGTAGTTGCCTTAATTGGAGACGGTGGTGAAGAATCTTTTGATCCCTGCACTTTGGTGACTAAGACAGAGATGCCTTTAAAGAATTGGGAGACATTCTCAGGGCCGATAGCCAGCCGACAGCAAATGATCACGGAGCTTGGATTGGTCCCTCGTCCCTCTCAGCCCAGTCGTGTCAAACATCCTGTTGTCCATACCCTTGAGTTAGGAGTCTTTGAATTCCAGTCCTACGAGTCGTCCGAAGGCCTCATGCCTGAGGATTATGAATATGTAGCCAATGTCATCTTTCCTTTCGCTTTGAATGAAATGCCAGATCTTTTTGAGTATCCCCTTATTGCCAACTTAACAAATGATAAATTAACTAAAAACTTAACAACAGTTAATAATGAATCATTTGAACAAGATGCAAACACACTAAACGAACAATACATTAAAGAAATCTTTAAGCAGGTTACAGACAAAGAAGAAAACCGGGCTCAAGCTGCCGAGGAGGTTTTGACATGTGTTAACTTGGGTACTGTCGAGGAACCTAAAGAGACACAGATTGGGAACTTCTTCCAGGGGGTTGAACGGGACAGACTGGTCAATCTGCTCAGAGAATACATGGACGTGTTTGCATGGTCATACAAGGATATGCCGGGGCTAGACAGTTCGATTGTGGAGCACAGAATCCCTCTAGCACCAGATGCCAAGCCGCAAAGCGTAACCGAGAAAAATCAAGCCAGAGTGGTCTCTACAGGTCAAAGAAGAGATTGAGAAGCTACTGCGGGTAGGATTCATCAAGGTCATCGAATATCCGACATGGTTATCCAATATCGTGACTATGACTAAGGCCAATGGGAAGGTGCACTGCTGTGTAGATTTCCGGGATCTGAACAAAGCCAGCCCCAAAGACGATTATCCCTTGCCGAACATAGACATTCTGGTGGACGCCACTGCTAACTACGAAGTCAAATCCTTCGTTGATGGCTTTGCTGGCTACAACCAGATCAAGATGGCCGAGGAGGACCAAGAAAAGACAGCCTTCACCTCGTTGTGGGGAATGTACTACTATATTGTGATGCCATTTAGGCTTAAGAATATCGGGGCTACGTATCAGAGGGAAGCGATCGCACTCTTTCACGACATGATCCACAAGGAAATTGAGGTCTATGTCGATGACATGATAATCCATTCCAAAGGTGAGGATGGACAACACTTTGTCGACCTGTGAAAGTTCTTTGAAAGGTTGAGACAGCATTCCATGAGACTAAACCCTGCCAAATGCACCTTTGGAGTGACAAGGGGAAAAGTGCTTGGGTATATGGTCACAGAACAAGGTATTGAAGTCGATTCTCGAAAGATCAAGAAAATTATGGACATGAGGCCACCTCGAACCCAGACAGAGGTCAAAAGCTTTATGGGTAAACTACAGTACATCAGCCGTTTTGTCAACCAGCTGACTACCATGTGTGAGCCCATCTTCAAGCTTATGAAGAAGAATGCAGACACAGAATGGACCGAGGAATGCCAGGATGCCTTTGACCAAATCAAGGCATACCTAGTACATCCTCCAGTGCTGTGCCCCCAACATAGACAGAAACCTCTTTTGCTCTATCTCACTATCACTGATACGACAGTTGGGGCTATGCTTGCTCAGGAGAATAAAGACTCTCGGGTAGAAAATGCCATTTACTTTGTCAGCCGGAAGCTGCAGGAAAGTGAGCTCAATTACTCGGCATGCGAAAAGACTTGTGCAGGACTAGTCTGGGTAGTCGGTAAGCTAAAGCATTACATGCAAGCCCACTCTGTGAACTTGGTCTTGAAAATGGACCTCATCAAGTACATCTTCGACAAGCCTTCCCTTTCAATGCGTCTAGCGAAGTGGTCATTCTTCTTAGCTGAGTATGACATCAACTATGTGACGAGAAAGGCAATCAAGGGTCAAGCGCTGTCAGACCATCTGGCAAACTTCCCTAGTAATGAGGACCACGGGCCTGAACCCCAATTCCCAGATGAAGGGATCTTCGTAGTTGAGCTTTAGAACCGATGGCAGCTTTTCTTTGACGGAGCTGCTAACAAGAGAGGAAACGGCGTAGGAATGCTACTGGTCGATCCGAAAGATGAGCACACACCAATAGCCATCAAGTTGAACTTCCCTGCCACGAACAATGTCGCCGAGTATGAAGCTTGCATTGCTGGTCTAGAGGCTGCCTTAGAAAGGAATTTCAAAGAGCTTGAGTTCTATGGAGACTCAGCCCTGATCATCAACCAGGTCTCCAACAAGTGGAAGACTGTGGATCCTAACCGATGGCAGCTTTTCTTGGGACCCAAGCCTGTCAAAGAACCCTGGTACAGTCAGATTTACCAGTTCCTCAAGGATGGGGAATCAGCTTTCAGAGATGAAGAAGGTAGACCAAGGGAAGGCATCAAGGCCAAGAGCTTGCAAGCCCTGAAATGGATGGCCTCCCATTATGTCATTCTATGGGGTGACCTGTACAAGAAACGGTACCAGGGACCACTCCTCCTATGTATCACCCAAGAAAGGGCCAGAGAGTTAATGGCCGAAGTCTACAATGGTCCCTGTGGTACTCATATGAATGCCAGAGCATTGATGCAAGTGATCCTCAGAATGGGCTACTACTGGATTTCCATTGAAACAGATTGTGTCCAGCATGTCCGACAGTGCGACAAATGCCAACGGTTTGCCAACCTCAATCATCTTCCGCCTCATGACCTGTATTGCATGACGACTCCTTGGCCGTTTGCAACTTGGGGTATTGACGTGATAGGGAAGATAGCCCCGACAGGAATCAATGTGTATGAATTTGTGCTAGTGGCAGTCGACTACTTCACAAAGTGGGTAGAGGCCAAGTCCTACAAGGTCCTCACTTCCAAAAAGGTGGCCCAGTTTTTCAAAGAAAACATTATGTGCAGATATGGGGTGCCCAATGAGGTTATTTCAGACAACGGGTCGCACTTTGAAGGGGACTGCGATAGATTGCTGTCAGAATTCAGAATCACTCGCCACAAGTTGTCCCCATACAGACCTCAGACTAATGGAGCCGTAGAAGCTGCCAATAAGACGCTCGAGCGGATTATCCGAAAAATGGCCACCCGTGGTCGTGACTGGCCTGAGAAGATGCATCTGGCACTCTGGGACTACAGAACGTCCGTTAGAACAGCCACAGGAGAAACTCCCTTTGCCCTAACTTACGGGATGGAATCAGTGTTGCCAGTGGAGTTGAAAATCCCGTCACTAAGGGTCCTCCTGGAAAACAGTGTCAACGAAGTAGAGTGGCTGCGCAGCCGGCACGATGAGTTGGCCCTGCTTGATGAAAGAAGGCTAAAAGCCATGGAGCACACCCGAGCCTACCAGAGGCGAATGGCCAGGGCATTCGATAAAAAAGTTAAGGCCAGGGACATCAAAGAGGGTGACCTAGTGTTGAAAGTGAAGCCCCCCACCAGAGACAACCCCCTGGGAAAGTGGGAACCCGTTTGGATCGGCCCGTATGTGGTGCAGAAGATACTATCGAGAGGAGCGATGAAGCTCGCAGACTTGGACGGCAATCCATTTGTCCACCCAGTCAATGGTGATAATCTCCGCAGGTTTTATGTCTAAAAATTAAATATATATATATATATATATAGAGAGAGAGAGAGAGAGAGAGAGAGAAAAGAAAAGAAAAAATCCTAGTGCAAAAAGAGTAATGCCCAGCTAGACTGAAAACCCCAAAAAAGACGGTCTAGGCAAAAGACAGGGTTTCACATAAAAAAAAAGAGAAAAATATGTAGTGCAAAAAGAGTAATGCCCAACTAGGCCGAACCCAAAAAGGGTGGTCTAGGCAAAAGAGTGGCCGCACATAAAAAAAAAAAAAAATTCAAAAACAAAAATCTCGATAGTTCACCAGAATGAACTACGAAGACCTGAGCCCCTTAGTCTTTCTTGTAAAAGGGGAACGTAGGCAGCCAGAAATGGTTCGGTCTAAACAATAAATAAGACATTCAAAGTTTCCATGAAACGTGTCTTGAATAAGTTCTAAGATAAATATCTCTTGTTATTTACAAATCAAAAACTTCTTGATGAGTTCAAGCACGGTCTACTCTTGACTCTGCTAACCTGCTACAAAGATCTAAAATACAATAAAAGGCCTAATAAACTACTGTGTTTGCAAAATAGCAATAAGGGAATCCTAGGAAAAGATCTATCAGTTGTCATTCACTGAGTCTTCCTTGTTCTTTTTCCCTTTACCTCGACTCCGTCGAATGTTCTTCCTCTTCTTCTCTAAGATGTCGGTCTCCCTCATCCCAACCTCAGGTATCCTCACTGGAGCCTCCATTAAACCCGTGTCAATAAGTGCCCTCTCTATCCTGGCACGAGTCCTTACCTCCTCCCTCTGAGCCTCAGTCAAGGGAGCGATGATGGATGTGTATTTACCCATCCAAATGATGCACTTTTAGGCTTTCTTTGTGTTCGATTCCCAATTTTTATGTATATTTGATGTGGTTTGTGAATGTCTATTAAGCACAGGATAGAAAGAGGAAAAAGGTGTATTTAAATATCATAAAAGTGCAAAAAGAGTAAAGTGGAGCGGAGCAGAGAAGGAAAATAAAGAAGCAAATCCGACCTCCAGGGACTGAACAACAGCGCGGGCGCGCTCAAGAAGTGGAGCGGCCGCGCTCAAGAGTCAACAAAGGCCGATTGAACCTCTCTTAAAATGGCCGATCGACTCTTTCTCAACATCAAGGGCGACCGCGCTAAATCAAGGGCGACCGCGCTCAGGAGATGAATCAAGCACAAAATTCCCTGCCAAAAAGGGCGGACGCGCCAATAGCAAGGGCGGCCGCGCTCCGCTGTAAACAGCACCGATTTTCACAGCTTAATCGAGGGCATGCATGTCTTTTCCTGGCCAGGGGTCCATAGTTTTTACCCTATTCTTTTTATAAATTCTGCAGCCACGTTAGTTGGAGGGAGATAATATCAGATATTAGAGTTTTTACGATTTGGCTTTTAACAATTTCTTTGAAGAAGAACAATTCAATTCCAGGTTTTATCATTGTAAATTATGAGTAGCTAAATTTCTTAGATTTGCAGATTGATTGAATCTTAACCGGATTTATATGCAATAGTATTTTTAATTCTTTCAATTTGATTCCTTCTAGTTCATTAATAGATCTTAATTTCTGGTTCTTAGATTTGAGATGTATGTTAATATACGAACTCGTCTTTGAATAATGGGGTATCGAATTCGCCATTAATTTGGGATCTTGATACATAGACTGCTATTAATTGATTAACGTGGTCTGTGCCGTAATAGAATCGGATCAACGTTAGGTTCTTTTATTCTTATGCTCTTAATGTATTCTTGATATATTGTGGTACCGTAATAGAATCCACAATAGTAAGAGGGTATTTAGGATTGTAATCCGGCCACCTAACCGTGTCAATCCTAGCCAAAGTGAATGAACCCTAGAAGTTTAGTTGATGTTTTATAAGTAAAATTCTGCATAGAATGATGGTAAAGTGAAATCCAATCTATGAATCTCTGCTCATAATATGTTTTCTCGTTTAGTTAGTTTTTGTTATTTGTTTTATGCTTTTAGTTCTAAATCAAATCTATAAACTGTGGTTACTAAATTCACTGTGTTTACTTTATTTATTTACCAACGAGTCTCTAGGGATTTGACCCCTGCTCGTGCATACTGCTACAACGGTAGTGAGTCCACTTGCTCGGTATTTTTATTACAAGAGGGAGATTTCCTCCATCAAGTTTTTGGCGCCGTTGCCGGGGACTTGTTGCAAGTAAACAAGAAGGTTAGGTAGTGAATGCAAGGTCGTCATTCTTTAAAGCCTACATTGGTGCCATTGAACGACAACATAAACAGACTTAATAAAGCTAAAGATACTAAGCTTCTTGAGGAAGTATTTGAGGGCGATCCCCTCTTTAATCCCCTTTTCTCAGATTCGGACCCCGAATCAGAACCCTCCGCCACCGAGGTAGAGGAAGAGAAAGCCGAGATGGCAGAACCACCGACACAAACTATGAATGATTTCCTGAGACCTAGGGTAGACACATCTACCTCTTGCATAGTGCTGTCCGATGCAGCCAAAAATCTAGAGGTCAAAGGACAATACTTTGCCATGTTGCCAAGCTTTCACGGATTGCCTGGTGAGGATTCACTTACGTTCCTTAAAGAATATATTATTGTTGTTGCTCAATTTTTGTTAAGACAGGGAGTGACTGAGGAGCAAATTAGACTGAAGTGTTTTCCTAACACCCTTAAGGGAGTGGCTAAAACATGGTTGATGATGCTTGCACCGAGCAGCACTAGTACTTGGGTAGAATTGCAAGATGTGTTCCTTAAAAGATATTACACACATCATCTGTTGGCTGGTTTTAGACAGAAATTGATGACATTTTCCCAAGATGTAGGGGAGCCCTTTCATGAGGCATGAGAAAGATTTAATAGAATGTTAATACAATGCCCTCAGCATAATTTCACACTACCCTGACTGAACCAAGCCTTCTATGATGGCTTGAATGACAATGGTCAATCAATCAATGGTTGACAATGCAGCTGGAGGCTCGATAGGAGCCAAGACCCCGGATGAGACTAAAGCTTTATACGAGATGTTGAGTGCTAATTCTCAACAAAAGAGTTCGAGGGGTAAAACAAGGGGGTATTGGATTTGACTGCTACTGATAATCTCTCCAAGCAAATTGCAGTCTTAAGTAGTAAGGTTGATAAATTGACTGTTTGTGGCACTTCTGCTGGTGCCAGTGTTATTACTGATTATTGTGCAAATTGTGGTTTATCATCTCATATGACTAATATGTGTCCAAGTGCAGCAAATTTCTCTTATCGTCCTGAACAGGCACATGATTTCAACGGATATGGACAAAGGCCACCACCCTAAGGAAACCAATATGGCAACTACAATCCATGGGGTGGCCATCAGAATCACCAAGTAAAGCCTCTTCATGCGCCACCACCTGGACAACATGGTAGGGAGCCTTGGGAGCTGGCAGTTCAGCAACTAAGGACGGAGATGCAGGAAAGTAATAGAAATACAGAAGCTGCATTTGAAAAGGTGGGCACACAAGTAGAGCAACTTGTGAAGGTTGCCCAAGAGTTGATGAAAGAGAAAAACCCACCTGAGCAAGCAAAGTCAATCACAACAGTGTGGGATGAAAGTGAGGAAATTGAGGAGGTATTTCTATCTTCTCTTGATAATATTGAGTGTTGTGATAATAATGATGATGTTAATAAGGATGAAAATATTAAACATGTTCAAAAAGACCCCGGGTGTTTCACTATCCCAATTTCTCTAGGGGGTCAAAATTTTAAAGGTTTGTTGGATCTTGGGGCAAGCATCAATGTGATGCCATTTCATGTTTTTAGAAGTTTGGGGGTATGTGAGTTGAAACCCCCCATGAGAGACTTGCAATTGGAGGATCTCTCAATCAAAAGACCTTTAGGGGTTCTTGAAGGGGTGTTGGTTACAATTGATAAAATTTCGATCCCCATTGACTTTTATGTGATGTGTATGGAGGGATCAAGTGAGGAACAACTGAAAACTCCCATTCTGCTTGGGAGGCCATTTATGTTTGACACTCACCATTGATGTGTGTCAAGGGGTGGTGTCCTTGAGAGGTATGGGGGAGGAATGTAAGTTTTGTATGCTTACAAATGATAAGAAACCCTCCCCCAAAGATGGTTTTGTAGGAGCCATAACTGATTTTCCAATTGACAATGATGATGTAAATGGATGTGAGAAAAGTGGGGATAATGCGGGTCGTATCACACACCACACGACTCCCATAAAGAGTCGATTCCATCACATCTACCACAAGGGCCTTCAAAATGTAAAGTTAGTGAGAAGAGTTATAGTGAGTTATCTGATTCTATATTTGCTACTATTTTGGTTCATGATAACTTTCTTGATCTTGGTTGTGAGAATGATGATCTGCAGGTTGAAGAAAAAATTGAGTTTGGGGGTGGGTACCCCAATAAAAAGAAAAGAAAGAGGGGTAAGCATAAGCGTAAAGTTTTAAAAATAAATGTGGCTTTACCCCTAGAGCTGAATTGGAAAGAGAAGGGCATCTGTGCTCGTGAGGAAAAAAGATGGTCCAAAGGCCGCAAAGCTAAGGCCAAGTAAGCTTGGGACCATAGTCGGGCTAACGACTTTAACCAAATGCGCTTCTTGGGAGGCAACCCAATGAGGTATGTTTTATTTTTATGTTAATTACTGTCAAGTAGCGTCTTGCCATCTGTCGAACCCAAGGCACGCTTTTGTTCTCTTTGCTCTGAGGACATAGCATGTTTTGAGTTTGGGGGTGGGCAACTCTCCGAGTTTGTGGGTTTATAGGGGAGTTTATATAGTGTCACCCTCTAAAAAATAGAAAAATTTAAAAATTTTGTCCTTTTCATAGTTGGGATTGAAATTACCCGGATCCGAGAGGCAGCGACGGATCGCGCCCCGGCATCTGGCGTCTTTCGCGTTGGCGGCGGTTTTGTCTCGCCGTTTTTTTTCGCATTTGTAGAGTCGCCACGCCGTTTTTATTAAGCCCAAAACATTGAAAAAGGGCATCAGTTTAAAGATAATTTTAAACTGTTTTTGTGTGATGAGATTTTGAGTTCGGAGGTCAGATGACTTCTCGGGAAGAGAATATTAGAATATTAGAGCTCACCCGAGTCGCCTCGTAAAACGAGTCTTTCGGATACCCCTAATATCCTTTAAATGTTGTGTGTGTGTGTGTGTGTTTAAAAATGCATGTTGTATCGGATGTCTACATTGTATGCTATGTATGGAAATGTATTGAAATAGTAATGGAAGGAAGCCTTACCAATGTTGGTTCGTGTCTGTCTTCCGCTGAGGAATAGTGTTTGGGGTCGGAGTAGCGTTCCGGTACGGATCGGGATTGCTTCGGAAAGGACCGGTTGTCTGCGGACAGAGTTTCGGCGTGAGTTGATGTTGCAGGCTGCGTTCGGGCAGAGGTTCGGCGTGCGTGGGGATTGTCGGGATCACTCGGGCAGAGGTTCGACGTGCATTGGGGTGGCAGGAGTCACTCGGGCAGAGTTTCGGCGTGGTTTGGGATCGCCGGTTTGACTCGGAAAGAGCCGGGACACCGTGGAAAGACCAGGCAAGGCCTCGGAGTACCACGAGGGGCCTCAGAGTACCTCGAGAGTGCCTCGAGGCAGCGCGGGAGCGTCGCGGGAGCGCTCGGGGAGGCTTCGGAGCACCACGAGGGGGCTCGAAAGGCCTCGGAAGGATCCGAAAGGGGCCGGGAATGTCTCGGAAGGACTTAGAGGGGAAGCCAGAAGGCCTAGGGAGGAAGAGAGAAGTGGGAGGTGTGTGAAAATGAGGAGGGGGAGCCCTCTATTTATAGTGCCAGATTTGGTGCAAAGAGGTCCGTACGGACCTCCCTGGTAATCTAGACTTTTGGTTTTCCTCGATTTGAGAGAATCTTTGATGATGGAGGAATATTTGCAATTATGATGTTCCCTGTGCAATAAGGTCCGTACGGACCAAGTTGACATGCAAAGAGGTCCGTACGGACCAACTCTGCAGGGGGGTAATCATTTTCCCTGGGATTTGAGGGAATATTGTGGACTTTAAGAGGATTCAGTAATTATTAAAGCAAAGAGGTCCGTACGGACCATTATTGCTTTTCCAATTTCCTGAAAATTCCCAAAAGGTCCTTTTGTCCCTTTTTATCCTAGGAAGGCTCCTCCCTTGGTTTGGCTGGGGGTTTTGAGAGGGTTTTGAGTGCCAGAGGTCGTCGAGACTGCGTTGATGAGTCTGCGGTGTTTCCCGTGTGTTTGAAAGGGGGTGATCCAGATTGGGGTACTTACAGGGATGTTGGCCAAAGTATGTGATGATTAGATTGTGCTTTAATTTTGAAATCACATGTGCTATTATAAGTGTGGTGATTGGGATTGCATTGAAACATTTAAATTATGATTGCACCACCTCTCACTTCCGTATCATATTCTTGGTCAATGTCATCAACTTAGGTGCCTTTTATGGGATCACTTCGTGTATTCTCGGGGTCTAGAACATGTTTGCATGATTGTCAATAACACGTCAATAGGTTACTTGATATATATGGCTATTCTTTGAATCCCTTTCTGTGAGCCTTAAACTTTCTAGTCACTTTTTATATAAAATTTTTTCCGCTAGAACCCCTTTTGAGCCTGAAAAAGAATGGAATCTCTCACAAAGTTGGAGGTTATCTTAGACCACCATTCGCCTTCATTTGTACCTATATTATCCTACCCTTGTACACTTATACACTATTTTCTCACCTTTTCAAGAAAGTGAAACTAGGGAAAGAATTGGAATATTTTGGGGGATGTTATGAAAACCAAAGGGTTGAGTGGAAAGTGGTCACGAAAATAAAGAAGTGGGTCATGTTATGTAATGAAAAGAGGGGCTTGAGCAAAATATTAAATGCACATTCTTCGTGACATATGTGTGTAAAAAAAAAAAAAGGCCTTGCCTCTCTAATGGTGAAGTGGAAATTTTGTTTCAAAGTGACCAAAGAAACTAATGGAATGTGCTCAACCCCATGTCAATGTATGAAAAAGTTTTAATTTGTGGGTTGGAACATTGGGAAGTAATAAGGGTGAGCGGAGGTATTATCATCAAAGTGAGGATGTATTGTTAAAAGAAGACTTCCTAGTTTCACTTTCTTATGTTCGTATGTCCTTACCTTCATTTGTAACTATGAACCTAGCCCTCGCGAATTGTCGCACTTAACTTTTAAGCCATATTATTCTTTCAATACCGAGTAACCGGGTTGAAAATCGTGTAAATATGCATATGAGTGTCCTTTTTGGGTTGTACTATCTATGACATATTGATTTAGAGCATCGCTTAGTGAATCCATAAACAATCTTAGGTTGTTGGCAGTGACCTCCCATAATTCATTCATCATTCAGGCCGCTGTGGAAAATTGTGAGTTTTATGCTTCAATGTGATTATAATCCCATTACTGTGGTGGCACTTGTTGATTATGTGTGTTGGTGAGAATCTGAGACTTGAATGGCCAATGACTCATCTGTGATAGAACATCCAAAAAAATAATTATTTTGTTTTAATGTTTTAGTATTAATGATTAGAGTAGCTTTATTTTACTTCTTTTAGTCTTGTTTTACTCGGGACGAGCAAAAGGTTAGTTTGTGGCTGTTTGATGGATGTGTATTTACCCATCCAAATGATGCACTTTTAGGCTTTCTTTGTGTTCGATTCCCGAGTTTTATGTATATTTGATGTGGTTTGTGAATGTCTATTAAGCACAGGATAGAAAGAGGAAAAAGGTGTATTTAAATATCATAAAAGTGCAAAAAGAGTAAAGTGGAGCGGAGCAGAGAAGGAAAATAAAGAAGCAAATCCGACCTCCAGGGACTGAACAACAGCGCGGGCGCGCTCAAGAAGTGGAGCGGTCGCGCTCAAGAGTCAACAAAGGCCGATCGAACCTCTCTTAAAATGGCCGATCGACTCTTTCTCAAAAAGGCCGATCGACCCTATCTCAACATCAAGGGCGACCGCGCTAAATCAAGGGCGACCGCGCTCAGGAGAAGAATCAAGCACAAAAGTCCCTGCCAACAAGGGCGGACGCGCCAATAGCAAGGGTGGCCGCGCTCCGCCGTAAACAGCACCGATTTTCACAGCTTAATCGAGGGCATGCATGTCTTTTCCTGACCGGGGGTCCATAGTTTTTACCCTATTCTTTTTATAAATTCTGCAGCCACGTTAGTTGGAGGGAGATAATATCAGATATTAGAGTTTTTATGATTTGGCTTTTAACAATTTCTTTGAAGAAGAACAATTCAATTCCAGGTTTTATCATTGTATATTATGAGTAGCTAAATTTCTTAGATTTGTAGATTGGTTGAATCTTAACCGGATTTCTATGCAATAGTATTTTTAATTCTTTCAATTTGATTCCTTCTAGTTTATTAATAGATCTTAATTTCTGGTTCTTAGATTTGAGATGTATGTTAATATACGAACTCGTCTTTGAATAATGGGGTATTGAATTCGCCATTAATTTGGGATCTTGATACATAGACTGCTATTAATTGATTAACGTGGTCTGTGCCATAATAGAATCGGATCAACGTTAGGTTCTTTTATTCTTATGCTCTTAATGTATTCTTGATATATTGTGATACCGTAATAGAATCCACAATAGTAAGAGGGTATTTAGGATTGTAATCCGGCCACCTAATCGTGTCAATCCTAGCCAAAGTGAATGAACCCTAGAAGTTGAGTTGATGTTTTATAAGTAAAATTCTGCATAGAATGATGGTAAAGTGAAATCCAATCTATGAATCTCTGCTCATAATCTGTTTTCTCGTTTAGTTAGTTTTTGTTATTTGTTTTATGCTTTTAGATCTAAATCAAATCTATAAACGGTGGTTACTAAATTCACTGCGTTTACTTTACTTGTTTACCAACGAGTCTCTGTGGATTCGACCCCTGCTCGTGCATACTGCTACACCGATAGTGAGTACACTTGCTTGGTATTTTTATTAAAAGAGGGAGATTTCCTCCATCAAGCGACTTCCGAAAGCCTCTCATACTGGGCTTCCATATCCCTGATAAGATCCCCCAACTGGTTATGGGAACTAGCCCTGGCTTCAATCTCCCTCAGAGTCCTGCTCGAATCACAGTCAGCCCCCAATAAAGCCTGACGTCTCTCTCCCAAAATGACCTGAGTCGCCCCTATCTCCTTCTCGTACCAGTCCAAGTAGGCCGTGGTCAGAATAGTACTCTTCCTGCTCTTGAGAATGGCCCTGGGTGGGAAAGCGGCATATGTCCATGCTCTCGAGAAAAATGAGAAGTTGGCGGGATCCCTCATGTCCAAAGGCACTACCCCCATGGTACGGATGTCCTCCCAATCGTCCAATGGCTCCTGCAATGTCCCAAACTGCCTGGATACTAAGCAGGGTATGTAGAAGGATGACCAAGACAGCCCCGGAACCCTCACTACGTAGGACTCCTGAAACGTCCTCCGGGTCTGCAACCTCCAATGAGGCACCCACCAGCGAATGTCTGAGGTGGACAACCTAGCCATCATCATCTCCCAGCTACCCTGGTCCTGTTGCCTAGGTGCACCCTTCTGGGAAATAACCCAAGGGCACTGAGTAGGTGAAGCCCCCGGCAAAGCCCCAAGTCTCTCTTGCAACCACAAAGTCAACACAGCCGGGCTCCCAGACCTCATGAAATGGTCCCCCCTAGCCATCCTATCAATGCCATGCATAGTCTCACCCAAAACCAGCGGGACAATATCCTTCCCAGCCCTGCAATCCCTGACCATGTCCAAAAGGCCACCATGGCAAATCCCCACGGACTCAGCAGTGAACAGAGATGAAAACACGCAGAGGATAAAGGCATCCATAGCCAACGGGGTCGTAGCCATATCCAGAGACCCGAACCTGCTTGGGATATCAGAGAGGTCAATCCTATCAGGGGCTACCATCATCCCCTCAGCCTCTTCCAGAGAGATTTGCAGAAAAGATGCTAGCTTTACCGCCACCGACACGTCTCCGATCAGAGGAAACGAAACTGCCTCAATTTTCGGACCCCCAATCAATGCCCAGAAGTCTTCAAAGGTTGGGACGAGCTCATTGTAAGAAAAGCAGTAAACGTGTCTCCGGACATCCCCAAACCTCGCTGCAGCTCTCAAAGGGTCCCAATCGGGCGGGAGATCCTTCAAATGTCATAAAGACTTAATCTTGAAGGTGGTATCGAATAGCCCCTTGTTGGATTGAAATTTGCATCTCATCCAAGATTGAAGATCGGACAGAAAATGGTCTCTTTTCCCCTTTTGTAATCTGACGGGTTTCTCCATGGCAAGTGATCAAAGTTGATGATTTTTAGTCAAAAAATGAGCTCTGGGATCAGTTGGGACAAGTCTAGGGTGAAAATGAAATGAAAAGGCCAAGCCTTGATTTTATTTGGAAAAAAACCAGTTCAGACAAGACTTATGGCTGCACGACTTCTTTTGTCTCAAGACCTGGCCGGACGGTTTCTTTTGCCCTCTGCAGAAAAAAATCTGCAGCAGCTCTTGCTGCTGCCCAAGTGGATTTCTCACCCCACTTTCTCAATGAAACCTGCATAAACACATATCCAAACATCACCCATGCAATCATATATCATCACAAACCATTTTGGCCCAATTTAAGCCCCATTTCCAAGCAAAAAGCTACCCCGAGGCTCAAGTAATATGCAAATTCATAAAGCATAAATAAAATACCATTACATTGTTTTCGCCCCCTTGGCGCTCAAATAAAACGAAAAATAAACAAAATGTGCATAAAATTGTTCATTGTTTGTTTTCTTCCTCCTAGGTCAACCTAAGGAACCCTAAGACTCCGACTCCTCGTCGTCGCTGCTCAGCTCGTAGAAACTAGGATCCCTCATCAAGTCCTCGACATCACTCACGTCAGAAAGATTGACATTCATGTGCTCATACTCTGCCAGCTGCTCCAGGATGCTCGTGTTGGGCCCCTGTCCCCGAGGCATAGCACTGGTAGGGGAGGTCTGATACTCTGAGGCTGACGAGGTAGAGGCGGTGCTCCCAACGTGCCTTCTCTTGCGCACGGGGCTCCTGTACATTTGCCCCAGCCCGGGAAGCACAAGCCAACTTCCTCAGAAGAGACCGGCACACGCCCTTCCAGCCTCAGTTCTGCCGTACCAAGCCATCATAGGAACGAGTAGGAACCTGTGAGAAAAGAGAAGAAAAACTCAGAAAATCTCAGAAAGGTCCAAAATCGCAGAAAGCAAAGAAATCCGAAAAGGGAAAAGACCCTAAAGATACTTACAGTGCTGTTAGTTGGCAGAGTATACCGGGGCTCCCTCGTGTCAGGAACAGGTATCATGAACCTCCTCGGTACCCCGTTTACCACGTAGGAGAGATGAGCAGGAGGCATAGGCGGGTCAGTCGGCTCTGCTTCCCCGTACCCCTGAGTGACAGCCATCTTCACTAGCTTCTACGGCGTCCTCAACCGCTGCTCCACAAAGGTGGCATACGGGGTAGCAAAGTCAAAATACTCCTCGGCCGCCACGCCTGCCTGGTATCTCGCTATCTCATCCTCTGACCAGTTCTTAGGCTACAGCATACGCGGTGGAGGATCGTGGGGAATAATGGCATCCAAAGGAGGGACATGGCCGTGTTGCCTAGAGAAGCTATCCCCCAAGTAAATGACATCACAAGTCAGCCCCGTCAACCACCTCCTCTGCCTAGTCGCCTCCAAGGCATCCCCTAGCAGAACCTCAGGGTACCTCCCCCAAGGATAGAAATCCACCCCCTCGTGTCCATCCCTGTTGATGACCGGTCTCACCATCTTGTAATCTAAAGTGATCCGGGTCTTCTCGGTAAACTTATCTCTAGCTTCTCCCCTCCAGCGAATCATGGCCGGGAAGATCTCCGGATCACTCTGTTGGTTCCAAGGAAAGAACTCGATCACCTCACAGAACCAGACCTGCATGTTCAAGACAAAGGGTCATTTCTCTCATAAAAATCTCAAGACAGAAAAAGTAAAAGATAGAAAAGAGAGAGAGACTACCTCCAGCGCAAAAGAAAAGCAGTCCATAGAAGCAGCCTTGTTCCGGCTGTATAGGTCCAAAGAGAAGTAAAGCTCAGCCAATCCGGCCTCACCCCAAGAGACTGCCCCAACCTCATCCAGATTCTCCAAAGACTCAAGCAGGCACAGCATAGCCAGTGTCCCAGAGTTGGCAAAGATAGTGACTGACAGCATCAACCATAAGAAAGCTCTCGCGAGCTGGTGGGTAGTCACCTCATTGGCGGTAAACCCATGCATGCACTCCAGAACCACCACCTCAACATACCTCGTCTCCATCCCAAGCCCCTTAGGACGGAGGTCAAATCCAACTAGAGCCCTGAACTCCTCTGCAGTGATGTGATCTCTCCAGGTCACAGGCCTCCCAGTAAACTACAAGCCAGTAATGGCAGTAAAGTCGGCCGGAGTCACCGTAATCTCCCCCCAGCTGAGATGAAAGCTGTGGGTGGTGTCCCACCAGAAATCTGAAAGGGCCTGGACCAACCCCTTACTCTTAGAGGTCACATGGATACCTCTACCAATAGCGTCAATGAACAAATCAAGACCGGTAGCAATCACCAACTGCTTGGGGTTCACCCCATCTTTCTCGAAGTTGGGCATCCTATCCCACAACTTCACAGCCACCTCAGAAGGTCCCCTCGACTTGTTCTCCTGTAGGAAAACACAACAAAAATGTGTCAGTCCTTCATCTCATTTCAAAAAATGCATATATTCAAAAGTACACATATTTTCAAAGAAAAGCATTCATAAGAGGTTTCTAGCATCCTTTGCCCGGAAAACGTGTCCTTCATCATTTGAAGCACGTCATCCCGACCACATTGCTCTCTCAAGAACAAAATTCTAATTTTCACAAAATTCTTTGCACATATGCATTAATTTTTCAAAATGGCATGCATGAATCCTTTTCATCGCCCAAAATCCCATTTTCTCATCCATGATCAGGAATTGACCTAGTTCTAGCGCATGCAAGGACTCTGTCACATTTTTGAAATTATTTTTCTTACTTTATTTTCAAAAAATGAGTCATTCTCATTATTTTTCAAATAAATTGCACATGCATGTTCATTTATCTCCTTAGCCTCATAGGTTAATCATCAAAATTCCAAAATCATCAACAAAATCATAGGAAAATTTGAAAAATTCCTAAAAATTTGGGTCAAGCCCTAAATCAATCAAAATTCCAATCAAAATTGACAAAATCAAGCAAATAAAAGACGCTTACCCCAATATATTGAGGTTTCGTAGATTTGTGCTCCCCCCTCCCGGGATAGAGCTCGGACGGAGGCGTGTTGAAGTCATACTTCCGCTCCGTTCGAACGAGCTCCCTCCTCCTCCTCCTAGCGGCTCCCTACAAAGTTCTTCGTGCTTGCCTAGGCACCATATTCCCTTCCGAATTCATTTTGATCAGTAGCAGCAAAGGAATTGAAGAATTTTTGAAAATTCTCTCTTCTCTCTCCCTCTTCCTCGGCAGAAAACAAACAGCAATGCTATTTGCCTGTTTCAAATCCTGTTTAAATAATCTGGTGAAAATGAATTCAAAGCCGTACGGCTTCTTTTTCCCCCACCTCATGTCGGGCGGCCTCATTCGCTCTGAGCTGAAATTACACTTTTGCCCCTAGACTTTCCACTTAGGCATACGATTCTCGTTACCTCTTAACCAGAGTAATGCTGTTTCCCAAGGATATCCGTTATCTCTAAGGAGAATAAACTTTCCTCCCGAGTCGCCTCCGTTGCTTCCGTTATAACGGAATAACGTTAGGTGACGTCCTCCGAATTGTCAAAACTCAAACTTTAGCTACCTCTATCTCATAGATAGTGAAGTACGCTTCAGTAACTCTAAGCTTTAGCTACCTCTATCCCATAGATAGTGAAGTACGCTTCAGTAACTCTAAGCTTTAGCTACCTCTATCCCATAGATAGTGAAGTACGCTTCAGTTTCTCTAAGCTTTAGCTACCTCTATCACATAGATGGTGAAGTACGCTCAAGTTTTTCCAAGTTTAGCTACCTATGTCTCATAGATAGTGAAGTACGCTCAAGTTTCCCAACTTAAGCTACCTCTATCTCATAGATAGTGAAGTACGCTCATGTTTTTCCAACTTTAGCTACCTCTATCTCCTCGATAGCGATGTAAGCTTTAGTTTCTTCAGGTGACAACCTCCATTAATTGTCAATCAGGTGACAACCTCCATTAATTGTCAATCAGGTGACAACCTCCATTAATTGTCAAATCAGGTGACTCCTCCATTAATCGTCAAACCTCAAGGATCCTAGACATCGTTCCTAACTATCTAGTGAGACTTGAACTACGACCAAGGCTTGATTCCTTCGGGATACATAGGTAGCCTTTCATAAAGGTCCAGCCATCCGACCACATTGGTCACCCCTTCCCTTCATCACTCCTCAGTGGTGAGGTAGCCTTTCATAAAGGTACAGCCATCCGACCACATTGGTCACCCTCTTCCTTCATCACTCCTTAGCGATAAAGTAGCCCCTCATAAAGGTCCAGATGTCCGACCACATTGGTCACTTCCTTCATCTGGCATGTCCCCAGTAGGATCAGTCACTTGACCTCCCAGGTCACTTTCCTTTATCTTCCTAGCAAGGGACCAGCTTCTCTTCGCCATTCCCTAGTGGATTCCGAACTATGATCTGGCTTGATTCCTCTGGGATACATAGGTAGCCTACTTTAGGTTCAGCCAATTCGTCACATATGACACCCCTTTCCCCAGCGAATCTTTCCCGAACTACAATTATGGCTTGGTTCCCACGTGGGATACGTAGGTAGCCTTCCAAAGGTTCAGCCACTCGACCACCTTGGTCACCCAATCCGTCTCGGCAGTTCGCCAGATTGGATCCTTTTTTATCGACAACCCCACCCGCCCTGCAAGTGACGTTGCCGAGGGGCTTCTGTAAGTACCTAAATCTGGCTCATGCCTTCCGGTTAAGTTTTTCGGCAATTTCCCGGACTTTCCTAAAGTTCAGGGGCAATTTGGGAACTTTCCCAAACCTTTCGAGGGGCAAAGGACTTGCTAGGAATTAAAATTCCGCGTAGTCCTTCGCTGGAAAAGACCTTCTAGAATGCCACCTTGCATGGTTCTAGAAATAAGCTGAGTCACTAATGGATAAGACTGCACGGCTTCATTAGCCAAGGGTTACAGCCGCACGGCTTCATTAGCCATCACCAGACTGCCTATAAATAGAGGCCTCCTCTATTCATTTTGATATACAATTTTTGGCACTGTTACTCTGCTAAAATACAGCCACGAAATTCTAGAGAGCTGAAACCTCCCAAAATCACCTCCCTCCTCTTCAAAACCTCTCCAAAGTTGATCCTTCCTTAGGCAATCTTCAAGGGAGATAGAGGGACACCACCATTGGTAACCTCTTCTCCTCTTCCCTTTAAAATATACTTGTCATACTTGATATATTGATTTTTGCAATTTGTATTGCTATCTACTTGCTTTATATTGGATTTGTTGCTATAAAAATCAAGTCTTTAGTCATGTAGATCATAATACCCCCATTCCCCTATCACATGGGATTCATGGAGGATCCATCCCAAGGATGAACAATAAGACCTCAAATGGCTTGTTCTAGGGTGGATCTCTCACATGATGATGTGAAAATAGCATATTTTTCATATAAAAATGTCATCTTTTTCCATTAAAAATGTCATCTTTATTCATGAATGTTATCCCCCTTCCCATAGACCTTGCTTCCAAGGATTGTCCACCTAAATGGTTCATAAAGGACATAGGAAAGCCATAAAGGTCCTCCCTTTTCATTCCTAGTCCTAGCTTGCATCATGTTCATTACATATGTTAGTGTAAAAATGTCATCTTTACTTTAAAATGCATTCCCCATGTCCCTCATGGTTGGATCACTCTCCAAGGATTGCCTAGTGACCTTCTTAAGGCACAAAAAGGCATAGGATGAGTATAAAGATCCAATCTTTATACCCCTCACTTAGTCCCCTTTGGTACTTGAGGCATCTCTTGGAGTGTAATGGTGTAAAGGTCCTATCTTTACATCATTTCCTCCACATAAAGATGCCATAGCCGGATATTCCTTTAGAAAAGGATGAACTTGAGCCCCTACATCTCTGATTATCACTTGAGACGAGCATAAATGTCCCGACTAAGCTCAAATCGTCTCAAGATGTAGTATTGATGGGCAAAGGTCTTTCCTTTCTAAAGAGTCTCATCCTTGGACTATAAAAAAGGTGTCCCTATCTTGATCTCATATGACCCAAGGTCTCATAATGATGATCATAAGTCCAAGATGAGAACGGGATCAAAGTCCCTAACACATTAAAATCCAAGAAATCCCTAGCGATAACCAACTCATGGTTTATACGTCCGGAAGACTACTTGGCACATTCCCTCCTTTTCCAAAAAACACATCCCACACATGAAAACATAAAGGCAAGCATGAAAATCGGATCTTGGAAGACTTGCTTCGGCAAGGCTCCTTGGGTGAACGTCGATCCGTTCTTCCCAAGGGGTAACTTAACCTTCGGACCCAAATCCTTTTTTTTAAAGTTTTGAGGAAATCAAAATGGCGTGGCGACTCCGTTTTTTCAATTTAAACCGGATGTCTTCAAACCGATATGAGGCGGTGACCCCTTACACGAGAAAGCGGTTCCAACATAAAAAAAATGAGGAAAGGAAAAGCCGTGATCTTTGGCACGATATTCACACATACTTAAATGAGAAAATAAACAACTATACTACTTGGATAAATCAGCCAATAAATTACACGTACTTAATGTAATAATATTACAAATTTTGGAAAATTTCCTTGTAAACAACATTAGTTGTTTGACTTGTTGGCTTCCCATCTTCATCACATATTAAAATCTTCAAACCAGCACGATTAGTTCTCTTAACAATGCAACATAAAGCTGACCATGACTAAACACCGGCCTTTTGAGGAAAAGGCCAACATGCGACAATGATTGACCCAGACTTTTATTAATTGACATTGCATAAGAAATAATCAACGGAAACTGTCTTCTTTGAAACTTGAAAGGCAACGATAGATCCGATGGAGTCAAGGACATTCTGGGGACAAAAACTTTTTCTCCGACATTGCTTCCATTTAAAATTTTAGCATCAATAACATGATTCCCAAGCCTTGTAATGATTAGCCTAGTTCCATTGCATAAACCTGCCCATGGTCAATATTACGAAGCAACATCACTAGGACACCAACCTTCAGCGAAAGCTGATGATTAGGCAAACCAGAGCTCTTTATAGTATTCAAAAACTCGGTTGAATGAATTTCACCAAAGAAGCTCGAATTATTTTCCGAACGGCAAATAGAATCAGAACTTAAGTAAGATCTGCCCTCAGATTGATTGAAAGAAACCATGTACTCATTAATGCTCTCAACAACATCAAGTGTTGGAGCAAGAATAGCTCTCCCTTGTAGAAAAGTGACATCATCAAAATGATTATGAAAAGATGAATATGTACTTTGAACGATAGACTCAATAATATCATCAGATGAATCCACAATCAAGTCACTTGGAATTTATACATTAGCAACACCATCATTATCGCCTCCAATAAAACCATCGCCGATACACAAGATCCATTCTGAAAATGCCTTAATCTTAAGTCCATCTTGTTCCTTATCAATAGCATGAAGTCTCATATTCTTCGTAAGCTTTAGAACTTTGCAGTGTGCCCAAAGATATGAAGAATTGATTGTACCCATGACAATATCTTGTCTACAGCCTTTGGGAATAACTGCAAGGATTTGACGAAAGTCTCCGCCCATCACAATAGTTTTGCCCCCAAAAGGTTGACTGAAACTATCCGGATTTTCGAACCTCGTGATATCTCTTAAAGTTTTGTCAAGAGCTTCAAAACAATGCTTATGAACCATTGGCGCTTCGTCCCATAATATAAGTTTAGTCCTCTACATTAGTTCTTCTAGAGGACTTCCCTGCTTAATGTTGCATGTTGATTCTTCGTTGAGACTCAAAGGAATAGCAAATCTAGAATGACCAGTTCTACCACTCGATAATAAAAGAGATGCTATGCCACTTGATGCTACATTTAATACTATGTCACCTCTAGATCGCAAAGCAGCAGACAATATCCTCCATAAAAAGGTCTTACATGTTCCCCCGGAGCCATATAAGAAATAAACTCCTCCTTGACCATGCTCAACATCTTGGATAATTGTGTCATAAGCAATGCTATGCTCATGGTTACACAAATACAATAATCTCTTACATTCATCAGCTAATGCACTTTTGTCATAGTCCAACTCATCCAATATAAGCCTGTTGTTGAACATCGAAAGATCAAAATCTTCGGGATAAGGCATAGTAGGAAAATCACGAAGCCCCTTACCCCTACTTCTCAATATCTTTTCAATTTCTAAGAGCGTGCAATTCTTGATTTCTTCTTCAGAAAATTGTAATCCTATTATATATATAAAAACTTGTCAAAAAGAATTAACTATTAGGCGGGGGATATGAACATGTTTGTGAAAAATAATGAGACAACTGTGCATTACCTTCATGTCCCAAAAGTCGTCGGCGCATATAAAGAATGTCTTCAGACAAATACTCGAAGCAACTTTCAAAAACAAACTCTGGTCTTGATAGAGATCTTGACATCAACAACGTCACAAAAAGACCTCTCAATTACATCGCATATCCCCAATCACTTGCTTCCTTGATTCCGTCAATATACTCTTTGTCATCGTCAAGCAGGCCTAAGGCATAACATGCATCTCTGAAAGAATCATCACTACCAGAAACTGAGTCTTTACCGACGGAATGACCAGCGACGGAATCATTTCGTCGCTATATAGCGACGGAAATAATGCTTTAGCGACGGAATAATTTTGGCGTCAATTTTACCGACGAAATTCAATTCCGTCGCTGATTTCCGTCGCTAAAAACGAATATTCGTCGAATATTCGTTTCATTACCGTCACTAGATTGACGCCTGAATTACCGACGGAATATTCTGTCGCTAGTGCTTTTTCAGCGGCGGAATTATTCCGTCGGTGGTAATTAAATATTTTTTAATTTTTTTAATTTAACCAGCGACGGAATAAATTCCGTCAGTGATAATATTTTTTTAAAAAATTAATCAGTGATGGAATAATTCCTTCAGTAATAAAATAATTTTTTTTTAATTTTTTAGTGATGGAATAATTTCGTCGGTGATAATATAATTTTGTTTTTAATTTTTTTTAAATTTTTCAGCGACGGAATAATTCTGTCGGTGGTAATAAATTTTTTTTAATTTTTTTTTTAATTTTTCAGCGACAGAATATTTCTGTCGGTGATAATATAATTTTTTTTTAATTTTTTTAATTTATCAGCGATGGAATAATTCAGTCTGTGATAATATAATTTTGTTTTTAAAGTTTTTTAATTTTTCAGCGATGAATAATTCTGTCGGTGATAATATAATTTTGTTTTTAATTTTTTTTAATTTTTTCAGCGACGGAATAATTCCGTCGGTGATAATATAATTTTTTTATTTTATTTTTTTTAATTTTTCATCCACGGAATAATTCCGTCCGTGATAATATAATTTTTTTAATATAATCTTACTATATACTTTCATTTATTTATTTTTTTTCTATCTTTTTTATATAACTTTTACTAAAAAAAACCACTGATTAACAAAGGCTAAAATATTATTTTCTAGTTAATAAAATTTTTTTTAATAAATAAAAAATAAATATAGGGTAATCCGTCCCTCTTTTAACTTTTCTTCTATATACTTTCATTTGTTTAGTTTTTTTTCTATCTTTTTTTATATAACTTTTTATAAAAAAACCACTAAATAACAAAGGCTAAAATATTGTTTTCTAGTCAACAAAAAATTTAAAAAAAATAAAAAATAAATATAGGGTAGTCCGTCCCTCTTTTGACTTTTCTTCTATATACTTTCATTTGTTTAGTTTTTTTCTATCTTTTTTTTATATAACTTTTTCTAAAAAAAACCACTAATTAAACAAGGCTAAAATAATATTTTTGAGTCAATAAAAAGTTTTTAAAAAATAAAAAATAAATATAGGGTAGTTCGTCCCTCTTTTGACTTTTCTTCTATATACTTTCATTTGTTTAGTTTTTTTCTAACTTTTTTATATAACTTTTTCTAAAAAAAACCACTAATTAAACAAGGCTAAAATATTATTTTCTAGTCAATATAAAATTTAAAAAAATTAAAAAATAAATATAGGGTAGCCCGTCCCTCTTTTGACTTTTCTTTTATATACTTTAATTTGTTTAGTTTTTTTCTAAATTTTTTTATAAAACTTTTTCTAAAAAAACCACAAATTAACAAAGGCTAAAATATTATTTTCAAGTCAATAAAAAATTTAAAAAAAATAAAAAAAAAATATAGGATAGTCCGTCCCTCTTTTGACTTTTCTTCTATATACTTTCATTTGTTTAGTTTTTTTCTATCTTTTTTATATAACTTTTTCTAAAAAAAAACACTAATTAACAAAGGCTAAAATATTATTTTCTAGTCAATATATATTTTTTAAAAATAAAAAATAAATATAGAATAGTCCGTCCCTCTTTTGACTTTTCTTTTATATACTTTCATTTGTTTAGTTTTTTTCAATCATTTTTTATATAACTTTTTCTAAAAAAACCACTAATTAAGAAAGGCTAAAATATTATTTTCTAGTCAATAAAAATTTTAAAAAATAAAAAATAAATATAGGGCAGTCTGTCCCTCTTTTGACTTTTTTTCTATATACTTTCATTTGTTTAGTTTTTTTCTATCATTTTTTATATAATTTTTTTCTAAAAAACCACGAATTAACAAAGGATAGAATATTATTTTCTAGTCAATAATTTTTTTTCAAAAAATAAAAAATAAATATAGGGTAGTCCGCCCCTCATTTGACTTTTCTTCTATATACTTTCATTTGTTTAGTTCTTTTCTATCTTTTTTATATCACTTTTTATAAAAAAATCTACTAATTAACGAAGGCTAAAATATTATTTTATAGTGAATAAAAAATTTAAAAAAATATAAATAATAAATATAGGGTAGTCCGTCCTTCTTTTGACTTTTCTTCTATATACTTTCATTTGTTTAGTTTTTTTCTATCTTTTTTTATATAAATTTTTCTAAAAAAAACCACTAATTAAACAAGGCTAAAATAATATTTTTGAGTCAATAAATTTTTTTAAAAAAATAAAAAAATAAATATAGGGTAGTCCGTCCCTCTTTTAACTTTTCTTCTATATACTTTCATTTGTTTAGTTTTTTTCTATCTTTTTTATATAATTTTTTCTAAAAAAAACCACTAATTAACAAAAGCTAAAATATTATTTTATAGTCAATAAAAAATTAAAAAAAATAAATAAAAAATAAATATAGGGTAGTCTGTCCCTCTTTTGACTTTTCTTTGTATACTTTCATTTGTTTAGTTTTTTTTCTATCTTTTTTTATATAACTTTTTCTAAAAAAAACCACTAATTAAAAAATGGCTAAAATATTATTTTTTAGCCAATAAAAAATTTTAAAAAAATAAAATATAAATATAGGGTAGTCCATTCCTCTTTTGACTTTTCTTTTATATACTTTCATTTGTTTAGTTTTTTTCTATCTTTTTTTATATAACTTTTTCTTAAAAAAACCACTAATTAAAAAAGGCTAAAATATTATTTTCTAGTCAATAAAAAATTTTAAAAAAAATAAATATTGGATAGTCCGTCACTATTGACTTTTCTTCTATATACTTTCATTTGTTTAGTTTTTTTCTATCTTTTTTAAAAAACAATAATTAACAAAGGCTAAAATATTATTTTCTAGTCATTAAAAAAAATTTAAAAAAATCAAAAATAAATATAGGGTAGTCCGTCCTTCTTTTGACTTTTCTTTTATATACTTTCATTTGTTTAGTTTTTTTCTATCTCTTTACATATAAATTTTTCTTAAAAAAAACACTAATTAACAAAGGCTAAAATATTATTTTCTAGTCAATAATTTTTTTTAAAAAAAAATAAAAAATTAATATAGGGTAGTACGTCTCTCTTTTGACTTTTCTTCTATATACTTTCATTTGTTTAGTTTTTTCTTTCTTTTTTCATATAACTTTTTCTAAAAAAAATCACTAATTAACAAAGGCTAAAATATTATTTTCTAGTCAATAAAAAAATTTTAAAAAATAAATATAGTGTAGTCCGTCACTCTTTTGACTTTAGGGTTTAGGGTTGAGGGCTTAGGGTTTAGGGTATATGATTTAGGGCTTAGGGTTTAGAGTTTAGGGTTTTGGGTTATGATTTAGAATTCAGGGGTATAAGGGTTTAGTTAGGGGGTTAGAGTTTAGGGTTAGGGTTTAGGGTTAGGGTTTAGGATTTAGGGGTATATAGTGTTTAGGGTATATTGTTTAGGGCTTAGGATTTAGGGTTTAGGGTATAGGGTATAAGATTTTGTGTATAGGTTCTTTTTTTTTTTTGAAGAACCAGGACAACACCTGAAAATTTTATTGATATAAATAAAATTACAAGAATGAGAGGGGATGAAACCCAACTCTAAAACCAAAACTACAAAAAAAGCCCAATCCACTTGGCCACAAATGGCCATAAAATGCCCTCCATTTGGCCCAAAAACCAGCCCAAGGTGCGCCCACCCAAGTCAGACCAAGAATCTTTACTATTTCCTCCACTCATTCTCTCTCCTACATTATTTTAATACTCACAACACCATTATAATTTACTATTCCCTCCACTCATTCTCTCTCCTATTTTCAAATTACACTCACAATATTTTTTCTTCCCACCCATTTTCTTAATTTGTGTGCAAAGCCCAAAATGGAAAGCTTATGTTGGGACGGAGAGAGTATGGTATAGGGTATATAATATAGGGTATAGGGTATATAGCATTGGGTATAGAGTATAGGGTATATAATATAGGGTATAGGGTATATAGTATTGGGTATAGAGTATAGGGTATATAGTATAGGGTATAGGATATAGGGTATATAGTATATGGTATAGGGTATAGGGTATATAGTATATAGGGTATAATGTTATTAATTAATAACAATATTATTTTTGATATTATGTATTATTACTAGTTATTTTAATATTATTATTAAGTATTATTATTAATTATATAATAATAATTCATTACTAAAAATTATTGATAATAAATATTATTATTCTTGATATTAGGCATAATATTAGTTATGACTATTTTACATGATGAATAATTTAGGGTATATGGATATATATTTTAGTGTTTATGTATATAAATTAAATTTACATAAATGAGTGTTATTATTAATAATTTTATTACTAGTTACATAATAGGGTATATGGTATATATGGGGTTGATCAATTATTATTATATATATGTTATATTTTTTATATCAATTATTATTATGTTATTACTAATTATTATTGTAGTTCTAAGCATTTACATTTATTATACAATTATTATTATTAAATAATTTTATTAGATTTTAAATGAATTAAATATTTTTTTCAAAAAAAAACTAAGTATCATTATTATCATTTATTATTAAGTCATTGTCTTTCACATGGATCTCCATCTTAGCCATTTATAATAACACATTTAAGTTGAATCCAATGGCTCACATTTTAACAAACTATTTCACTTGGATCACCATCTCAACCATCCATTCATATTAAATCAATGGTCCAAATTTCTTACTCACACATCCCAAAAACTTTAACCCTTCCAATCTTTTCTACATTTCTAAATAAAACAAACCCCTCTCTCTCTCTGTCTCTCCCTCTCTCTAAATAAAACACACACACACACACACTGTCTCTCTCTCTTCCACACACTGTCTCTCTCTTCCATTTCTCTCACCCCAAGCTCCCCACCGTCTCCTTCCTATTCACCTCCCCCCGCCACGCCTCACCCTCTCCTTCTACCACCCATCTTCCATTTCGTCGCCTCACCTTCACCAGCCTCCTCCACCCCATTGATGTCGCCGCCGACACCACCACACCACTACCTCTGCCATCTCTGCAACCACCGCCTCCATGGCTACCCCACCAGTGACTATTCCATTCCTCCCCCTCGCCCCTTAACAATCCGTCTTCCTCGCCATCTCCCTCACCATCAATTGCAAATCTGAAGCTTTCCCCCTCTATTCCTCTTTTTTTTTTTAAATGGTACCAAGTTTAAAATGAAATCTGGAAAATTAGAATCAAATATGTGTTTGTGATTTGTGGAAAAGTCTAATTTGGAGTTTTGATTTTAGATTCCATTTTTCTGGGTTTTGATTTTTGAATATGGATGTTTTGAGTGGTTGATGATGGTGGTATGAAGATAAATTCAGCGAAGAGCAAGAAGAAATCAACCGTGAGATTTAATGTATTGTTGCATAACATCCTAGTTAAGCATATGTATTTTTTTTGTTTTTTGAAGGATTTGTAATTTATTTTGAAAATGTAATTGTAATTAATGTATTTTGATATTTTAATTGATGTATTTTGACATTTTTCAATATACTAGATTATTTTTATCTTTAATTTTACATTAGTTTAATTATTACTGTATTAATTTTAAGTATCATTATAAATTAATTTATATAAAATTATTCAACATATATTACATATTTAAAAATATATTAAAATATATTTTTAAAATCAGCGACGGAATATTCCGTCGTTGAAATAAAAATTAAATTAAAATAAATTATTTCAGCGACGGAATATTCCGCCGCTGAAATAAAAATTTAATTAAAATAAATTAAATCAGCGACAAAATATTCCGTCGCTGAAATAAAATTAAATTAAAATAAATTAAATCAGCGATGAAATATTCCGTCGCTAAAATAAAAATTAAATTAAAATAAATTAAACCAGCGACGGAATATTCCGCCGCTGAAATAAAAATTTAATTAAAATAAATTAAATCAGGGACGGAATTTTGCACCGCTGAAATAAAAATCAAATTAAAATAAATTAAATCAGCGACGAAATATTCCGTCGCTGAAATAAAAATTAAATTAAAATAAATTAAATCACCGGCGGAATATTCCGTCGCTGAAATAAAAATTAAATTAAATTAAATTAATTCAGCGACGGAAATTTCCGCCGCTAATATCAAAAGATCACCGACGGAATATTAATTCCGTCGGTAAAGTCAAAAGTATACCGACGGAATTTGGTCCGTCGGACCACTGCGGCGGGATGATAGCGGCGGACCACCGACGGAATTTTTCCGTCGGTAATGATCTTTAGCGACGAAATTTTGACTTTAGCGGCAGAAATTTCCGCCGCTAAAACATGTTTTACTTGTAGTGCATATTGAACATCATTAACGCGCCTTATATCCTGAAAAGAAGTTGGTCCTCGGACAATATTCAATAATGTTCTTAGGTAATATAATTCTCCTTGTCCAGGTGCAACATAAAAAATCCGACCTATTTTGAAACCCTTTTTTCTTGGTTCCCACTCTCCTGTTTGCTTTTTCCAAACAAATTTAGTGGGAAACTCAGCATATGTCAATTTCTTAGCTTCCTCTTTATATTGACCTTTATTTGCGTCCATCCATGCTAAAAACATAGTATATCTAGATGTCGGACGATCAAGAACTTTTTCAATTTCATCATCATCCTCGAACATTATACATTGTTCACCTGGTAGATGGAAAGCCAATCGTTCAAAAGGTGGATTTCTGTAATGAATCTCATTGCCCAGCAACCTCCAAACAGCCTCACAAGGTGATATATATCTACAATCTAGATATATTTTTATCTCATCAATACCATCCCTTCTAGAATCATCGGCCGCAGTTTCACAAAATTTTGCAGTCAACCTATCATGACCCTTACTTACGTACTTACAAAGATACTTGATTTACTTAGATTGATTGCACCATTCAACATTGATGTGAGCACCATGTTGCATCAACAACTCACGATTGTGAGGGACCACATATCTGTGATTGAGAGTTGTTCCCTTTACATCTATTGTAAGACCATTATCAGGACGTTTGTAACTTGGATACCCCTGCTCATCAACTGATGTTGCCTTGTTAAATTTCTTTGGAAAATACTTTGTACAACGACCTTCATACATGCATGGAGAATTAGGTCGAGCTTTGCCACAAGTTCCATGGATCATCAATTCCTTCACAGCATTATAGTAATGCGGATCAACAGACTCATTAGGAATTTCTGCTGAAATGATTTTATCAATCTTTTCTACAGTCGGGTGTCTTGCATCATTTTCTAACCATAGGATAATGTGAACATGTGGTAAACCACGCTTCTGCCACTCAATTGTGTAAATAACTGGAAAAGATAATGATTAAATTTAAAAAAAAATATTCATAAAAAAGTAATAATAAAGTAAACATAAACAAAAAAAAATTAAATGAAATTACTTGCTCGTACAGTTCTAAAAATTTTCTTTTCTCGCAGATCGTTCATAAGGATATCCAATTTAGCTTTAAAAATCCTGCACATGATATCAGGTCTATCTTCTGGTTGCAGTGATTTGCTGCGTAGAAATCGAACAACTTCAGGCCACTTGGGATTACATGTAAAAGTAATCAACAAATTAGGATAACCAAACCATCTGCAGATAGCCATTCCATCTTGATAGTTCTGAATCACATATCGAGCACTTCCAATATAGGATGATGGCAAACAAATTCTCTTACCACGAGATGTGGGATTCCTCTCACCCTTGAGCAAGGCATTAGCCAATCCTTTATACATATTACACCTTAATTGTTTTTGATGAGTTCTTATATAAGTCAAGCTAGCAGTTTCAACCATTATCCATGCATTAACTAAAAATTACTGAGAAAGCCACTTAGAAAGTAGAATATTTGCCGATTCTGATTCCCTTTCATGAATTCTGTACGCGAAATTTTTTATCATAAAACTTATAGCGAGATCTATTTGATGGCTCTGCATCACAATTTCGAAGCAGAACATCTTCTCTATAGCCATCTTGGCCAAATAAAAAAAGCAACGGATATTGCAACCCTAAGTATGAAGGATGCAATTCGGTAATTCTCTAGAGCAATCTTGTTTGTGTCTCAATAATAATATCCCTATCACCAATTAGGTTATCAAAATCACCAACTAACAAAAGTGCTACATCATCCTTTGCTGGGAGATTGTAACATCTACCGTCAGATTTTTGCCTTCCTATGAGCCTGAGCTTAACGTCACCAATTTGATTTTGTTGCACTGAATCCTGAACCATTCTAAAAGACTTCACAAGAACATTATGCTCATCAAGATTTTTTTTCAAGTCACTGACAATTTCTTCATGCAAATTATTGGTCCATGCGTCCTGTCTAAATAAGAATTAGATTAAATAAAAATAATTTCATTCTTTTAAATGTGACAATTTAATTGAGAAAATATTATTGTAAATTACCTAAAACAACGCATTCGATTCTCCACTTCATGTTCTGTGTCATATATATAAAGTTGTGCAAACTTAGGTGTCATGACCCTAAACTTAGGCACCAAATTGGGCACACGTGGAGCACGTGGGGGTGGGGTGCATTGTATCTCATATTATGCATTATGTAATAATGGGAATTGTTATGTGTTTATTTGGATAATTTGGCCATTTTTGTGATTCTAGATGTTATTAAATTGATTGGAATTAGATAACGTCTAAAGGGATCAAATGGGAATTAATGTGTTAAAGTTATGGCATTTAAATTTCAAATGGAATGTTATAAAAAGTATTGGTGAGCTAAAGTGTAAATGTAACTATAAGGGGGTTGATTGTGGTTATCTTATACTTGGAGGAGCTTAATTGTAAGTTGTTTTATATAAATCTTCAATTACTCCCAGAAGATTCATTTCATCCTCAGAACTTCCTTTCTCCCTACATTTCATCCTTAAACCTAGGGTTACCTTCGGAAAAACGTATCAATTCAACCGTCGCTCCGTTCTTGATTCTGATAGCATATTATTGATTAGTAAAGCGAGTAGATCATTTAGAGCCGATCAAATACTATTTTCATTTCGACCAATTTTGGTAAGTTATTATGGTTTTGTTCAAATAATTGTTCATGCCAAGTAAATGATGTTAATATGTGATATAAATGATCTTTGGTAATGTTGGATCATTTTATTTGGATGTTGGAATGAAAAGAAAATGAGGTGAGTTGAACCTTGAATCCATGGCCTTAATAATTGGTTTGGATTTGATAGAGTTGTTGTTTATACATGTTATATGGCATGGAGGTAGTATAGTTATGGGTTTAGAACTCACTATACTGATGTTAGAGTTATGTTATAGCTTGATAGTAGCTGTAAATGAGTTTCCTTGCCTTGGATTGCTGAAGAACAGCTTGAGTTTGGGTTTCTGGGCAAGGGTACGACTCGTGCCCTGGAGCACGAGTCGTGACCCTTGGATTTCACTCGTATAAGGTAGTCGTGCTCACTGGATCAGTCGTGCCGGGGTTGGGCACGACTCGTGCCCAGGATTGGTCTTGGGTACTGACTTTGCAAGCTTGTAACATTAAGTAACCTAGCTTGGATTTAGTCCCTTTGTGACTATACTTTTAGTACAACTTTAGTGCTATATAATGGAATCTTAAATGGTCCAAAATTATATTGGGAAGGGCTTTAAATATTGTCCTGAAAATGGTTGAAAGGCAATTGTGGAACTTGAACCAAAGTTGATAAAACTTGGTAAATTGTTATGGAACCTTTATAGAAGGTGTGTAATAGTACGACGTAAATATGTAGGGCTTACTTGATATATATTGTGCCCATATGTGATAGCATATTCATGGTTGGTTGTGCACATAGTGTTTAAATACGTGTTGCACTACTTTATTTGTTGAGCATGAGTATTATACCATGTTATTGGTTTGGCATTGCTCAACAGTGTTTACAAGGTAAGTTGCACTGTGGGAATGGTTTGACATGATTAATATTAACATGTTATATGTTGATATCCCAATGTGTGGATGTATTTTCAAGTAACTGTTTATGTACTTGAATATGATTATATGAACTGCTGTTATGGGTATAGTGGGATACAATCAAGTATAGATTTGTTCTATAAGTGATTGTATTGCATTATACCTATGACTTGGCATGTTTGTTGGCCACAGACATGGGAATAGCCACTGCTGTATCATGCCAAAAGCCTTACAGATAGCTGGAAATGTTACATGATATTGTGACATGGCACGTCTGTGGTCACAGACGTGGGATTGGCCACTTGATGTGGGACTGTATCGTGCCAAAAGCTTTAAAGATAACTAGAAGTTATTACATTGTAATTGGCCACTTCTGTATTGTGCCATCCGCCTTACAGATAGAGGGGAGACTTATATGTTCTATATGACTGATTATTCAGGTGGGAAAGGTAACGTAAAGTGTTTACTATTTTCCTAATTGTGAGCAACCTATTTATGTGTTGCATGTTATATGGCATATTGTTGCATGCATAACAACTTATTGAGATTTATTCTCATCCCTTATCCCTTTATTGTTTTAGATTCAACTGAGACAGGAGGACCGGACCGGTGAGGCCGGGGAGGAGTTTGGACATCTTTTGGGTTGTCAGGGTATGTTATGGTTGGGAGTTGGGGATTGTGGTTGGTGGTATTCTTTTGGGAGAAGTTTTGTGTATAAAACTGTTATAAATAGGTGTCCAGTATGTCATTTTGTAATTAAACATGGGAGTTGATTTGTGTTAAAGTGGGCTTGTGTAAGCCTGTATATTTGTACTGTTTATGTTTAAACAGGTTATGGTTTGAAAGCAGGTTTACCTTTTACCTCCATGTAGAGGGGTTATTTTGAAATTGTTTTGAAAAAGGGTAATATACTTTTCAAGTTAATAAAGGAAAAGTTTTTTTTTAAAAAGGTGTATTTTGAGGACCCTCCAGCTTAGGACACGAGTTATAGGTCCTGAAGTTGGGGTGAGCCCTCACATTAGGAGCCTTTCCAATTGGTGGCATCAAACTTCCAATAAAGTGATAGTTATGATCATACAACTTGAACACGGGGGGACTATTTCCTCTGTTAATGCCATAATTTATCTTACCTCCCATCGAAGTAAAGGAAAACATCATGTCGTAAGAAGGATGTTTGTTGTAAAAAGCTTACTTTTGTCACTTTCTCCGTACAACAATTCCTTAAACAAAGCAGGGGGTTCTTACATAGTAGGCAATTGGACTTTTCCAAGCATGCAACACAAAGAGAACTTTGCATTCAAGGTTGTCTTGCAACGCTTTTCCGATCTTTCTTCAAACAAAAAAATAGCATTGCAAAATTGACATTTGCTAGAAGGATCACCCAAATCTATACTCCCTCCGTCCCGGTAGAAGCGTCACCCTTTTAGGGGTGGCGCGCAAATTAAGAAAAAGTGTGGGAAGAAAAAATGTTGTGAGTGTAATTTAAAAATAGGAGAGAGAATTAGTGGAGGAAATAGTGAATTTTAAAAGTGTTGTGAGTGTAGAGGAGAGAGAATTAGTGGAGGGAATAGTGGATGGGATAATAAAATATTAATAAAAGTTTCCTTTTTAGGAAAGGGTGACGCTATAAACGGGACGCCATTTTGGGTAAAAAGTGACGCTTCGGCCGGGACGGAGGGAGTATAATCTGATTCATATATGGACCAAATAAAATTTTATTGTTATTCAATTTTATGTTTAAAATAAAAAAAAAACAACCTACAATGTTCATATAATATAATATTTTATCTAAATAACACAAATTCATTGTTATTGTAAGATTACCTTCAGTGAAAATTGAATTATTAGATGCATGCATAATTTTATCAATCACTGTAGCAAATACACTTGGTCCTGTCAAGTTATATAAGAGAAAAATATTATCAAAAAATATATATCTACATAATATTGCATTAAAATTATCCATATATTTAAGAAAATATTTAAAATTACCACAATCCTTTCTTTTCCGACAGCTACTACATTTCTTCATATTGGTTGATCCAACTTCTTCATTACTTGAGTCAACAACTTTTCTCATAGGTGAGTCTAAAAAGATTGATAAAAAACTTAAGAGAAAAAATTATTAGATAAAATATATCAAGCAAATATTGCAAAAAAAGTTGCCATATATGTTTAAAAAATATTTAAAATTACCATAATTCTTTCTTCTCCTCTTGCTATTACATTTCTTCATACTGCTCGATCCAACTTCTTCAAAGTACGAGTCCAATGTTTTACTAATAGCTGAAACTATAAAACGTATGATATAACACAGTAATAAATATACATGTAATAAAATATGGTAATGGTTGACAAAAATAGCATAAATAATTTAAAAAGAAAACAAACAAAAAATTTAATTATAAATTATAAAAAAATTAAACAAATTATATAACATCATATACCATCTCGCTTAGTTCTTCTATTATGATCAGAAACAGTGGCACAAGTCAAAACGCCTTCTCCAATTATGGAGTCACCTATAATCATACCATGTACTTGTAATTCTTTATTGACAATATCTTGAATAATGGTATTTGCATTGATTTCAAATTGGAATGAATCGAGAACTTGTGAATGAAATGGTGTTGGAAATGAGGAAAATCGGTACAAATTTGATCGGGGCATAGTACTTCTAGAAATACCATTTCCTGCATCAAAATTTATTATTTAGAAATTATCATAGCAAATTATAATTAATGAATATAGCATTAATAAAAACAGTATACCATATGATATATCAGACAGCGGTTGAAACACAGAGGGAGAACTCTGTAATTTTCCAAATTGCCTTGATAAATGTAGATCAGAAGTAACATTTTCTACATCAAGTTTATCTGGATAATCAATTGAATAAAAAAAATAACCTGAAAAAAAAATCAACCTAACCTAATATAATAAAAATGTTACTTACATAATTAGATAACGAATGAAATATTAAATTACATATTCATTTAAAAACACAACTACTAATTAATCAACTATTACATTATATATTTAGATAATGAGTATCAATGTGGGCTATTAATTGGGCTCAATAGTAAAAATGGAAATATTTTTAGTGTTTTCTTGAAAGTTCATTTGTCAAGCCGTGAGAAAAAAAGCTGTTTTTTTGGATGAAAAAGAAAAAGAAATTTTTTGCTAAAAATATTCCACATCTTTGATTTCGTGGAATTTTCACGTCTATCCCTTCGGGTTGATAGTTAAATGAGTAATTTGTTCGTTTGGAAACAGGCTTATATACAGCGGATTTTAACAGCCGTATATAGTATGCGAGCCGCCGTATATATCATTTACGGCGGACTATCAGCCGTATATATTGCATCATATAAAGTATCGCCGTATATAGTATTTACGATGGATATCCCGCTGCAAATACTATATACGGCGAATATACAACCGCCGTATATAATTGAGTACAAATACGGCGACTTATGGACTACCGTATATAATGAAATACAAATACACCGTATGTATAAAAGGCATATTTGAGGAAACTTTATACGGCGGTATATAACCGCCATATATAATGAAAATTTATATACGGCGGTGTAGATCAGCCGTATATAATAGAAGAGTCGTCCAAGAGAGCATGAATCGTCCCATTTTTACCCCACTCTGATACCTTCGTCCCCCTTTGGGGACGAGTCATCCATTATACTTATATACGGCGGATGGTGGGAATCGCCGTAAATAACTAGTTATGAGACGAGTCGTCCATTAGAGCACGAACATAGGGCAAAAATAAAGTCAGGAGGGAATTAGATAAACACATTGCATCAAACTTTAAAGCAAAAACTACATCAGACAACAATGACATAAAAACAGAAGTATTGGTTTAAATGACTTTTTAGAATTGGATGGAGTCCATTTCAACATCTTTTCATCTGTGAGACCACACAGATCAGCCTCAGCATGCACAAAATCTAGCTATCTACTGACCTATGTAACGTATCCACACAGGTCGTATTCCTTATAGCAACTATCCTTGTCGTGAATGCTAAATATGTATCGAAACTAAAGATATATTTACTTTTTTAATTGTCACAAAAGCATAAACTGGCTTCTAATCAACTTTTTGAGTTCGCAACATATGTTTAACCAATCTACAATCCCTTTCATACACCAAAACTTTCTCAAATACAAGCACTATCCAACAAAAATCGATTAACTACAATTACTGACAACCAAATCAGTTATGAACAAGTTCAAATTCACAAACTGAAAATACATTAGACAACGAGATGGTGGGTACCTGAAGATGACGAGATGTTGGGTACCTGAAGATTGAAAAATAACAACCAAATCAGTTATAAACTAGTTTTTATTTGTTATATACGCCGTATATAGCTTCAAGAACACGAACAACGGAGGTTTCAAGAACCCACCAAGAACAAAAAAACCAAGAAATTAAAAGAAAATCAGAAAAGGGGTATACCTGATTCGTTGTTGATCGACGGTCGGCTGTGCTTCAATGGTCACCGGTGGCGGTCTTTGCCCTAGAGGGGAGAGAGAGAGAGAGAGAGAGAGAGAGAGAGAGAGAGAAACAATTGTTTTTTGCGCCAACTGGGAGTGGGAAATTTTGGGTTCGCGGTATTTATTAACATTTACGGCGGATATTATACACCGCCGTATACACTGTCGTATATAATGTACTTTTTACGGCGGACGCGTGTCAACCGCCGTATATAACTTAAATCTCATATACGTAGATGTTAAATGTACGTATATAAAGTATATACGGCGGCTCAAGCCGCCGTATATAACAAATATATACGGCGGTTGTGTATACTGCCGTATATATTAGTTATATACGGCGGACGCGTATCATCCGCCGTATATAACTAATATATACGGCGCACGCATGTCACCCGCCCTAAATAAGTGTCGTAAATAACCAACTTTCTTGTAGTGTCATCAAGAAGAATTAATAAAAAATGCAGAATTAGTCGAATATCCAAAAAATTTGGATAAATTGAATAAATGGGTAATCCCTTCAGTTCCTTCAAACCATATTTATAATATTAGTTTATTTGATATGAGATCTAGGTTTGCTATAAAAACTATAGAGCAAACAATTAGAATATCTGAAATTATTCAAACAATTAGTTTATTGAGTAAAAAAGATTTAATTCCCTTTAGGAATTATAAATTTATCCATATTGGATTAGTGAAAATTGCATTTAAACCCATAATATTATTAGGGATAAATTCAAATATAATGGCATATGTTAGAGATGATAGATGCTATGCAACTAACAATTCATACTAATGGTTATTTTGATGTATCTCCTAATTTAAATTATCTGATAATAATTTATTAGATGCTATGCAACTAACAATTCATACTAATGGTTATTATTTTAAACCAGAAAGTGAAATAATAGCAATATGTTATAAAATTTATTATAAAGTCTTACATACTTTAAATCCAAAAGTAAGACAAATATCATTTCCAAGAATTACTACTGTAGTCCAAACAAATTTATTAACTTCAAATATAGCAACTATTAGGTTGATTAGGTGGGATGAAATCAACTTCCCAACAACTTGGTCTCTTCCTCGAAAAATAGAACCTGAACCAAAATTAAATAAAAATATAGATCAAATAATTCAAACATCCGAGGGAGATGTAGAAATAAAATTTAATTCTCAAAGAACTATAAAATTACCTAGGTCAATTTCTGATAGGTACTCCACCTCAAGTGAATTTTATAAAATTCCTAATGAGACAACTAGAGGTTCAACTTCTCATATAAGAGAAGATTTAGAATCTGTTGAAGAAATAAGAATAAGTCAGAATAGAATTCCAGAAGGAATTTATAAAACCGAAAAACAGAGTAGGCAATCTCCTACTCAATCAGAAATAAGTTTTCATATAAATGATTGATTATTCTCCAGGTAGTGAAATGAGAGAAATTCTCAATAAGGAATTCCACGGAGCAGAACATAAAGAATTTCGTGAACGGTATTTTAATAATTACTCAAATGAAGAATTAAACGAATTCAAAAATAAATACTATGATTATTTAGAAAAAACCCAAGATTTCATATATTTATTTAGATGGTTTATGAAACATCATATTAATAATATTAATAAGGAAATTCTAGTCTTGCAAAGATCTTGGAAGACAAAAATAGGAGAAACAGTTAATTCACATTTTCCTCCTGAACAAACAATTTGTTTGAATAAAGATACAGAGGCTACAGCCTATTTAAACTTGTAGAGAATTGAATCTGCTCAAGTAACAATTAAAGAGTACTAAATGCTATAAATCTCAAAATTATTCAAACACCTTTTTAATATGTTTAGGAGATCAATTTATATCCCTTGAAAAATATTTAATATCTCTAAAAAAAGATATTGAAAACCAACAACAATTAATAATTGATCAATTAAAACAATTAAATAAATCAAATCAAGAGGAATCATCTTCGTCTGTTTATACAGATGCTCCCATGATTCAAAATCCTGTCCCTATCAAAGGATTTAAAATGGAGACTAAAAATAATGATTTTGTTCAAATTTTAGAACAAAAACGGAGAGATTTGCATCACAGCGTTCTGTCTAAAGAAGGAACATCAAGTCAATATGAGCCTTCTGAGACGGAGACTGAGACTGAGATTGAGACTGACTCAGAATCCTAAAAAAAATAGCTGATATTAATCAGTTAACTGATATGTTTGCTAATCTAAACCCTAATAACAGTGAGCTAAATCCAATATATGCTCCAAAACCTCTTGAAAAATATTATTACAAGAGACCTTCCCCTCAAGATCTTCTTTTTGAAGAACCTGAGCAATTTCAGAATTCTTATTCAGGAAAAGCCATTTATGACTGGAATATTGATGGCTTAAATGATAAACAAATAATAGATGTAATATTTGAAATTATTATGTATTCTACTGTCTGTAAACAACATGGAAATAGTGATAGTTCCATAGCAACCTTTATAACCACAGGTTTTGTAGGACAATTAAGAGGTTGGTGGGAAAATAATCTCACTGAAAATCAAAGAATAGAAATTCGGAACCATAAAAAATTGGTAAAAACTGAACCAGGTAGTGCAACAATTACCACTACTGGATAAGAAGATGCAGTATATACTCTCTGTCTTGCTATCCTACAACATTTTGTAGGAACAACAACCTCAATTACTGAGAAGTTACAAACACTTCTCCAAAACCTAAGATGTCCTTCTTTAACCCATTTTAGATGGTATAAAGATACATTTTTATTCAGGGTTTATCAATTAACCAATCCTAATTCAACCCATTGGAAATCCAAATTTATAGATGGTCTTCCTCATCTTTTTGCTGAAAAGGTTCGGCAATCCTTAAGAATGAAAAATGATGGAATAAATATAAACTATTCCGATTTAACATATGGACAACTAATTAGTAGTTGTATAAACGAAGGATGAGCTTTGTGTAATGACATTAAGCTAAAAAATCAATTAAAAAAGCAAAAATTATCAGAAAAATATCAACTTGGTGAATTCTGTGAATAATTTGCTTTTGACTTAGGAAAATCCCTTACCCCAGAGAATACTAAAGTCAAGAAAAAACATAAAATTGTTTATAAGAAAAATAAATCATATCAAAACAAAGAAAAATATTATGAAAATCCTTACAAAAATAATTATAAGAGGCATTATTATAAGGCTAAGCCCAAGCAAAAGGTAAAAGCATTTATGCCTAGTAAGGGAAAAATAAAAGCAAAAAAACTTGATATAAGTTGTCACAAATTTGGTAAGATTGGCCACTATGCTAATTAATGTTGGACTAAAAAAATCCCTTAATGAGATAGAAGATGAACAATTACGTTCATAATTAAAAAAGATAATGCTTATTAATTCTGAATCAGAATAAGAATTTTCTAATGATGAAGATTTAGGATTAAATGATGAGACTTCTTCTGGATCATCATCTCCTGACAAAAAGGGTTAATTACTATTTAGGGCCTGAGGTATTATACCTGTTCTCGTAGAGGGGCCTATTATAGTTTCCTTTTCAATTTAGGGCCTCACGTTAAAAAAGTTAGCCAATTAAGGGAAAACTAACGATTTTGGTTGGAAAACTAACGATTTTGGTTAAAAAACCCAGTTAACTCCCCATGTGCCAACCACGTGCGAATTTAATGAGGGAATTTATGGCATACGAACAACTCCAAAACGCTTTCTTCTCCATGGCTGTGGCTCATAAACCAGTTTACGCTCAAAGAAACCAAAATTGAAATTGGGGAAATAATTTAGGGTTTGAACATGAATCAAAACGTATTCTACAGGTGTGGTAGCATGGCGCGATTGCAGACATCATGGACTGAAAACAATCCAGGCCGAAGATTTCATCAATGCCCAAAGAGGTATGATGGCTGTGGGTATTTTGCATGGTATGATCAAGAGATGTGCGCAAGATCGAAGATGATCATACCTGGATTGATTCGAAAGAGAAATGAAATGGAGTCCGAAATTGCAAGATTGAAAAGAAGACAAAAAAAAATTTTCTTCCTCTTGGTTTGTGCCTGTATTGCGATTTGGGTATATTGATTAGAGTATGAATCCAAGTTATTGGGTATTTTGATTAAAGTATGAATGGATGTTATTTAGGGTGTTTGTAAGTCAGGTTGTATTGCTTGGTTTTGGAATTTTTGGTGGTACTGTAATGGTGTATTGTAATGTCTATTGGAAATGAATGAAATGGTTTTCAAAGCCCATATGATTACCTTTAATCTCTGTTTAATCTCTGTTTTAAGTTTGCATCAAACCTGCACATGATTATAGTTTGAACTAAACACAAAAAATGACATGTATTTGTGAATACCCCGTCCCGATGCAACGCGCATTCGGACGTTTGAAAATAAATAATTATATAAAGTCGGATCGAAATGGGATATTCATTTAGTGACACTCGCTTTAAACCATATTAAAATATTAGTTTAAATTTTGAGAGTCGCCACGCCACTTTGATATAGCCCAAAGCTTTGAAAAAAGGCTAAACATGTAATTGGGTTCGGGGGTCAAGTTACAACAGAAGAAGAAATGCTATCACTCCTATTGCCCGACGGATCGGTCTTTCTAGCATATGGGGTGTTGGTTGTGTGCGGTGTTTACAGGAATAGATAGAAGAAACGGGATCATGCATAAGGAGGAGGGGAGAGAAAGAATTTATTGATGATCACACCCTAGAACCATTGAGTTAGGCCCTCGGAAGGTGCACTAATCAACGTTCATCCTTGGGGGATTGTTGATCATGGGATAATTATAACTAAGGTGGAAGGTAAGAAATAGTTCCTAGATCCATTGGGTTTCTTTGGGCGAAACCTTAGATCATCCTCGGCTATAGCATATTTAAATATATTAAAACAGCCCTAAATCTAGCATATATGACATAAGCAAGAAATAAAGTAATTAAAATATACTAAGCATGCAAACAATAAATCTAGCATAATAATAAAGACAATAATAATAAAGACAGAAAAAATAAACAGAAGACTTACCTCATGATGGCAAGGCTTTTGGATCGAATATATGAAGATTCGAAGAACGTTCTTGATAAAATATTTAGACTTAGAAAACTCGAGTTTAGTCTCAAGTTTTCTATGGAGGAAATCTCAAGTTTTGTCTTGAGTTTTCCATAGAATCATTCTGTGTTTGAAGTGTGAGGCGGAGTGGGGTTTATATAGTGAAAGGAATTGGGGAGGAACGGTTACGAAAGTGATGTGGGAAAACTGAAAGGGTCGATCGGCCTTATAAATAAGGTCCGATCGGCACTTAAAATAAGGTTCGATCGGCACTATAAAAAAGGGTCGATCGGCCATACCACGGGTAAAGGGCCGATCGGCACTTCGATCTGGCGTACCTTCCACGCCAACAATGACGGCGCAGGTACGGATGAAGGGATTTTTAGGGTTTCTTTAATATTAACCGGGCCAAGCATTTAAAATGCCTTTTTTCGGACCGGGTACTAACAGTAGCCCCTCGGCGACGCTTCTTGTAAGACAAGTGGGGTCGACGATAAAAGAATAGGATCCGTCCTGAAAAAAGGGATTTCAGGAGGTAAGGAAAGTGACCTTGTGGATGTGAGGTTTTTGGACTTGAGCTGAGTCGCAAAAGGATGACCAGGTAGGTCAAGTGGCTGGACCCACGTCGGGCTACCTACGTATCCCAAGAGGAATCAAGCCAAGTCGTAGTTCGAAAACGTGGGCGTTTAGTACCCGTGCAGCGTCTCAAGCCAAAGATGCGATTTGTGGCAAGGCTTTGGGGATCGAATCTAAGGGCGATTCGAATAATATTGAGAGATGTACGGAAAGGAGAATCAAGTATAGTCTTGCCTTCTTCGTGGGAAAATATGTTGTGTGTGGAAAGGAAATTCAAGTATAGTCTTGATTTTCCCTTTGAAAATTGTGTGTGATGGAACAAATCAAGTGTAGTCTTGATTTCTCCGTGTGAAAATATGTTGTGGAAAGGAAATTCAAGTATAGTCTTGATTTTCCTCTTGAAAATTGTGTGTGATGGAACAAATCAAGTGTAGTCTTGATTTCTCCGTGTGAAGATATGTTGTGAGATAATGTGTGGAAAGGAAATTCAAGTATAGTCTTGATTTTCCCCTTGAAAATTGTGTGTGATGGAACAAATCAAGTGTAGTCTTGATTTCTCCGTGTGAAAATATGTTGTGGAAAGGAAATTCAAGTATAGTCTTGATTTTCCCCTTGAAAATTGTGTGTGATGGAACAAATCAAGTGTAGTCTTGATTTCTCCGTGTGAAGATATGTTGTGAGATAATGTGTGGAAAGGAAATTCAAGTATAGTCTTGATTCGCGTACTGAGAGAAAGTGTATGGGGCAGACCCTTTGAAATGGAGGATAGACCCTTGAAATGGAGGATAGACCTCTGAAATGCGGGACAGACCCTTTGAAGATGCGGGACGGACCCTTTGAAGATGCGGGACGGACCATTTGAAGATGCGGGACAGACCCTTTGAAAGTACGGGACGGACCCTTTGAAAGTACGGGACGGACCCTTTGAAGATGCGGGACGGACCCTTAAAATGGAGGATAGACCTCTGAAATGCGGGACGGACCCTTTGAAGATGCGGGACGGACCCTTTGAAGATGCGGGAAACTGTAGCTGCCAAAGGACTTAGGCTACTGTTTACTGATGAAGAATAGTTGTGTGAATTGATTGGGATTATTATGGCTTCCCGAGCCGAAGAACCAAGCGATTAAAAGATTGGGATAATCATTGCTAAGGCTTAGAGAGGAGTCTTGTCTCCTAGGCTTAAGGCTAGGGTTTTAGAGAGGCATTTGTCACCTAGGCTTAAGGCTAGGATTTTAGAGAGGTATTTGTCACCTAAGCTTGAGGCTAGGGTTTTGTCACCTAGGCTTGAGGCTAGGGTTTAGAGAGGTATTTGTCACCTAGGCTTGAGTCTAGGGTTTTGTCACCTAGGCTTGAGGCTAGGGTTTAGAGAGGTATTTTGTCTCCTAGGCTTAAGGCTAGGGTTTTAGAGAGGCATTTGTCACCTAGGCTTAAGGCTAGGATTTTAGAGAGGTATTTGTCACCTAGGCTTGAGGCTAGGGTTTTGTCACCTAGGCTTGAGGCTAGGGTTTAGAGAGGTATTTGTCACCTAGGCTTGAGGCTAGGGTTTTAGAGAGGCATTTGTCACCTAGGCTTAAGGCTAGGGTTTTAGAGATGTATTTGTCACCTAGGCTTGCTTGAGGCTAGGGTTTAGAAATGTATTTGTCACCTAGGCTTGCTTGAGGCTAGGGTTTAGAAAGATTTTTGTTACCTAGGCTTGGAGCTAGGGTTTTACATTTGTGGTAAGTCTGAACAAGGCAGTTTGAGCAGAAAGGTTATTGGTTTAAACTAGGCGAGGCCGAGTAAGTGTCGATGATAGAAGGTGGGATTAGGTAAGTTTGATGTCCAGAGATAAGGGCCGAGTCATCTTGAGAGTCACAGAGATACGTCTTTGATAGATTTGAAGAGTTTGATATGTTGTGTGTGGAAAGGAAATTCAAGTATAGTCTTGATTTTCCCCTTGAAAAATTTGTGGAGACCAAAGAGTGATTTTTGTAAACAAGGTACCAAGGAGGACGGTATTTTGAAAGCATGTTTATTTGATAAAGAGGCCTTATGATTAATCATGTTTCTAATTAACTCAAAGAGTTTGCCACATGCTGATCTTGATGACAAGGGATGCCCTTCATGCTAGATATGACTTCATTGGAGCTCCGATTTTTGTTAGAGCACATAGTCGACCCATTTTTGTTGAGGGGAGCCCCAATGTTTGATGAAGTGACCTTGGCGAAGTCCCAGTTGATGATGAATGGCGAAGCCCCAGTTGATGATGCAAAGCAAACCTGAAGGGAATGGCGAAGCGCCAGCTGATGATGCAGAGCAAACTGAAGCGGAATGGCGAAGCCCCGCCGATGATGCAGAGCAAACCCGAAGAGAGCCCGAGAGAACAGCCTTAACAAAAGCCCCACTTGAGAGATTCAATGCATCCCTATTTGCAGACAGAGTCATCTTGCGGCCACGGGGGCGACCCCTCGTTTCGAACAATGGTCAATCAGTCGCTGGACAAGACTCGGAAATGTATATGTGCAGGGGCGCATTTTTTCGAAGGTGGGAATGGATCCCGAGTTCGTGTATGACACTTTCGCTTTTGGGTTTGACTCTTTTGGGAGAGTATAAGCATCACAAGGTGTGGAAAAGTGTATGGAAGCCCTGCATTTAAAGACAAAGGTTTGGCTCTATTTTCCTATGATGTAGAAAAAGAAGACTTGTCGAGACATTTGAAGAATTATTTTATTCAGAATTATATCTTGATTGCTCGTGAATGGACCTCACTGATTGGTTTATCAAATTCCAATTATATAAGTAAACAAATAATGACTGCTTTGATTAGAAGTTGGAAATCTGGCTTGACTTTTGGAAGGAGAAGGATGTTCCGTTGTTGCTTGCCGCTCCGGGCCGTTTGGTGGTAATTGTGGTGCGGGCCGCTGCATTGATCTTCTTCATGGGAAAGAATGAAAAATAGAAAAAAGATTGGGGTGGAAGAAAAGGTGGGAATTGACTGATTATAACCCAAAGATTTTTCATTCCTTCAAGTGAAGATTCTTTGTTCCTTTGTTCTCGCAAGCCGAGGGGAGTAGTCCCTGGCGCGTGTCTCCTTGCTTTTACCGGAGTGCCGCTGAGAGGCACGGATGCGAAGCCCCAGTGAGACTTTTGCAGACAGTGTTTGAGGAGTCGAATGAACGAATTTCAAGAATAGGACGAGTTCCCAAACTTTTGAGAGAATATGTAATATGCTCACGTAGGATAACAAGTGACTCAAAAATCTGAATATGCATTTCTTTTAAATAATCTTTTGAGAATGCCATCCGGTAGCGGTTGTAGCTGGGCTTTGGGTTGCGATCGATCATTGGGTGATGCTTAACATGACCTCTTAAAGTGAGAGGTCGGCTGGGCCATTTGCTGAGAGGTTGGCTTGAGGGATGTGTTTGGAATTTCTAAGGTGAGGGGATTTTCTTGTTGTTGCTTCTTCAGAACCTCTAAGAGTGAGGTTAACTTTGATTTTGATAAGGTCAAGGGTGGTGATGGAATCCTCTAAAAGTGAGAGGATGGACTTTGGAATTGGTTTACGGGATTTGTCCAAGAGGAAATTTTTGTTGCTTCTTCTCGCGAGTTTGTTGTGGTTTCAGCAGGTAACTTGATCATGATAGGATCTTCACTCGACGACTCATTTTCACAACCTTTGAAATGGGAGGTTCACTTCGGAGTGATGGAGGTTGTTTTTTTTTTTTTTTTTTTTTTTTTTTTTTATTTTTTTTTTAAACACCCTCTTATCGAGAAAAGCCTTCGGATTTGTTTGCTCGCGATAGCCCCTAGTGTATGCCTTAGGATGGTTTTACCTTTTCCCTCTTGGGTTTGGAGGTGGTCCCTTCGAGGGAGCCCCTTGTATGAGTTTCTTATGCATTCCGCCTTTCTTGAGCTTGGAGGTGATTACTTCCTTTGTGAGTCGAGGGAGCCCCTAGTATGGGCTTCTTCCTTAGGGTCTCAAAACTTGTCGATCTTGAAATGAAAGGGTATTATTTAGTGAGGATAAGGTTATGGCTTCCTATGGTGACAGGTTTAAGCTTCAATTGCTACTGGATAGCATTCTCAAAAGAGTATTTAAAATAAATGCAAACTCATTTAACCGACTTATTAAGTAAGGCAGAATGTATTCGGACCATGAGAAAGATATGTGAGCATATTCAATGAAAGCTTATCGATCAAAATGGAAAATCAGAGGAGACGCGAGATTGGGGGGTTGGTGAGCCCCAAGTTGATATTCATGCAGCACTTGTGAAGGATAGGAACAACTCCTTGCATTTTCTTTAAAGTGCAGTGGCGTGAGCAGCTATTTTCTGATGATGAGCAACAACGGTCTTTGTGCTTGTCTTGACCATATGGAAAGGAGGTCAAGTGGGGGAGAGTGTATTTGGGGAAGTATAGGCTCGAGGGAGCATAGGGGGAGTGTACAAGGAGAGGGTCTGGCGATAGTGTATGGAAAGTATATGGTGGAGTATGGGAAGGGTGTATGAGAGAGGGATGTATAGAGATGGTGTATATAAGGAAGGGACGGTGAGTTGTTTACTCCAATCAAAGCATTCATTCATTGTTTACTTTATTAGCCGGTGGGTTAATCAGTGAGATTAGCAATCAAGTGATAATTATAAATAAAACAATTCTTCTTGAAAGTAATGCGAGATTATGTCTCAAGTCTAGAGAGAAAAGAAAGAAATACTTTTTTATTATTGAAGCAACTAATCTAAAGTGGACATTACATATCAATGCCCAAAGTGGAAGTAAGAAAGACACACTAGAACCTACAAGACTGAATGAATCTAAATCCTTCCTTGAAGTACGAGGGCTTCTTCATTAATGAGGCCTTGGTTGATCAAATTTTGAATCAAGCGCTTCACCGCTGTACCTGTCAGTGGCATGCCCAATGTACTTGTGGTATCTGCAAAACTTGGATGTATCCAAGTTAGATCTCGGGTTAATAGGCTTGTAATTCTCGAGCGGCTCGATCAAACTCTTTTCCACCAAAATGTCGAAGAACTCACCCACAGGCATTCCTAAGTCATCAAAATGTTCCTTGTTGATCTCCTTCTCGGGTATTGGTGCCTTTCGTTGGTTGGTGGCCACAGCAGGCATCCTGAATGAGACATTCTGATGTGTTGGACCATAAGTGGGACCATAAGCATGCGGATGATAGGGACTCTGGAATTGCACAGGAGGAGGATCTCTTCTCAAGCACTCGTGAATGCAAGACAAATGGTATTGCTCAATTTCATGCATGTCTTTGAGGAGGTTGATCACTCCCAACCTCATGTTTGAGACTTCTTTGAGGGCTTCAATGCTTTTCTCCAGAGACATGATGCACTCGTAAGAACATACGGCAGAGTCAAACCAATGAGTTGAATTAGACTCACAATTAATCTTAAGGCATCTCCGAGAAAATAGTTGATCTCCACAATTTGAGAGTTTGACCGGGCTGAAGTTGCCTACGTAACCCTTACCATTTAAGGTACGAGTCTCAGGTCACCGTAGTTCGAGGGGGCCCCGATTGATGATACAACCAGGGTTAAGTTTAGAGAAAGAGAGAGGATGAATGTAAAAGAGTCCATTTGGTGAAAAAGGGAGAGGAAGATGACTCGATCCTTGGTCAAATATAAGTGAGGGTGATCTAGACGAGCTAATCGGACTTGGTAAGTTGGCTTAGGTAGGCCCTAGATGGTGGTTTGATCTAGATGGGTCGAGAGAGGTTTGATCTAGGTGGGTCTTTGGCTGAAGGGTGCTAGAGATAAAGGATCTAAACTATGGATGGTTTTAAGGCTAAGGGAGCAGACTATGGAAGGTTCAAGAGATGAGAGGTAGAACTTTGAAGGGTCCTAACTTGTAGACCATGGGGGTCTAAGGTAGAGGAGTGGACCATGGATGGTCCAAGAGACGAGGGTGGACCTCGAAGAGTCTCAGGTGGAAGGGTGGACCTTTAATGGTCCTAGATAGAGGGAGTGGACCTCGAAGGGTCCTAAATTGAGGAGTGGACCTTGAACGGTACAAGGTAGAGGGAGTGGACCTAGAAGGGTCCAAAAGATGAAGAGTGGACCTCGAAGGGTGTGGACCTTGAAGGGTCCAAGAAGTAAAGAGCGGACCTCGGAGGGTCCTAGAAATGGAGAGTGGACCTCGGAGGGTCCTAGAAATGAGGAGCGGACCTCGGAGGGTCCTAGAAATGAAGAGTGGACCTCGGAGGGTCCTAGAAATGAGGAGCGGACCTCGGAGGGTCCTAGAAATGAGGAGCGGACCTCGAAGGGTCCTAGAAATGAGGAGCGGACCTCGGAGGATCCTAGAAATGAGGAGTGGACCTCGGAGGGTCCTAGAAATGAGGAGTGGACCTCGGAGGGTCCTCGAAGGGTCCTAGGAATAAGGAATGGACCTCGGAGGGTCCTAGAAATGAGGAGTAGTTAAGCATTTTATTTATAAAAAAGCCCTCTATTTTTTTTTATAGAACCTACTCTTGGTTGGAAGGGATACCCCTTTTTCGTAACTAACTAAAGGTCCTAAAGTGGTGGATCCTAACGACTAACCGTCTCATATAGACATTTAAGATGATATTTATGGGAAGTACTACAGACCTATGATAAGACAAGATCTTTTAACAAGCACTCGACCTTACACAGCACATCCTTTAAAAAAAAAATTTTTAGTGCTCTTTTCTCTCTATAGATCTTGACTTATCATTAATTCGTAGTGACTTAACATAAAAACCTTATTAATTGTCTATATGAAAAAACTAGTCAAACCAACCGGTCACAGGGAGTGTATTCCTAGCAAAGTGGGTGACACAAGGGTTAGGTTTCAGGTTCCCACCGTGCAGCCGAAGCGCACTGATGAGTGGATGGCCAAGTGAGACTCGGATGGGAGGCGACATGATCACCACACTTCCCGCACTTTGGCTTCTCCGATGGGTTAAAGGGTATCTGTGCAGTGTGACACGGACTCTAGTGGTAGTGTGAGGTGAAAAGTCTAATTCCTTTTTTAAAGAAAAAAGAAAAGGATTTATTTTTATTTACATGAGATGCATGCATGCAATGCAACAGTTAAGAATAGGAGAAAAAGAAAAAGGAAGTAAAATACAACACCATACAAGAAAACGAAAGTCTGACCCACTTAGTTTGAAAAAATTTCAAAACAGTCCCCAGCAGAGTCGCCACTGTGAATACCCCGTCCCGATGCAACGCGCATTCGGACGTTTGAAAATAAATAATTATATAAAGTCGGATCGAAATGGGATATTCATTTAGTGACACTCGCTTTAAACCATATTAAAATATTAGTTTAAAATTTGAGAGTCGCCACGCCACTTTGATATAGCCCAAAGCTTTGAAAAAAGGCTAAACATGTAATTGGGTTCGGGGGTCAAGTTACAACAGAAGAAGAAACGCTATCACTCCTATTGCCCGACGGATCGGTCTTTCTAGCATATGGGGTGTTGGTTGTGTGCGGTGTTTACAGGAATAGATAGAAGAAACGGGATCATGCATAAGGAGGAGGGGAGAGAAAGAATTTATTGATGATCACACCCTAGAACCATTGAGTTAGGCCCTCGAAAGGTGCACTAATCAACGTTCATCCTTGGGGGATTGTTGATCATGGGATAATTATAACTAAGGTGGAAGGTAAGAAATAGTTCCTAGATCCATTGGGTTTCTTTGGGCGAAACCTTAGATCATCCTCGGCTATAGCATATTTAAATATATTAAAACAGCCCTAAATCTAGCATATATGACATAAGCAAGAAATAAAGTAATTAAAATATACTAAGCATGCAAACAATAAATCTAGCATAATAATAAAGACAATAATAATAAAGACAGAAAAAATAAACAGAAGACTTACCTCATGATGGCAAGGCTTTTGGATCGAATCTATGAAGATTCGAAGAACGTTCTTGATAAAATATTTAGACATAGAAAACTCGAGTTTAGTCTCAAGTTTTCTATGGAGGAAATCTCAAGTTTTGTCTTGAGTATTCCATAGAATCATTCTGTGTTTGAAGTGTGAGGCGGAGTGGGGTTTATATAGTGAAAGGAATTGGGGAGGAACGGTTACGAAAATGATGTGGGAAAACTGAAAGGGTCGATCGGCCTTATAAATAAGGTCCGATCGGCACTTAAAATAAGGTTCGATCGGCACTATAAAAAAGGGTCGATCGGCCATACCACGGGTAAAGGGCCGATCGGCACTTCGATCTGGCGTACCTTCCACGCCAACAATGACGGCGCAGGTACGGATGAAGGGATTAAGGGATTTTTAGGGTTTCTTTAATATTAACCGGGCCAAGCATTTAAAATGGCTTTTTTCGGACCGGGTACTAACAGTATTGAACACAAAGAACTGGAATATGAGTTGAATATCAAAAGATGACACAATTCACATGATCTTAAGTGTTTTTGCCAAAATACCAGTCAACAAAAAGGCTCCTAAAGACCACATTTGGTCAATAAAGTATTAGCTAATCACACATCCACATCCATAATATAAAGTGACAAATTTGTCCAAAAGAAAGAGAGAATCACATTCTCCACAAAGTTTAATAATATGTCCAAAAGAAAGAGAATCAGATTCTCTAGAAATTTGCACAGCACATGGTTCTTCACTTCTTCCTTTCTTCAATGTCCTTTGCATGTAATCTTTTTGCAGTCTCCCTCAAATCCTTCCAGGTCACAAATCTCTTTCCACCTTTTTGAATGTAAGGTTGTGAAATGGTTGATGGTTGAGTGTTGGAACTGCCTGTTCCATCTTCTCCATTAACTTGAATGGAAGCAAAGGGATTCTTAACCTTGATTTCTTTGGTCTGCAGTGGAGGTTGGGACATTGCCATGGCAGGTTCACTTTCTGGTTCTTCCTCTTCAGTTTCAGCATCTACATCAATTATCCCTTCAACCTTTTTAAATTGAAACTTTGCTCTGAGCCTATTTGACATTGGTAGTCTTACAAGTTCTTTCTTTGGTTTAGCTGCTGATGGTGATTGCTTCGAACCCTAAAAAAATTAGAAGTAACTTAATCCTTTTGTATTGTGAAAAAAAAATGTAATAGATAATTGTGCAAGAAAAATACCTTCCTTTGTATTCTTTCTTTCTCTGTTCTTGTTTCCTTCCCCCCTGTTCTCTCCTTCTCTGTTATTGTTTCTCTAGTCTCATGTGTTTTCTCCTTGGAAGTTCTTGTTGCATACCCTCTAGAGACCTACACATACAAGTTAAGGTTAAGGACAGTGATATAATTTTGTAAACTGAAAGAGATTCATCAGGCAAAATAGAGAACAAACATACAACCTTTTTGGTTGCTTGAGTAGGTATTGGTGGTGTAGGCTGAGTAAGTGGTGATAGACTTGGTGATGGGAATGTCTGTGGTGATAGTGGTGGTGTTGGGAGTGTTGGTGATTGAGGAGCTTGTCCACTTGGTGATGGGAATGTCTGTGGTGATAGTGGTGGTGTTGGGAGTGTTGGTGATTGAGGAGCTTGTCCACTTGGTGATGGGAATGTCTGTGGTGATTGAGTTTCTTGTACACTTGCTGATGGTGTTTTTTTCATGAGACATTTGGCTTTGTTGTGCCCTTCTTGCTTACAAATGCTGCATTTATGTTTCTGCCAGATTGTTCAAGAGGATGTCACATTTTGTATTTGTTCTGAAATGAGACCTAGACCACTGCTCTGGTGGTTTGTCCTGAAACCACTTGAAACACTCAGTGTTATATGCAGCAATTTCACCCATTACACTCTTAAACCTGGACTCTGTAGTAGCACATGCAGCATTCCAAAGCTGATCTCTGTGGACTATCCCTCTGAAACCTGCTGTCCTCATATTGCCTAGCATATGGAGCACACAAAACTGTGTTCGGCATTAGGCATGAAAGTAGAAACCGCATCTATTAACCCCTTCGCTTATCTCGACATGATCATATACTCACTATCATCTCTAAGTTCTATATCATCAATCATCGGTTTGATAAACCGGTGCCATGTTTTTCTAGTCTCGGCTTCCACAATGGCATAATGTAATGGGAACCAGTTGTTGTTAGGATCTATACCACAAGCTACTAGTAACTCGTCCTCCATGCTCACCTTTCAAAAACACCCATCCAAGCATATCACCTTCCTACATAATTTGAATCCTGTTTCAACCCTCCTAAACAAACATAGAACCTTTCAAAAATAGCTTTCCTGCCATCACACTTCCATCTTCGCTGTCATATAAACCGAACTACCAGGATTTCTAGCCCTCAACTCATGTGCATAATCCCACAACTTTCCATATTGCTGAGACACACTGCCCTCAATCATCTGCAATGCTTTTCTTTTTGTTCTATAGCATTGTGCCATGGATATATTTGCGCTGTATTTCTCAAACACCATTTTTTAAATGCTTTTGCAGGTTGAGTGGGATTTGCTCTCCATTCATTAACATGATTGGCTGCTAACCATCTAGGTGTGACATGGCTATTCCTGTACTGTAATCCACATGTGTGATTGGTATTTAAGGTCTTAATCACCAAGTTTGATTCTCTCTGGCATCTGGAAGCAAAAACAAGCCAAGGACATGGCTCTTTACATTTAGCCCTAACCCTTTGCTTAACTTGCTTAATGAAGTAAATGTTTTTCTTCTCATCAATTGAATGCTTCTTAATAGCTTCAACCAACTCCTTGTGATCAGCAAATTCCATTCCCAACTGAAAGCAAGGTTTCACCATATCAACCTTTCTATTGAATATCTTCCCAATAGGCCTACCAATCTGTTCTTCATCCTCACTTTCATAATCCTTCAACCCATCATCCGAATCATACTCATCATTCACACTTTTGCCTTTCTTCCCAAAGACCATACTCCCGCATAACCATCTTATTGTTTTCCTCGTTTCATCGCATTTTTACTACCACTAGCTCCAATACCATCGCCTTCTAAATGAATGTCATCATCGATTGCTCATACTCACTATCATATAATGACTCATGAGGCACTTCATCACCAATATCCTCATTTGCAGACCTATTAACCTCATCTCCCAATATTCCCTTTCCTTTATCTAACTCAACAAATAATTCCACTATTGGTTTCTTACTAGGCATAAACATTGATATATCAGCTGCATCTCTATCATTTTGAATGAGCCTAAGTCTAAAAACTCCTTTCCCACCTGTGTTCTGAAATAATGTATACTCATGAGTAACTACACCAGCCTCTTTAACAGCTGCTTGAAGCTCAACCATTGACACACAATCAACATCAAAATAATCAAACCATGCAACATCCCCTCCTTTATAGCTATCTTGACTATCATTAGGAAAGTAACCCCCGTGATGTAGTTTAATAGTAAAATGTGAGGAATCATCTACACAAATGAAACAAAAAAAAACACCCAAGACCATAATCAGAGCAATATAATTGTCCAAAAGGGGACCATATCATTTATGTCATCAATAGGGGACCACAACAATAAAAAAATAACTCTTTACAGGACCACAACAAAAAAAAATCAGTCAATTACTATGTTTTTCTCAAAATACACAACAACAACACAGATATTGTACTACTAAACTGAATTTTTGAACACTATCACATGGACTGTTCTATACAACAACATAATCAACAGTTTAAGTTGAATGATTACCGTAATCAGGTGTGGCAGGATAAATGCAACCCTTCTTCTTCCTTTTGCACCAGGTCATCTTCAAACCCATCTCAATCGCACTCTGGATCACCAATTTCGTAGATGAAGAACCCTAATCGTTTGCACAATAACCCTAAATGCGTTTGGTCAAATATTTTGTTTCGCGCCTTAGCTTATGTGCCACAGCCATGGAAGAAAACGTACATGGAGAAGAAAGCGTTTTGGAGTTGTTCGTATGCCATAAATGCCCTCATTAAATACGCACGTGGTTGGCACATGGGGAGTTAACTGGGTTTTTTAACCAAAATCGTTAGTTTTCCCTTAATTGGCTAACTTTTTTAACGTGAGGCCCTAAATTGAAAAGGAAACTATAATAGGCCCCTCTACGAGAACAGGTATAATACCTCATGCCCTAAATAGTAATTAACCCTGACAAAATGATTATCAGTGCAATGAACTTAATTATTGGAAATCCATAGTTGATATGCATGGATTAAATGTTATAAATGCAGACCAAGAAAAGGCATTAAAAGTAATAGAATTAATTACTGATCCTGATTTAAATCAAAAAATGATTAAGACTTTAATCAAAGAAAATAATGAATATCATTTAATAATAGAAGCACCTTACCAATTAAGTGTGGTTTTGCACAGGTTTCAACAATCTAATGTAAAAGAAATGCCTGTTTTGATTGTTGATTTAAAAAGAGAAAAAATACATTAAAATCTGAAATATCTCAGATTAATCAAAATAATAATGGTCTATCAACAAGAATAACCTTGTTAGAAATAAAATTTCTTAAATTAAAAGAAATGAAAGATGTTACTTCCACAAGCAATACTGATAAAGATGTTGCTTCCATAAGTAATGATGATAAAAATGGATTTTTAAATCTTTTGGAACAAGTTACATCACAAAAATGGTTTGTGAGAATAACTCTAGTAATTAATAGAGATTTTATGTTAAAAGATGAAATAGAACTAATAGACAGTGGTGCTGATTTAAATTGTTTACAAGAAGGAATAATTCATACTAAATATTTTTCAAAAACAACTCAATCTCTGACCCAATCAGGAGGAGATAAATTAAAAGTTAAATATAAATTATCAGATGCCTATATTTGTAATCAAAATATTTGTTTACCCACATCTTTCATTCTGGTAAAAGGTCTTACCCACAGAATTATATTGGGAACTCCTTTCCTACATAATATTATGCCAAAAAATAATATTGACCAAACATGAATATCTACCATAATAGATGGTAAAAAAAAAATTATATTTGAATTTATAACAGATCCTCAAACCCGTATGCTTAATGAAGTAAGTGATATTCTTTTAAATAAAGAGAAACAATTATGTTTTCTTAAAGAAGAAATATGAATTTTAAATATAAATGAACCACTCAAAAAGAGTAATATTCAAAATCAAATTAAATCGATTGAGCAACAATTCAATAATGAGGTATGTAATGACTTACCCAATGCTTTTTGGGACAGAAAGAAACACTTTGTTTCTTTACCTTATGAAGATGGTTTTGATGAAAAACAAATACTTACAAAGGCTAGGCCGGCTCAAATGAACCGAGAGTATTTACAATTATATAAGAATGAAATAAATTTTCTTCTAGAGAAAAAATTAATTCGTAAATCTAAATCTCCATGGAGCTGTACTGCTTTCTATTTAAATAAAGCAGCTGAAAAGGAACGAGGTGTTTCTAGATTAGTAATCAATTATAAACCACTTAATAAAGTGTTGAAATTGATTAGATATCCAATTCCTAATAAAAAATATTTATTAGATAGATTGAATGATGCTTTAATTTTTCTAACTTTGATATAAAATCTGGATATTGGCAGATTCAAATTAATGAATCTGATAGATACAAGACTGCATTCACTGTCCCCTTTAGACATTTTGAATGGAATGTTGTCCCATTTGGATTAAAAAATGCTCCTTCTAAATTTCAGAATATTATGAATAATATATTTAATCCTTATACATAATTTATAATTGTATACATTGATGATGTTTTAGTATTTTCTAAAACAATTGATCAACATATTAAACATTTAAAAATATTTAAAAATTATATAATACATAGTGGGTTAGTTATATCTGCACCCAAAATGAAATTATTTCAAACTCAGGTGAGATTTTTAGGACATATAATAAATCAAGGAAAAATTATTCCTATAGATAGAAGTATTGAATTTACTTCTAAATTACCTGATGTCATAAATGATACAAAATAATTACAAATATTTTGGGAAGTCTAAATTATATTTCAGACTATTCTGCAAATCTAGCAAATGATACGGCTATACTGTATTCTAGACTTAAGAAAAAGTCCTAAATCATGGACAGAGGAACGTTCACAAGCGGTTAGGACAATTAAAGCGAAGGTAAAATGTTTACCTTGTTTATCTTTGGCTAATCCAAAATATTTCAATATAGTTGAAACAGATGCTACCAATATAGGATATGGAGGTATCTTAAAACAAATTAATTCAGAAACTTCAAAAGAAGTTCTAGTCAGATTCAATTCTGGGAAATGGAATCCCACTCAATTGAAACTATTCGACTATTAAGAAAGAAATGCTTTCTATTATTAAATGTATTTCAAAATTCCAAGATGATTTATTGAATCAAAATTTTTTGCTAAGAATTGATTGTAGTTCAGCAAAATCAATTATTGAAAAAGATGTTAAAAATCTTGTGGCAAAACAAATTTTTGCTGAATGGCAAGCTCAGCTTTCTACCTTCGAATTTGATATTCAATGTATAAAAGGAGAAAATAATTCTCTTGCTGATTATTTAACCCGGGAAATTTTACAAGGAGAATGGCAACCCCTAATAGGGGAAGAGAACGCGGCTATGGCCATGGCCGAGGTAATGGGAGTAACAATATGCTACCCCATCAAGAACAACCAACTATTCCTCTAATAGGAGATTGGATAGTATACCAATCAAGGCCAAGGAATGTGCAGCAATTACTTGCACCACCAAGAAGGGAAGAAATTGCTTCCACCTCATCCAGTAAGATAATATCTTACAAAGCGATAATATTTACTGTGAATTCTCAAGAACAGGAATACTTTGAGAATCCTGTCACAGAATTTATCATGTATATCGAGGAAGAAGATATACAGTTAGCCCATAATGATGGGTGGTCAATAAAAACAAGATACCTCGAAACCAGAGGATATCCAGGCCTACTGGGGCAAGCAAGACCAAATTTGAAAGTCTTGCTAAAAGTTACTGAATCGGTAACCATTACCCATCATTAAAATAATAATAATCCTGAAAGTTTTATAAACTACATCAAATGTCATATCAATAAGATATTGCTCCCAAGAGAATGGGGATTGAATCCAAATGGGGAAAAAACTATAAGAATAGCTGAAGGAAAATACATTTATTTTAATTATTGGGATTATATCCAAGCTTTTTCTAAAGTATTTTATTATCAAAACCCCAAGAATAAATATTCTTGGTTTTTTACTATAAATCCAGAAATTCTGGAAAAATCAGTTCCCAATTGGATTTACAACTGGTGGTCAAAATTTGGCCCTTCTTTGGAAATATTGCTAAAAGGAATTTTGGATCTGTATAATCCTTGGTGTGACAATACTCCTCTAATTTCAAAATTACAAACCGAGAAAATGATTTTTGGACAATGTCCTTTCTTATTTTTTGTAAAATTCCAAATTTCATGGATTTGGAGATGGACAATTTTCATCTCTTCTGATAGCTTAGATATTCCCATAATACAAAGAAATTTCTTTTTCAAATGGTGGAATAAAATGGTTACAGAAGATATCTCAAAATTAACAGCTAATATTCAAACTGTTATCAAGGACGACCACAGTAAGGGTCCTAAGGAACAAAGATTCCAACAAGGCTCAATGAGCAGTCTGAAAAATTATTTTCAGAAAAGATATCCAAAAGAATCGAAGGAAAAAATTATGGTTAAAGTTCTGGATCATATGAAGAACCAATTCCTCAAAACCTTCCCGTCGCAGTCCTCAATGGATGATGAATCAATGAAGACTGTGTCGTCTCATGGATCAATGGATACAATTAATACTTCCAATTGTCTAGCATGCGAAACTCAGCTACAAGATCCTACACAAGAAGATATCTGGGATTCTCTAATAGAGGCAATAGCTCAACAATCAAGGATTTCTAAGGGGAAATCCCCAATTGATAAAGATTAAATCTCTCCGATCAAATCATCTTTTGAAAAGCTCAACAAGAGAGAAAAGAAGCTTAAGAAGGAGATTATGCTTCTTAATGAAGAAATAAATGAGGAGAGAAGGAAAAATCCTAAAGTTTGGACCAATTTAGAGACTGCTCTAAATAATTTGCTATGGTAAAAAAGACAGAGGCTCAAGATCAATCTAATGCTCATACAACTCAAGCATCTCAGAAATATCACTGGATGAAATAATCATGTCGGCAACTAGGCCCACCCTTTTCAAGCAATAATTTCTGCTTTAGACAGCAAGCATCTTGCTTTATTAAAGTATTATTAAAGTATTTTGTTTTTTGTTCTGTATTCATTATTGGATGTGTCGATGGGGCCCAATGTGTATCCGACATCAATAATGTCATCTTTACTTTTGTAAAAGTTATTTGTTTTATTTACTTTTGTAAAAGTTGTTTTTTGACTTATTTGGCTAAGCATTTTCTCTCCCTATATAAGGAGAGTTTGGTTTCAGTTGTAAGTACGCAATAATTTGAAATAGAAAGAATTTTTCTTTCAGTCTCTCTCTTTCTCTAGTTTATATACTCTCTCACGCTCTTACTTATTATATCTTCAATACAAGTGGTATCAGAGCCTTTAATCCGGGAGTGGTGGGAAGGTATAAATTTCTTCTTTTATTTAAATGTTTATTCTTTAAATATTTAATGTCATCTTGTAGCTAAATTATTGTGGCTGGTCGGAGATGTAGACTAAGCTAAGTAAAAAAAAAGAGTAAAAATGGAAATATTTTTAGTGTTTTCTTCAAAGTTCATCTGTCAAGCCGTGTGTAAAAAAATGTTGTTTTTGGGATGAAAAAGAAAAAGAAAATTTTTGCTAAAAATATTTCACATATTTGATTTCGTGGATTTTTCACGTCTATCCCTTCGGGTTGATAGTTAAATGAGTAATTCGTTCGTTTGGAATTTTTTCGTCTATCCCTTTGGGTTGATAGTTGAATGAGTTATTAGTTTGCAAAGATGACAAAAAAGATTGTACTTTTATGTCATTTATTTTTTAAATTAATAAGTCATACTTAGATTTAGATCTATTATTCGGCCAACCACAACAAACTTAGCTGATTTTATTTATGAATATGGATGATAATGATCATTAAGAAGAATTAATAAAAAATGCAGAATTGGTAGAATATTCAAAAAAATTGGATAAATTAAACAAATGGGTAATCCCTTTCGTTCCTTCAAACCATATTTATAATATTGGTTTATTTGATATGAGATCTAGGTTTGCTATAAAAACTATAGAGCAAACAATTAGAATATCTGAAATTACTCAAACAATTAGTTTATTGAGTAAAAAAGATTTAATTCCATTTAGGAATTATAAATTTATCCATATTGGATTAGTACAAATTGCATTTAAACCCTTAACATTAGTAGGGGTAAATTCAAGTATAATGTCATATGTTAGAGATGGTAGATGTAAAAACTTCAAACCTTCTTTAGCAGCTTTAATAGAAACTAGTCTATGCCATGAACCAGTTTATTTTGATGTATCTCCTAATTTAAACCTATCATTATCTGATGGTAATTTATTAGATGCTATGCAACTAACAATTCATATTAATGGTTATAATTTTAAACCAGGAAGCGAAATAATAGCAATATGTTATAGAATTTATGATAAAGTCTTACATACTTTAAATCCAAAAGTAAGACAAGTATCATTTTCAGGAACTACTATTGTAATCCAATCAAATTTATTAACTTCAAATATATCAACTAATAGGTTGATTAGGTAGGATGAAATAAACTTCCCAACAACTTGGTCTCTTCCTCAGAAAATAGAACCTAAACCAAAATTAAATAAAAATATAGATAAAATAATTCAAACATTCGAGGGAGATGTAGAAATAAAATTTAATTTTCAAAGAACTATAAAATTACCTAGGTCAATGTCTGTTAGGTACTCCACCTCAAGTGAATTTTATACAATTCCTAATGAGACAACTTGAAGTTCAACTTCTCATATAAGAGAAGATTTAGAATCTGTTGAAGAAATAAGAATAAGGCTCCATTTGTTTCGACGTAAAACATTTTCCGAAAAATGTTTTCCTGTAAAATGTTTTACTTAGGAAGGGCGTAAAATATTTTTACTTAGAAAAATATTTTACTTAGGAAAATGTTTTACTTATGATTATTATTATTATTATTATTATTATTATTATTATTATTATTATTATTATTATTATTATTATTAATTTTATTATTATTATTATGATTATTATTATTATTATTATTACTATTATTAATTTTATTATTATTATTATTATTTTAATTTTTAATTATTATTATTTTAATTATTATTATTTTTATTACTATTACTATTATTTTATTTTTATTATTTTTTATTTTTTATTTTTTATTATTATTATTTATTATTTTTTTAATTATTATTATTATTATTATTATTATTATTATTATTATTATTATTATTATTATTATTATTATTATTATTATTATTATTATTATTATTATTATTATTATTAGTAGTAGTAGTAGTAGTAGTAGTAGTAGTAGAATGTTGTATCTTGTGAAATATGAGTTGTACATGAAGGACACCATTTTCCAGAAAATATTTTATTTAGGACAAGGTCAGTAAGTTGTTTTACTTAGGAAGGACGTAAAATATTTTCCGAAAAACGTTTTCTCCATTTTCCGGAAAACAACCAAATACCGGAAAATGAGTTATTTTACGGAAAACATTTTCCGAAAAACAATCAAACAACAGAAAATGTTTCACGGTGTTTCCGAAAAACAACCAAACAACAACGAAAAACGAATTATTTTACAGAAAATATTTTTCGAAAAATGTTTTACGGTAAAACAAACGGGGCCTAAGTGAGAATAGAATTCCAGAAGGAATTTATAAAACCAAAAACCAGAGTAGGCAATCTCCTACTCAATCAGAAATGAGTTTTCATATAAATGATTGATTATTCTCTAGGTAGTGAAATGAGAGGAATTATCAATAAGGAATTCCGAGGAGAAGAACATAAAGAATTTCGTGAATGGTATTTTAATAAATACTCAAACGAAAAATTAAACGAATTCAAAAATAAATACTATGATTATTTAGAAAAAAACCCAAGATTTCATATATTTTGTTAGATGGTTTATGAAACATCTTATTAATAATATTAATAAGGAAATTCTAGTCTTGCAAAGATCTTGGAAGACAAAAATATGAGAAACAGTTCATTCACCTTTTCCTACTGAAAAAACAATTTGTTTGAATAAAGATATAGAGGCTACAACCTATTTAAACTTGCAGAGAATTGAATCTGCTCAAGTAACAAGTAAAGAGTTAAATGCTAATTAAATATCAAAATTATACAAACACCTTTTTAATATGTTTAGGAGATCAATTTATATCACTTGAAAAAGATTTAATATCTCTAAAAAGAGATATTTAAAATCAACAACAATTAACAATTGATCAATTAAAACAATTAAATAAATCAAATCAAGAGGAATCATCTTCATCTGTTCATACAGATGCTCCCATGATTCAACCTCCTGTCCCTATCAAAGGATTTAAAATGAAGACTAATAATAATGATTTTGTTCAAATTTTAGAACAAAAAGAGATTTGCATCTCAGCGTTCTGTCCAAAGAAGGAACATCAAGTCTATATAAGCCTTGTGAGACTAAGACTGAGATTGAGACTGACTCAGAATCCTCAGAAAAATAGCTGATATTAATCAGTTAACCGATATGTTTGCTAATCTAAACCCTAATAATAGTGAGCTAAATCGAATATATGCTCCAAAACCTCTTGAAAAATATTATTTCAAGAAACCTTCCCCTCAAGATCTTCTTTTTGAAGAACCTGAGCAATTCCAGAATTCTTATTCAGGAAAAGCCATTTATGAATGGAATATTGATAGCTTAAATGATAAACAAATAATAGATATAATACATAGAATTATTATGTATTCTATTGTCTGTAAACAATATGAAAATAGTGATAGTTCCATAGCAACCTTTATAACCACAGGTTTTGTAGGACAATTAAGAGGTTGGTGGAAAAATTATCTCACTGAAAATCAAAGAATAGAAATTAGGAACCATAAAAAATTGGTAAAAACTGAACCAGGTTGTCACGACCCGAAATCTAGGCACCAATTTGGTCACGTGTGGAGCACGTGGGGTCGGGGTACGTAGCTTTTTATTTTGTGCATTTCATAATAATTGAGATTTTTATGTGTGAGTGTTAATATTTTAATAATTGATTTGATATTTTAGTAATGCTAATAAATTAAATTTAATTATTTAATGTATAAATGGAATAAATAATAATTTTGTAATTTATATTGTAATTGTTGAAATTTAAATCAAGGGTTATAAAGAATTGAGGGGCCTAGGTGTAATATTAAAGTTAAGGTAGGTAATTAGAATAACTTAAATTGGAGGACTAAAATGTAAATTGGATTAATATATATATCCTATCCCTTTCTCCAACCTTCCATTTTTATTCCTGGCCTACCGAGCTCAACGGGGAAAGAATAGAAAAAAATCAATTCCTCCGTCTAAAAATACTTTAATATCATATCTTTTCAAAATTCATAAAAATCAACCGTTAGCCCGTTTTGCGATCCGACTGCGGCGGAGCGATCAGGGAGACGAGGAGAACATTTAGAGCCGATCAAATCGTCTTTCTATTTCGGCATATTTTTGGGTAGGTTATTATGATTCCGTTCTATAACTGTTCATAACATATATAATGATGATATTATGCTGTTATAAATGAGTTTTCGATAATTTTGGGATGATTATTTGGGTTTTGGAATGATGAACTAGGGATTTGGAAAAAGTGGAGTAAAGGGTTGAGCAAAGGGATTAATGGCTAAGGTTGTAAAGTTGTTGTTGATATGTTATATGACGTTAATATCACCATGTAAATAATTATTGGTAAATGGATAATTTGATTGGCCTTTGAAATGATGAAAATTTGGTTGGAGATGAATAAATATTTTGGTTGGGTTAAGTAGGGTAAAGGGTTGTTTAAAAAGGGTTGGTTTACTTGGTTTAATTGAAAAGGATATGATACTTCTGTTTAAAATGGTTGGGTTAAATTGGGGAAGTGGTAAATAAAAATGGATAGAAGTAGAATGGTGGTTTTAAGTGGTTATGCATATGGTATATAAGGTATTAGGTAAAATATATGGACATTGTAATGGTTAGTAAATTGATATAGCTTGGGAAATAAATAGAAAATAGTGGTGTTGGAATGAATATGGTAAGGTTGATATTCAGGGTTATTGGGAATTCTGGACCCATTTTAGTTAAGATAGAATGAAGTTAAAGGGGGTTATAATGTGGTTTAAATGAATTTGAAGGTGTTGGGTCATTTTCTTGGTTTGGGAAATAGGTAGAATAGGTTTGAGGTCGAAGAACATGGCAAGGGTAATGGAATAGTTGGGTTGGACACTTGATAGATGTGGGCTATATGTTCTAGGGCATGAATTGGGTATGGTTAGGGGTTAACAATGGTGTATGGAATGGTTGGTCAGTTTGGAATAGCTTAGTGAAGTGGAAAAATGGGTTTTATATTTTTGTTGGGAGCTGATGTTGAACATCAGCAACATTTTTGGGTAAAGGCACGACTCGTGCCCTGGAGCACGAGTCGTGACCTGGGAAATTGAAGTCGTGCCTATTTGTTCTATGTCGTGCCCTCCAAAGGGACGACTGATTCTATGGGTGGTGCAAGGAAGGGACGAGTTGTGCCCTGGAGCACGAGTCGTGCCCTGCCCTGCAGCCTATGAACCTTTTTCTAAGCTTTAGAAACCTAGTGTAATCAGTATATAATTGAACACCTTTCAACTAGGATTCTAGTACAAATTTAGTACTATACAATGAAACTCTAAATAGTCTAAATGGATATTGGAAGGGTCTTTAAATATTGATTTGAAATGGGTTGAAAGGCAATTGTGAAACTTGATCCAAAGTTAATAAAAACTTGGTAAATGATTATGGAACCTTTATAGGAAGTGTTTAATAGTGCGACATGGATATCTCGGGCTTACTAGATTTACTTTGTGCCATATGTAATTACTTATACATGGTTATTGGTTTACTTAGTGCATGAAATAAATGTTGCACTGCGTTATTGGGTTGAACAGGAGTATTAAGACCCTGTTATTGAATTGTTGCTATTTTATGCTGTTAAGTTATATGTGGCATAATATCATTGGATTAGCAAGTGTATGCATACCATGTGATGGGTTGTTATGACTCAATAGTGTTTATATATATGTAACACTATGTGAGGTATAAACATGAGTAATTGTACCATGTTGTATATGTTGATAAACATGAGTAATTGTACCATGTTGTATATTGTTACCCCAATGTGTGGATTTGATTTCAAGTAACTGTTATGTGCATGAATATGAATATGAATGTGTTGAGATCAGCTGATTTTGGGGGTATAATGGAATAGGAGCACTTATGAGGAATTGTTCCATAAGTGGCTCAAATTATATTATATATGTGACCGCTCCCCTACTGTTGCCACAGTTTGGGGCTCAGTTACTATGGATATGCCTAAGCAGTTCATAGGATACTGATACCTTACATGGTTCCCTAAAAAATGGGTCTTGTAAGGCGTGAATAGGCCTAAGCCATTCACAAATAAAGAGGATGTATTCCCTGTAGTACGACTTATTGTTCAGACGGAAAAAGGTAAGGTCAGGTAACGTAAGGTGTTTACTGCTTTCCTAAATGTGATATTGTGCAACTTGTTTATGTGTTGCATTCTTATATGGCATATTGCTGCATGCATAATAACTTACTGAGATTCTTTCTCATCCTTTCTCCCTTTAATTTTTTTTAGTTTCAGCTGAGACAGGTAGACCTGATCGGTGAGGCCGGAAAGGAGTTTGGATCCTCTTTTGGATTGTCAGGGTATGTGTACTGTTTGGGGGTTGGGAATAAGTGTGGTTATTATTAAATTAGGGAAAAGAAATGTGTATAAAGTTTTATAAATATTTTCAATGTAATGTTGTAAACTAAACATGTTATGGTTGTCTTAAAAAAGGTTGAGATCACCTCCTAGTGGATAGGTCATGTCCTGTTGTTTTAAAAGTTTATTCAACTTTCAATTTATTTAAACAAATGTTTTAAATTTGATTAGAAAGTGGTTTGGGGAATCTCCAGCTGGGACACGAGTTTTAGGTCCCGGGGTTAGGGAGGCCCCACAGTTTTTATCAGAGCTAAGGTTAGAAGTCAAGGGTAGAAGACTAGTCTAAGGGGGAGTGTGTGATACCTGGCGACGAGTGTGTAATGCAAGAATTTGTGCAACGGTGGAAATTGGTAATGACCAACCAAAGGATCAAGGAAACGTGAATAATATGGAGCAATAGATTCCTTCGTAGTCATTAGAAGTATATTACATGTCTCAGTAGTTAGGGGCATACTTTTATGGATCCCCATTCATCTTATTTTTATGTGACATTTCATGTTTGCTTTTACTCGTATAATGGCCTAAGAGTTGCCTTACGTGTTGGAGGTTTCTACTCTTATGGGAGAGTACCTCGAATTTTCCTTGATTATCTTGGTTGTGACGTGATTATGTAGGCATGTATTGCCAGTGGATGTGGTAGATATACCAATCCGTGAATTATTGTTATACTTGACCTGAATTGGTTAAGTAGTTGTTGTGTTGAGGTAGACTTTCGCAAGAAGCGAGTCTCCTTATCTATGTTTATTTGCCTCTGTGTATGGTTGAGGCGGATAAGTCATTAATTGATGTTATGTCGTATATGCATTAAATGTTGAAAAGGATGGTCTGAAATGTGAGGGTTATTTGAGTTATGTATGAGATTTGAGTAAAATCCACCTAAATTATCTCGCGTACAGATGGTAAATGAATTGGTAAAGTGTTTTCATCAGAGTAGTTCATGCCGCCAGTTAGGGCGATAGACTTCCATATGGATCTAATGTCAGGGTTATTGCCCATATCCAAAACACCTTATAGAGGGGCATTGGCTGGGTTGTAAATATGATAAATAGAGATTAAAACCTGAGCTTGATATTTGGGTAGTAATCTTGATGGATGCTATCCTTGTATATCCAGAGTTGTGAAAAGATTATGAAAATCAATTGCAAGTTATGTTATCGGTGTTTCGTGAGAATCAAATGTTGGTGAAATTCTGCAAGGGTGAATTTGGCTCAAGAGGATGGTAATTTTGAGTCTTGTAGTGTCAAGCCGGGTATGGTTATTACTTTTTCGAGGAGTTAGACCCTGGTCAATTGGAATAACCTTCGACAGGGTTAGAACTCCGTTGTTTGATGGGTTTGGCAGGTTATTATCAAAAGAGTATTGATGGGTTTCCAAGTATTGTAACATCAGTGATTCAATTGATCTCGAAGGAGATATCATTTAGGTGAAATGTTAAAGGTGAAATCAGTTCTACAGAATTGAAGAATGAATTGACTACAGTCTCGATCTTTTCTTTACTTGATGGATGTGAAACCTTATGATTGTCCGGTACGCGTCAAAAGAAAGTTTCGGGTGTGTCTTATACATAATGGAAAAAGTGATAGTTTATGCCTTGAGGGAATCAAAACCGTCAGGTCAGAATTATCCTATTCTCAACGTGGAATTGATTGCGACTATTTTGCGTTACTCAAATGGAAACATCCTTTATGTGAATTTAATTTTGAGATTTGCGCTAATTATAAGAATTGAAATATTTAGTTAACCGAGGGGATTTAACAACAGGTAGAGAAATGGTTGGAAGCATTAAAGAACTTATTTGCATTATTACATAACATCTGAGAGAGCTACTGTGGTTGCAGATGCGATTAGCCGAAAGGCTTTATTATCAACATTGCTACCCTGTGAGTTACACGACGAGATTTTAACTGCGAATATTCGAGCTACACCTACCTGGTATGGAGACCCTATGGAAGTTCAACAAATGATGCGAATTGGGGAAAATTATGTGACCACTTCGAGATGGAAGGACCGAGGATATTGTATGGAATACTGATGGAATATTCACCTTCAACGACAGAATTGGTGTACCGTATTCACAAGAGAATAAGAGATATATTTTTAGAGGAAGACCCTAAATCAAGAATTGCGATGTATTTAAGACATTTGAAGATGTATCAAGAATTGAGAAAGGATTTGAAGAATGAGGATAAGAAGACATTGTGATGGATTTCATAGCAGGACTGCCTTTGACGTTGAAGAGAGTGGATGTGTTTGAATAATAGAGGATATATTACTCAACGCCGGTTCATTTCCACCAAGATTCAGGAACTATTGAAAAGGAAGTTAGCACCAGTGTATGGGCGAGAGAATTGATCGATTCTACGGAGTATTTATTACTATCTTATATCAGATTGGGATTCGAGATTCATATTGCAATTTTGGAAGACCGGATACGAGACTTTGAGATTTTCAAATGCCTTCAGTTTTGCGTTATATTTCCCGATAGATTGGGCAAACAGGCAGAGAGAACTATCCAGAATCTTGAGAATGTGTTATGTGTGTATCGATGGATTTTCATTCATTTTGAGAAGTTCGTGTTACCTTAGTTGAAGTGCATATATCAACCGTGATCAGTCCAGTGTTGAAGTGGGCCGTATGCAGCATTGCAGTGGAGAAGAGTCTTGATGATCCTTTCCTTATATTGAGCTTTTCAACCGAGGTTGTCCATGTGAGTTGACTTATGTGAAAGAACCATTGAGTGGTATTAAAATCAAATCCGGGAATGGAAAACCAAGAGTATTCGAGTTGTGCAAATTTGTGAAAAAAATCATATTATTGGGGGAAGCCCTTGGGTGGCGGGAATCCGAGAGGCGTGAGAGATGTGAGATCAATTGAGTATGCAGGTAAGTGTGTTTAAAATTTGGGATGAATTTTCCTTAAGGGAGAGTGAGTGTCACGACCCGAAACCTAGGCACCAGTTTGGTCACATGTGGAGCACGTGGGGTCGGGGTTCGTAGCTTTTTATTTTGTGCATTTCATAATAATTGAGATTTTTATGTGTAAGTGTTAATATTTTAATAATTGATTTGACATTTTAGTGATGCTAATAAATTAAATTTAATTATTTAATGTCTAAATGGAATAAATAATAATTTTGTAATTTATATTGTAATTGTTGAAATTTAAATCAAGGGTTATAAAGAATTGAGGGGCCTATGTGTAATATTAAAGTTAAGGTAGATAATTAAAATAACATAAATTGGAGGACTAAAATGTAAATTGGATTAATATATATATCCTATCCCTTTCTCCAACCTTCCATTTTTATTCCAGGCCTACCAAGCTCAACGGGGAAAGAAAAGAAAAAAATCAATTCCTCCGTTTAAAAATACTTTGATATCATATCTTTCCAAAATTCTTAAAAATCAACCGTTAGCCCGTTTTGCGATCCGACTGCGGCGGAGCGATCAGGGAGACGAGGAGAACATTTAGAGCCGATCAAATCGTCTCTCTATTTAGGCATATTTTTGGGTAAGTTATTATGATTCCGTTCTATAGTTGTTCATAATATATAATAATGATATTATGCTGTTATAAATGAGTTTTGATAATTTTGGGATGATTATTTGGGTTTTTGAATGATGAACTAGGGATTTGGGAAAAGTGGAGTAAAGGATTGAGCAAAGGGATTAATGGCTAAGGTTGTAAAGTTGTTGTTGATATGTTATATGACGTTATTATCACCATGTAAATAATTATTGGTAAATGGATAATTTAATTGGCCTTTGGAATGATGAAAATTTGGTTGGAGATGAATAAATATTTTGGTTGGGTTAGGTAAGGTAAAGGGTTGTTTAAAAAGGGTTGGTTTACTTGGTTTAATTGAAAAGGATATGATACTTCTGTTTAAAATGGTTGGGTTAAATTGGGGAAGTGGTAAATAAAAATGGATAGAAGTAGAATGGTGATTTTAAGTGGTTATGTATATGGTATATGAGGTATTAGGTAAAATATATGGACATTGTAATGGTTAGTAAATTGATATAGCTTGGGAAATAAATAGGAAATAGTGGTGTTGAAATGAATATGGTAAGGTTGATATTCAGGCTGATTGGAAATTCTGGACCCATTTTAGTTAAGATAGAATGAAGTTAAAGGGGGTTATAATGTGGTTTAAATGAATTTGAAGGTGTTGGGTCATTATCTTGGTTTGGGAAATAGGTAGAATAGGTTTGAGGTCGAAGAACATGGCAAGGGTAATGGAATAGTTGGGTTGGACACTTGATAGATGTGGGCTATATGTTATAGGGCATGGATTGGGTATGGTGTATGGAATGGTTGGTCAGTATGGAATAGCTTAGTGAAGTGGAAAAATGGGTTTTATATTTTGGTTGGGAGCTGATGTTGAACATCAGCAACATTTCTCGGTAAAGGCACGACTCATGCCCTGGAGCAAGAGTCGTGACCTAGGAAATTGAAGTCGTGCCTATTTTTTCTATGTCGTGCCCTCCAAAGGGACTACTGATTATGTGGGTGGTGCAAGGAAGGGACGAGTTGTACCCTGGGGCACGAGTCGTGCCCTGCCCTGCAGCCTATGAACCTTTTTCTAAGCTTTGGAAACCTAGTGTAATCAGTATATAATTGAACACCTTTCAAGTAGAATTCTAGTACAACTTTAGTACTATACAATGAAACTCTAAATAGTCTAAATGGATATTGGAAGGGTCTTTAAATATTGACTTGAAATGGGTTGAAAGGCAATTGTGGAACTTGATCCAAAGTTAATAAAAACTTGGTAAATGATTATGGAACCTTTATAGGAAGTGTTTAATAGTGCGACATGGATATCTCGGGCTTACTAGATTTACTTTGTGCCATATGTAATTACTTATACATGGTTATTGGTTTACTTAGTGCATGAAATAAATGTTGCACTGCGTTATTGGGTTGAACATGAGTATTAAGACCCTGTTATTGAATTGTTGCTATTTTATGCTATTAAGTTATATGTGGCATAATATCATTGGATTAGCATGTGTATGCATACCATGTGATGGGTTGTTATGACTCAATAGTGTTTATATATATGTTACACTATGTGAGGTATAAACATGAGTAATTGTACCATGTTGTATATGTTGATAAACATGAGTAATTGTACCATGTTGTATATTGTCATCCCAATGTGTGGATTTGATTTCAAGTAACTGTTATGTGCTTGAATATGAATATGAATATGAATGTGTTGAGATCAGATGATTTTGGGGGTATAATGGAATAGGAGCACTTATGAGGAATTGTTCCATAAGTTGCTTAAATTACATTACTCCCTCCGTCCCAACATAAGCTTCCCCTTTTTGGCTTTGCACGCAAATTAAGAAAATGGGTGGGAAGAAAAAATGATGTGAGTATAATTTGAAAATAGGAGAGAGAATGAGTGGAGGGAATAGTAAATTTTAATGGTGTTGTGAGTATTAAAATAATGTAGGAGAGAGAATGAGTGGAGGAAATAGTAAAAATTCTTCTTTGCCAAAAAAGGAATGTGGAAGCTTTTAACGGGACACCCAAAATGGCAAAATGGGAAGCTTCTACTGGGACGGAGGGAGTATATCTGTGACCGCTCCCCTACTGTGGCCACAGTTTGGGGCTCAGTTACTATGGATATGCCTAAGCAGTTCATAGGATACTGATACCTTACATGGTTCCCTGAAAAATGGGTCTTGTAAGGCGTGAATAGGCCTAAGCCGTTCACAAATAAAGAGGATGTATTCCCTGTAGTACGACTTATTGTTCAGATGGGAAAAGGTAAGGTCAGGTAACGTATGGTGTTTACTGCTTTCCTAAATGTGATATTGTGCAACTTGTTTATGTGTTGCATTCTTATATGGCATATTGCTGCATGCATAATAACTTACTGAGATTCTTTCTCACCCCTTCTCCCTTTAATTTTTTTTTTGTTTCAGCTGAGACAGGTAGACCTGACCGGTGAGGCCGGAAAGGAGTTTGGATCGTCTTTTGGAAGGTCAGGGTATGTGTACCGTTTGGGGGTTGGGAATAAGTGTGGTTATTATTAAATTAGGGAAAAGAAATGTGTATAAAGTTTTATAAATATTTTCAATGTAATGTTGTAAACTAAACAGGTTATGGTTGTCTTAAAACAGGTTGAGATCACCTCCTAGTGGATAGGTCATGTCCTGTTGTTTTAAAAGTTTATTCAACTTTCAATTTATTTAAACAAATGTTTTAAATTTGATTAGGAGGTGGTTTGGGGAATCTCCAGCTGGGACACGAGTTTTTAGGTCCCGGGGTTGGGGAGACCCCACACAGGTAGTGCAACAATTACCACTACTGGAGAAGAAGACGCAGTATATTCTCTGTGTCTTGCTATCCTATAACATTTTGTAGGAACAACAACCCAAATTACTTACTGAGAAGTTACAAACACTTCTCCAAAACCTAAGATGTCCATCTTTAACCCATTTTAGATGGTATAAATATCCTTTTTTATCTAGGGTTTATCAATTAACCAATCCTAATTCAACCCATTGGAAATCCAAATTTATAGATGGCCTTCCTCATCCTTTTGCTGAAAAGGTTCGGCAATCCTTAAGAATGAAAAATGATGGAATAAATATAAACTATTCCGATTTAACATATGGACAACTAATTAGTAGTTGTATAAATGAAGGATTAGCTTTATGTAATGACATTAAGCTAAAAAAATCTATTAAAAAAGCTAAAATTATCAGAAAAACATCAATTTGGTGAATTCTGTGAACAATTTGCTTTTGACTTAGAAAAATCCCTTACCTCAGAGAATACTAAAGTAAAGAAAAAACATAAAATTGTTTATAAGAAAAATAAATCTTATACAAATAAAAAAAATATTATGAAAATCCTTACAAAAAGAATTATAAGAGGCATTATCATAAGACTAAGCCCAAGCAAAAGGAAAAAACATTTATGCCTAGTAAGGGAAAAAGAAAAGCAAAAAACTTGATATAAGTTGCCATAAATGTGGTAAAATTGGCCATTATGCTAATCAATATTGGACTAAAAAAGCACTTAATGAGATAGAAGATGAACAATTACGTTCACAATTAAAAAAGATAATGCTTATTAATTCTGAATCGGAACAAAAATTTTCTAATGAAGAAGATTTAGGATTAAATGATGAGACTTCTCCTGGATCATCATCTCCTGACAAAAATGATTGTCAGTGCAATGAACTTAATTATTGAAAATCCATAGTTGATATGCATGGATTAAATGTTATAAATGCAGACCAAGAAAAGGCATATTAAAAGTAATAGAATTAATTACTGATCCTGATTTAAAGCAAAAAATGATTAAGACTTTAATCAAAGAAAATAAGGAATCTCATTTAATAATAGAAGCACCTTACCAATTAAGTGTGGTTTTGCACAGATTTCAACAATCTAATGTAAAAGAAACGCCTATTTCGATTGTTGATTTAAAAAGAGAAAAAATACATTAAAATCTGAAATATCTCAGATTAAACAAAATAATAATGGTCTATCAACAAGAATAACCTTGTTAGTAACAAAATCTCTTAAATTAAAAGAAATACAAGATGTTACTTCCACAAGCAATACTGATAAAGATGTTGCTTCCATCAGTAATGATGATAAAAATGGATTTTAAAATATTTTGGAACAAGTTACATCACAAAAATGGTTTGTGAGAATAGAGATTTTATGTTAAAAGAAATACAAGATGTTACTTCCACAAGCAATACTGATAAAGATGTTGCTTTCATCGGTAATGATGATAAAAATGGATTTTTAAATCTTTTGGAACAAGTTACATCACAAAAATAGTTTGAGAGAATAACTCTAATAATTAATACAAGATTTTATGTTAAAAGATGAAATAGCACTAATAGACAGTGGTGCTGATTTAAATTGTTTACAAGAAGGAATAATTTCTACTAAATATTTCTCAAAAATAACTCAATCTCTGACCCAATCAGGAGGAGATAAATTAAAAGTTAAATATAAATTATTAGATGCATATATTTGTAATCGAAATATTTGTTTACCCACATCTTTCATTCTGGTAAAAGATCTTACCCACAGAATTATATTAGGAACTCCTTTCCTACATAATATTATGCCAATAAATAATATTGACCAAACATGAATATCTACCATAATAGATGGTAAAAAAATTATATTTGAATTTATAACAGATCCTCAAACCTGTATGCTTAACGAAGTAAGGGATATTCTTTTAAATAAAGAGAAACAATTATGTTTTCTTAAAGAAGAAATATGAATTTTAAATATAAATGAACCACTCAAAAAGAGTAATATTCAAAATCAAATTAAATCGATTGAGCAACAATTCAATAATGAGGTATGTAATGACTTACCCAATGCTTTTTGGGATAGAAAGAAACACTTTGTTTCTTTACCTTATGAAGATGGGTTTGATGAAAAACAAATACTTACAAAGGCTAGGCCGGCTCAAATGAACCGAGAGTATTTAGAATTATATAAGAATGAGATAAATTCTCTTCTAGAGAAAAAATTAATTCGTAAATCTAAATCTCCATGGAGCTGTACTGCTTTCTATTTAAATAAAGCATCTGAAAAGAAACGAGGTGTTCCTAGATTAGTAATCAATTATAAACCACTTAATATAGTGTTGAAATTGATTAGATATCCAATTCCTAATAAAAAATATTTATTAGATAGATTGAATGATGCTTTAATTTTTCTAAATTTGATATAAAATCTGGATATTGGCAGATTCAAATTAATGAATCTGATAGATACAAGACTGCATTCACTGTCCCCTTTAGACATTTTGAATGGAATGTTGTCCCATTTGGATTAAAAAATGCTCCTTCTAAATTTCAGAATATTATGAATAATATATTTAATCCTTATACAGAATTTATAATTGTATACATTGATGATGTTTTAGTATTTTCTAAAACAATTGATCAACATATTAAACATTTAAAAATATTTAAAAATTATATAATACATAGTGGGTTAGCTATATCTGCACCCAAAATGAAATTTTTTCAAACTCAGGTGAGGGAGTTGGTGTAAAATCAGCTGTACTAGATGCAGTTGCCCGGGCATCCAATACACTAACTCCTGGACTTAGACGAGATGTCCTGAGGGACGTAAGCAAGTAATCCCTCCCGCCTTAAGAAAGAAAGCCCGGATCCGGATAAGCAGCTATCGGCTTCATGCAAAATTATTCCTATAGATAGAAGTATTGAATTTACTTCTAAATTTCCTGATGTCATAAATGATACAAAATAATTACAAATATTTTTGAGAAGTCTAAATTATATTTCAGACTATTATGCAAATCTAACAAATGATACGGCTATACTGTATTCTAGACTTAAGAAAAGTCCTAAACCATGGACAGAGGAACATTCACAAGCGGTTAGGACAATTAAAGCGAAGGTAAAATGTTTACCTTGTTTATCTTTGGCTAATCCAAAATATTTCAATATAATTGAAAAAGATGCTACATATATAGGATATGGAGGTATCTTAAAACAAATTAATTCAGAAACTTCAAAAGAAGTTCTAGTCAGATTCAATTCTGGGAAATGGAATCCCACTCAATTGAAATATTCGACTATTAAGAATGAAATGCTTTCTATTATTAAATGTATTTCAAAATTCCAAGATGATTTATTGAATCAAAATTTTTTGCTAAGAATTGATTGTAGTTCAGCAAAATCAATTATTGAAAAACATGTTAAAAATCTTGTGGCAAAACAAATTTTTGCTGGATGGCAAGCTCAGCTTTCTGCCTTCGAATTTGATATTCAATGTATAAAAGGAGAAAATAATTCTCTTGCTGATTATTTAACCCGGAAAATTTTACAGGAAGAATGACAACCCCTAATAGGGGAAGAGAACGCGGCTATGTCCATGGTCGAGGTAATGGGAGTAACAATATGCTACCCCATCAAAAACAAACTACTGTTCCTCTAATAGGATATTGGACAGTATACCAATCAAGGCCAAGGAATGTGCAGCAATTACCTGCACCACCAAGAAGGGAAGAAATTGCTTCCACCTCATCCAGTAAGATAATATCTTACAAAGAGATAACAGTTACTGAGAATTCTCAAGAACAGAAATACTTTGAGAATTCGGTCACAGAATTTATCATGTATATCGAGGATGAAGATATACAGATAGCCCATAATGATGGGTGGTCAATAAAAACAAGATACCTCGAAACCAGAGGATATCCAGGCCTATAGGGGCAAGCAAGACCAAATTTGGAAATCTTGCTAAAAGTTATTGAATCGGTAACCATTACCCATCATTACAATAATAATAATTCTGAAAATTTTATAAACTACATCAAATGTCATATCAATAAGATATTGCTCCCAAGAGAATGGAGATTGAATCCAAATGGGAAAAAAGCTATAAGAATAGCTGAAGGAAAATACATTTATTTTAATTATTGAGATTATATCCAAGTTTTTTCTAAAGTATTTTATTATCAAAACCTCAAGAATAAACATTCTTGGTTTTTTACTATAAATCCAGAAATTCTGGAAAAACCAGTTCCCAATTGGATTTACAACTGGTGGTCAAAATTTGGCACTTCTTTGAAAATATTGTCAAAAGGAATTATGGATCTGTATAATCCTTGGTGTGACAATAGTCCTCTAATTTTAAAATTACAAACCGAGAAAATGATTTTTGGACAATGTCCTTTCTTATTTTTTTGTAAAATTCCAAATTCCATGAATTTGGAGATGGACAATTTCCATATCTTCTGATAGCTTAGATATTCCCATAATACAAAGAAATTTCTTTTTCAAATGGTGAAATAAAATGGGTACAGAAGATATCCAAAAATTAATAGCTAATATTCAAACTGTTATCAATGACGACCACAGTAAGGGTCCTAAGGAACAAGGATTCCAACTAGGCTCAATGAGCAGTCTGAAAAATTATTTTCAGAAAAGATATCCAAAATAATCGAGGAAAAAATTATGGTTAAAGTTCTGGATCATTAGAAGTTCCAATTCCTCAAAACCTTCCCATCACAGTCCTCAAAGGATGATGAATCAATGAAGACTGTGTCGTCTTATGGATCAATGGATTCAATTAATACTTTCAATTGTCTAGCAGGCAAAACTCAGCCAGAAGAACCCACACAAGAAGATATCTGGGATTCTCTAATAGAGGCAATAGCTCAACAATTAAGGGCTTCTAAGGGGAAATCCCCAATTGATAAAGATTAAATGTCTTCGATCAAATCATCTTTTGAAAAGCTCAACAAGAGAGAGAAGAAGCTTAAGAAGGAGATTATGCTTCTTAATGAAGAAATAAATGAGGAGAGAATGAAAAATTCTGAAGTTTGGATCAATTTAGAGGCTGCTCTAAATAATTTGCTTTGGTAAAAAAGACAGATGCTCAAAATCAATCTAATGCTCATACAGCTTAAGCATCTCAGAAATATCAATGGATGAAATAATCATGTCGGCAACTAGGCCCACCATTTTCAAGCAATAATTTCTCTTTTAGACAGCAAGCATCTTGCTTTATTAAAATAGTAATAAAATATTTTGTTTTTTGTTCTGTATTCATTATTGGATATATCGATGGGGCCCAATGTGTACCCGACATCAATAATGTCATCTTTTACTTTTGTAAAAGTTGTTTGTTTTATTTACTTTTGTAAAAGTTGTTTGTCTTGACTTATTTGGCTAAACATTTTCTCTCCCTATATAAGGAGAGTTTGATTTCAGTTGTAAGTACGCAATATTTTGAAATAGAAAGAATTTTTCTTTCGGTCTCTCTCATTCTCTAGTATATATATATATATGTATATATATATGTATATATATATATATATATATATATATATATATATATATATATACATATATATATGTATATATATATATATATATATATATATATATATATATATATATATATACATATATATATATATATATATATATATATATATATATATATTATATTTATTCAGAAGAATTATGAATTGCCTACATCACCAAATGTTAAAAAATATTGTATTTTATACCACTCAAATTTAAATTTAAAAATTATAATTTTTCTTTTTCGATTATATGAACATGATCATATATTTTTTAACATTATCAATTTTTTATTAGCATAATTAAATTAATCAAAATATATTACTCAAAATTTATTAAAATTGATAACAAAAAGAAGGTGAAAACATCATTTTAGTTGGAATGAAGTATCATGTTTCTAGTTTAGGCATCTTTGGACAATTTTATCATTGGATAAATAATATATACAAATAAATTCCTACTATACGTCTGGCTTGGAAAACTGTTAGGACAACTAAAAAATTGACAATTACATGAACCATTAGAAAACCCTAAAAACGTGTTACACCTTGTAATTAAGTAGCATGCATCCTCCACCACATTTTCTCGCCATCTCCACCGGGCCACGCCACCCCATCTCCACCATTCTATATAAACTCTACCACCATTTCTATATTTTTCACAATTCATCAAATAAACTGCAGTTTTTTTCTCTACATTTTCTAGAGAAAAATACTGCAACACTTCCATTTCCACATCAAAATTTCGTAAAAAATAAAAAAGAATAAAATAAAATGGCTCGTCAAATTGTTGTTCTTGCACTCATCTTTGTCGCCCTTGTTGGGGTAGTCTCCGCTGAGGCACCTAGCAGCGCCCCCGCCGCCACCCCCACCAAGTCACCGGCAATCAGTGCCGCCAGTCCCACTGAAACAACCACCCCTGGCGCTTCCATTGAGGATCCTACAAGCCCACCTTCTCCCACAACCACCACCACCGCCTCCACATTCACAGATGCACCTGCACCCTCACCTAAGAGCGGCGCTGCCACTTTGAAGGCCTCTGCCGCTGTTGCTGCTGTTGTTGTTGCCGGTTTCTTCTTCTTCTAATTTTGAATAATTAGATTTTTGAATTTTTCATTTATTGTAGTGATTTCAAATTCAGGTGTCTCTTTTCAATATACGAGCGATTTTTTGCACATCAAATTACCAAAACTACGACCACTGGTGCATTCTTAATTTAATTTCATGCATTATATTTATTTGATCGATCTCATATGTGCATATTTTTTTGTGGGGGGTGGGGGGGGGTTTCAATTTAACTTGAGCTATTATATTTATAGCTCAACATCAACATTTTGGAAATGGGTTAAGAAACTAGGTTTGACCAAGTTTTGACCCAATTTAAAATGGGTTTCATTTATTGTTTAATGAAACAAGTTACAAAATTATAATCTACATTTGTTGTAGATTAAGAAAATGCATTTATTTACTCAAAATCATTTTCGGGTGAATGAGAAATTAATGACTAAAGATTGTAACTTGAAATGAAAAAATGAAGAGTTTATGGGATATGAAAGAGTTATCCCACATTGCTTTGAGATGTAAAGTAATGCTAGTTTATAAGTGGATGCAAACAAGGAGGAGGCATCAAGTTGTTCCTCCTTGAGCCAACCTAGGTGAATCATTGGGCCAACCATGCAAGGAGTAGCCCATTTGTGCCGATTTTATACTACCTCAATTTGGACCACACCCGCGAAAGGTGCATTGGGCGCTTTAGAGGCGCACTTTGAACTTTGAACTTTGCACTTTGCACTTCGCTAGAAGCAATTGGAGCTTTAAATCTTTTGACAAAGGTTGGCTCGGTGCGGTTCGGCTTGGGCTCGGTTGGTTCGGGTGTCCAGTGGCTCGCGTGGGTTAGGCGCTTGGGCTTGGTCCAGGTATGTGTGGTGGTCAATTGGAAGTGGACTGGATTAGGCGCTGATGGGCCTTGGCCCAGTCGGAAGGTCTGGTAATCAGGTCCGCTGAAACTGGTAAGTGTCCGTTCGGGGAGTCATGGGTCAAACCCAGATGGATAAAGGCACGACCCGTGCCCCTTAGGAATGGGCAGGTCCGATCCAATAGATCTGAGCCCTTCACCAGAATCTGATCTGACGGTCCAGAATCCACCAGGTACCAATAGTGTCTAATCCCAAGAGGCACCCAACTCTTCATTATCTATAAATAGTCTCCTGCAGTTTGTCAATCCTCATTCCATTCATTCAGTGATTTAGCAATCAATAGCAATTAGAGAGAGAAAGCATATTGAAGCATAAATATTCCTTTCAAGTCCAGAAGTTCCAAACAGTTAGTTTGTTCGCTGAAGTCGTTAGTTTGAAGTGCTTCTACTAACGATTTTAAAGTCGTTGCATCTGACGAGAAGATTGTCAATTACCGTTAGCACCAGTTGAAATTACCCGGATCATGCTCGCGCGCGGGCCCCGGCATCTCGTGGTTTAGTCGGGAGGTGTCGCTGCGTTTGTTTGGAGGAGTTGCCACGCCGTTTTGATTTAGCCCAAAATATTGAGAAAAGGCTTAGTTTAAAACTTTTGTTGTGTGATGAGATTTTGAGTTCAGATGTCAGGTTACGCTTCGGGAAGAGAATAGCAGAGCTCACTCGAGTCACCTCGTAAAAATGAGTCTTTCAATACCCCTCTTTCTTTAAAAGTTTTGTGTGTGTGTGTGTATGTGCTTTGAAAAATGCATGTTGTATATGATGTCTACATTGTATGCTATGTATTGAAATGAATTGAAATAGTAATGGAAGGAAACCTTACCAATGTTGGTTCGTGTCTGTCTTCCGCTTGGGAATTATATTTGAGTGTGAATAGTGTTCCTGGACGGACCGGGATTACTTCGGGGATGTATCGGTGTCTGCGGACAGAGCTTCGGCGTGCCTTAGGAGTGTCAGATGTGTCCTTGGGCAGAGGTTCGGCGTGCCTCGAGAGTGTGGGATGTACTCGGGCAGAGTTTCGGCATGCCTCGAAAGTGTTGTACTCGGGCAGAGGTTCGGCGTGCCTCGAGATCTTCGGTTGTGCTCGGGCAGAGTTCTGGCTTGCTTCGGGATGGACCGGGATTGTCCGACAGGGCTTAGGGATGGACCGGGACGCCTCGGGATGGGCCAGAATGCCTCAGGATGGACCGACAAGGCTTCGAGATGCCTCGGGAGTGCCTCGGGGCAGCTCGGGAGATTCTCGGAGCGCTCGGCAGGGCTTCGGAGCACCGCAAGGGGGCTTAGAATACCCCGGAGGGAACCGAAAGGGACCGGGATTACCCCGAAGGGTTTTAGAGGGGAGCCTGAAGACTGAGGGGAGAGAGGAGAGAAGGGACGTGTGTGAAAAATAAGAGGGGGAGCCCTCTATTATTAGGAGTGAAAAAATTGCAAAGTGGTCCGCACGGACTAGTCTGAAAATTAAAATTTTGGTTTTTTTGGATTTAAGGGAATATTGTGGACTTTAAGGAAATTTTGCAATTATGGTGTATGGGATGCAAAGCGGTCCGCACGGACCATTATGCAGGCTAAATATTTTGCAAAATTCCTAAAAAGTCATTTTGCCTTTTTTATCCCAGAAAGGTCCCACCTTGGTTTGGTTGGTGGTTTTTGAGGTTTTTGAAGGCTACGGGTGTTCGGGATCACGTTTGTGTGAGTCCGCGGTGTTTCTCGTGTGCTTGAAAGGGAGCGATCAGGATTTGGGTACTTACAGAAGCCCCTCGACGACGTCACTTACGGAGGAAGTGGGGTCGTCGATAAGATAAGGGTCCTGATCTGGATCGCTTGTTGGGAGAGGAGGTGACCGCGTTGGTCGGTTCGTGAGGACATGGTAGTGTCCTGAGGTGACAGCTTGGGTCGGCTGCGAGGACGTGGTTGTGTCTTAAGGTGACCGCTTTGGTCGGCTGTGATGACGTGGTGGTGTCCTAAGGTGATCGCTTGGGTCGACTGTGAGGATGTGGTGGTGTCCTAAGGTGACCGTTTAGGTCGGCTGGCTGGACCCTTTAACAGGATTCCTACATATCCCATATGGGAATCAAGCCTTATCGTAGTTCGTGTGTGGGGTGAGTGTGTTATCGTGTATGAGGTTGTGTTATGTCCTCTCACTGAGACTATGTGCGTGGACGTGTCGGTGTCCTGAGGGTGACCGTTTAGGTCGATTGGCTAGACCCTTTGATAGGATTCTTACGTATCCCATATGGGAATCAAGCCTGATCGTAGTTCAAAAATGGTGATGACTGTGTTGTCGTGTATGAGGACGTGTTATGTCCTCTGACTGAGACTCCATTTTTCTTCTTCTGTTCGAATGAGAGAGAGAGAAAGAGAGAGAAAAAATTCAAATTTTTCAAAATTTTCTTAAGGGAATTCTTCCGAGTTGATTGAATTGCTCTTCCTTCTCGCCTTCAACAAGGAATCCAGATCTGTTGTATCCGGATTCGGAGATGTACACCTTGCGAGGGAGGACCGTAATGGAGGTAAGAAGTCAATTTTTGCTTTGATTCTTGTTTGAAATGATGTATGCTAGAACTAGGTTTTAATTTTTGCATATTTGGGGCTTTTGTTGTTGCCATGCTCATTTTGTGAAATTGATGATAAATTGTTGAAATTGAGCATGCAAGAATTGTGGGTATGTGATTTTTTTGCAAAAATGTGGAGTTTAGCTCTTATTGGTGAAAATAAAGTGTCTCTCCTTGAAATGCCTGCTTCGATAACTTGTACCTTATGCTATTTTCGTATGTACATTGTTTTTTGTGAAAAAATGTCGTGTAGGAACGAATTTTGTGAGAAAATTTCCGTGTTGAGACGGACTTTGTAAAATGTGTGCCGTGTTTTTGTTGGGGGTGAGCAGAAAAACCGAAAAATCGAAAAAAATCGAATAAAACCGAAAAAAACGACACCAAAAAACCGTACCAACGGTTAATTGGATAGGTATGGTTTATGAAATATTGAGAAATCGAATCTATCGGTTCGATTTGGGATACATGATTTCACACCAATTACTCACAGCGAACTGTACCGATATGCTTCTAAATAATAAATATTCATAATATTTACTATAATTTTACATCTATACAATTTTCATATATATTAAATAAATAAAAATTTTCTTCAAAAATTACAAGATTTAGTAAATCTTGTCAATGTCAAAAGCCAATTACCCAAATTAAATACTCCTCTTTAACCTCACGGCTCAGTGACATCCCGTCGTCATCTCTTCCCTTGAATATCCTTTAATTTGGCCAATTATCCAAAATTAAATATCCTTGAAGTTTAACCAGACAGAGTCCCACACAAAGACCGTCACAAATACTTTTTGTGACGGTCTTTGTGTGGGGAAATTTATGTGCCATGGGTGCCGTGTTTTTGTGACGGACTTTTGTTGAAAATATGTCATGTGTGCCGTGTTTTTGTGACCGACTTTTGTTGAAAATGTGTCATGTGTGCCTTGTTTTTGTGACGGACTTTTGAAAATGTGTCGTGTAGGGACAGATACCTCTTTTGAGAAAATTGTGTTAGATTGCCGTGTCGGGACGGACTTTTGTGATTTGTGAGTTTGCCGTGTTGGGACGGACTTTTTGTGATTTGTGAGTTTGTGTAGCGTTGTGGGAAGAATTTTATCTTTTTGAGTCGCCACCTATATTATTCGTTTGGAAACATAGGAAAACCATTTTGAAAGAGATTTGGGTTCGGGGCTTAGGTTATGGAATGGGTAGGTCAAGGAGCATCCATTCCACCCAATCCGGAGATTGGTCTTGCTAAAGAAAAGAGAGGTTTTCAATCTTTACGATATATATAATTAAAGAAAACAAGTAAACCCTAATCAATTTCTTGATTAGGAATGTCGGATTGTATGCTTCGAGATCGCCTCCATTGACTGAAGGGACTCTAGGCTAATCCTTTTGATGGGATTACACTACTCTAAAATCAATAGAGGGGTTGAGAAGAGAAACGAAAGTTAAAGGATGATTACCTTTTGAGGAGAGATTCGGACAGAGTTTCGACTCAAGTTTAGAGTTGAAACTTGATACGGACAGAGCTTCGCCTCGATCCTTGATTTGGATCTTGATGCGGACGGAGCTTCGCCTTGGTCCTTTGATTCGGGCTTCGATGTTTGTTAATCAACAAGGTTGATGAACAAACTTTGGGAGTTGTTTTGTGAGTGATTTGAAGGAGTCTTTCGTGGAAAGAAACCAACAAAATGTGTGTGTTGTGTGTTTTCTTGATCAAGGATCAGAATTCTCGACCTCCGAAACACTGAAAGTCATCCAGTATTTATAGGAGGTTGGAGAGGTGAAGGTGGAGAGGTAAAATCCCCTAGGAAGGTTCCAGAACTCAGTTGTGATTGGATACCCGAATTGATAAGGTTTATCAAGAAAAGAGTTTGAAACGGAGAAGAGAAGTGATTCTGCACGTCCTGCCGAGGGGTTGTCTCGCGCGAGACACGTATGTCTCGTGCGAGACAACTAGTCTTTTGACCATTTTGCCCTCTTCAGTTATTCCGTTAGTCAGTTAGGTCCAAAACTAACGAGGTTAGTTAGAAACTTAACGAAACAAGACGAAACTGATATGCTTTCATCAAAACATAAAAGAGAGATGAAGAGTAGTGTAATCATGTAATTATGAGTTCAGAATGGGGTGTCTACAGAGCCCCTCGGCGACAGGTCTTATGAAAGAAGAAGTGTCGTCGATAGAAAAGACATCATTCTGAACACTGGGATGGTCGTGCCGCACGGCTGCCTACGTATCTCTATCGGAGAATCAGACCAAAACGTAGTTCGACTCCAAAACACGAAAAGGTTGCTTTAGGTATTTTGAAAATCATTTTTTTGAAAATAGAGGAGATTTTATTTTTGAAAAGGCAAATCCATACTGAGGAATCAAATCATGACCCAATTCTGAATATACCTATTTGTCTGAAGATTCGCCTGTTTGGGCTCCGAACCTGCGGGGAAAGATGTTAGAAAACAAAGATTTACCTGTCCGGTCCTTTGCATTCTATTGGGTTTTCTTTTGAGACTGAAGTGAGGTGACGATCCTGGAGATTCGGGACCGAGCTTTTGTTGAGGTGACGATCCTGGCGATTCAAGACCGAGCTTTTTGTTGAGTAGTACTCGACATACTACTTGTAGATGCTTGAAACACCTACTTGGTGACGATCCTGGCGATTCAAGACCGAGCTTTTGTTGAGGTGACGATCCTAGCGATTCGGGACCGAGCTTTTGTTGAGGTGAGTACTCGACATACTACCTGTAGATGCTTGACACACCTACCTGGTGACGATCCACCTGTAAGGGCCCTGAATCGGGCTTTTGATAAGGTAAGTATTTGACATACTGACCCTAGATGCTTGACGCATCTTAGATGTTTGACACACCTAATTGTTGACGATCCACCTGTCTGGGCGTTGAATCGGGCTTTTTGTTGGAATATGCTTGACGCATGGCACTTGACGTGATGGATGCTTGACGCGATGGTTGCTTGACGTAATGGTTGCTTGACGCGATGGTTGCTTGACACAATGGTTGCTTGACGCGATGGTTGCTTGACACAATGGTTGCTTGACGCGATGGTTGCTTGACGCGATGGTTGCTTGACGCGATGGTTTCTTGACGCAATGGATGCTTGACGCTTGAAGAGATGCTCGACGCACTTAATTGGATGCATTGCTATATGGAAAGGTAGATGGTAGGAGAAATCCAAACACTCAACATGTTTGATCTAAAAGTAAGCACTTGACGTGCTTTAATTCCTGCAAGAGGGTTAGTGAAAGCATTTGCATAACAACATATATTCACTTAAGCATTTGTTTGTTCAAGATGATCAATGTGCACTCGACTCCAAGAATCAGCGGGGAGAATGAGTTCTATTATGTAAGATTGAAAATTGTTCGTGTGATTTAGATTTTGGTTCAGAAGACCAACTCGTGAGGTCCATCTAAAGATCGAATGAGACAATCGTCTAATAGGATTCCGTTGGGATAACCCAAGTTCAACACTAAGGTTCAGGATGCTTTAAGAATTCTTCGTTGTCGCAGGACTTTTTCATCTTCAAGCCCCTAAGTTTCTTGTGTGATGATCATTGACTGAACAAGTTCTAAACCACTCCAATGGCTTTTGCTATGTAGAACTTATGCTGCCAAAGCACTTGACACTAAGCCCTAAGACTTCTTGTATGATGTAGATGACTTCGTGAACAGGTTTGTGAGGCTGTATAAATTGAAGAAGGATTCCCTCCTTTTTCCCTTTGAATTTTTTTCTTTAGTGATGCACCCTGGTTTTTGCCTAGACCGCCCTTTCGTGTTTTCAATCTAGCGGGCATCTCTTTTGCGTCTTTTGTTTTTGTGCTCTAACTTTTGCCTAGGCCGCTCTTTACGAGTTTTCAACCTAGCATGCATTTTTTTTGAAAAGTATGTTTACTCGAAGAGAACTCAGTTGGAAGAATCTCATTGAGGAGAAAGATGAGATCTTAAGTTTAGTTGAGGAGAGACGGACTCTATTTTTTGGAAGGTGATCCAAGCATTAACTCTTTTTATGGAGGAGTATATTCTCTGATGATGAGAGTGAGAAGCGAAAAGGAAAGCCCCTACTGCAAATTAGATTACTCTTGAGATTTGAGTAGAGATTGACTGAGGGAGGAAAGGTTAGGAAGCCCCAGTTTTGATGCTTGGATTCCAAGAGTGTGTATGAGAATGGCTAAGAGGAAGCCCCTAGACTCAACAAAGAACGCTACATGGCTCAAAGGTCTAGAAAAGTTGTTCTACTTTTAATGGACCTTGTATCATCTAGAAATTTCTTAACGAGTTTGAAAAGAAAGCCAATCATTAGTATGAATTAAGGCTAAACATTTCTCTTTATGGATTGATGTTGAAAGTCTTCTTCATTTGTGTTGCCATTCAGGCTTTATTGTAAGAGGATATTGAGGAATCCTCTTTTCTTCGCTGGTATCACTTGACTATTCTTCTTTGTGGGAGAGTCCTTCTTGCCTTTGTTGAAATTCCATCCTTGTCATGGGGCGATGAAGGCTTGAGAGTTTTTCCTTTTTTTTTATTTTTTTTTCGATGCTCTATTTTTGCCTAGGACGATTTGAGGAGTTTCGACCTAGCGAGCTTTTTATTTTTGTACTCTCAAAGCCTTGAATTGAGTAGCCCCACTCTTCTTGGGATGAATGTTGATAGCAGCGCCTTTGGCTTCCTTCGTTTGTTGATCTTCGACTTTCAACAGGAGTAATGTTTAGCCTTAAGCCTTCTAATGATAGTTTTTATTTCAAACTTGTTTGGAAGTTTCTATTTTTCGTGATGCATTAAGGAATGAGTGTCCACTATTCAGCATGGATCAAATGATACTCATAAAGAAAAACAACTCTTGGGACAGTGTTTAGGATAAAGAGATAACTTTTATTGATAAGGAAATTTGAAACAGACTCGATAGTTCACTTGACACAACCTAGAGAGGATAGAGATGTACTAGAATGACTGAACGACTCTTCGAGAACATACTAGGAAGCTGACCTAATCTATATTTTTTTTTCTATTTTTTTTCAAAGGAAAAAGGGAGAGGACAATCGGAGCCCCAAGGTGGTGATGCTTCAGTTGATCTTGCCGGCTTCATACAAGTCTTGGATGGCATCCCTCAAATTGTAGCAATTATTGGTGTCATGACCGCTAAACTGATGGTAATCGCAAAATTTGTCGTGGTCCCAATCTTCTCTCATTTTTTTAGGATGGTAATCTTCCATTGGCTTCAGTTTTCCTTGGCTTACTATATCATCGAACATCTCCTTAAGAGTAGCCCCACCAAAATCATGATAGGTACGACCGGTGCTCTCCTTTGTTGGACAATTCTCCTTTTCTGAATTCTTTCTAAGACGGATCAATTCATCAATTCTAAGGCCCGATTTATGGAGTTCGAGGAAACTAGGGAAGTAATTGCCGGCAAGCTTCTCTTGGTACTCTTCGCGGAGACATTGAAGTAGGATATGAATTTGTTCGTCTAGGCTTGGCCTATCAACGATTTCAGTCAGTTTGGTCCTCCATCTTTTGACGAAGTCTGCGAATGACTCATTTTGTTGTTGCTTAGTTTGCTCAAGGTCCCTTCTAGTAGTGCGGTAGGTAGTGTTGTCCTCAAATTTTTCTTGGAAGGCACGACTGGCGAGTGGCCAATCAAGCCTTGTGGAGAGTGGAAGAGTCATGTACCAATCTCTAGCGGCACCATCAAGGGTTTGAGGGAAGCATTGAACTAGCAAGTTGTCATCGACACCCATAGGTAGCATGGCCCAAGAGTAGGTTTCCAAATGAGCTTTAGGGCAAGTAGAACCATTGAATTATGCAATGTCGGGTGTCTTGTACTTTCTAGGAAGCTTTGACATGGATTGACGAAGGGTGTCATAGTCGATAGAGAGCGAGGCTCCCTTGCTCACATCGAGGGATGCAAGTTTCTTTTCTAGCATTGCCATGGTAAGGGGTTCGTCCTTGCTTTCCCTCTTTCTTTCTTTCTTGGAAGCATAACTCTCATTGTCGGAGGAGGAAGATGATGAGCTAGACTCATACACCTTTTTCTTGTGCTTGCGGTGCCTTTTAGCTTTCTTAGGGTATGATACTTCATCATCGGAAGAGGTCCTACTTTCTTTCTTCTTTGAGCTTAATTCGGCCACTTTTAGTTTCATGGCTCGGAGTTCATCAACCATGGCTTACATTTCCCCAGCTTGGATTCTCCTTTCAAGTTCTAATCGGGCCTCCGTTTCATCGGCTTGGGCTTGTAGCATTTCTTCATATCGAATCCTTTGATCCTCAATTTCCTTCTTGAGTGCTTCGGAATTCATCGTGTCGGAAAGAAATTGAGTTGTTACCGTTGGAGAGGTAAGGGAGCTTGACGACCTTAGAGATGAACTCGAGATATCCTAACGAAACGTCTTTTCGAATATTAGCCCCAAACGATCCTATATGGAGAAAAGGATGACGGTTAAAATTACCTCACGAGCGATTTTTTTTGAAGTTTTATTTTTATTAGAGATGGAGTTTTGACTCAAGGAGGGAGCGCACATCGATTATCAATCACAAACACACGTTCTGCAAATAAAATCTCGCGCGAGACAATGGAATCTCGCACGAGACAACCATTCGGAAAGATGGATTTTTCCTAAATTCATGGTCGGACGGACAAATATCCGTTTTCTATCTAGCATCCTAGGTAAATCTTGCAGGCATACGTAATTCGAATCAAACCTAGGGACTCGGTAATTGGCCATTCTTTGTAAAATAAAGCCATATAAAACTGATCGAAAGGATTTTTTTTTCTTTAAAGGGACTTCCGAAAGGGTAATTCCGAAGGGACATTTCCGAAGGGACTTTTTCTTTTTTCGAAGGGACTTTTCCGAATTCTTTCTCGATAGTCAATTTTACATTAGCTTTATTTTGGTCAAAGATAAGAAGAATTACCGAGTCAAAACCGACCGGTCACGGAGTGATCCTAAAAAGTCAATCTACATGAAAATGTGGCGATGCAGGGCTGGAAGGCTAGGCTCCCCGTGATATGACAATCTAAGTGGATTGAATACGCGGAGTGGGATTGTCCAACTTCGGAGAGACCGGCGACTAGGTGGTTACCGTCATCCGTCCTTAGTGTGGGTCCCCGGGTTTATAGAGGGTATGTAGTGCAATGACAGATATAATATGAGTGCGCGTGTGTGATAGTCAATCTAGGTGATAGATAAAATAGAAATTTTTTTGAAAAAACCAAAGAAAAACAGATAGTGGCCGCACCAAGTGGTTGCCTACGTTTCTCCCAAATAAGAAAGACTCAGGCCGTCGTAGTTCCACATAAAGAGAGATAAAGAGATAAATAGATTAATTTACAACTCCCGAATCCCCAATGGACCGGACTTTAATTAAATAAAACTCAATCGCACGCAGTTTATAAATAATAATCAATTATTTAAATGACATAGAGATTCGAGTTCTACATCTTAAGGGAGGCCTTAAGATGCGGGAACTCTGAAGATAATGAATTCTGGGATCCCCCTTGCATGTTCGGCTCTCGTCTTGGACTATGAGATGAACGGGAGAAACCAGAAAACAACCAGATTGCCGAGGCGATATCTCGCGCGAGATATGATATCCCGTGCGAGATATGCCTCGTCTGAGAGCAGAAAATTGAATTTACAATTTTTTTTTGAAAACCTCTCTTTTAATTTTGATGCAAGTTTAAGCCTCTTAATTTTAAGTCCCCAGCAGAGTCGCCACTGTAGCGTTGTGGGAAGAATTTTATCTTTTTGAGTCGCCACCTATATTATTCGTTTGGAAACATAGGAAAACCATTTTGAAAGAGATTTGGGTTCGAGGCTTAGGTTATTAAATGGGTAGGTCAAGGAGCATCCATTCCACCCAATCCGGAGATTGGTCTTGCTAAAGAAAAGAGAGGTTTTCAATCTTTACGATATATATAATTAAAGAAAACAAGTAAACCCTAATCAATTTTTTGATTAGGAATGTCGGATTGTATGCTTCGAGATCGCCTCCATTGACTGAAGGGACTCTAGGCTAATCCTTTTGATGGGATTACACTACTCTAAAATCAATAGAGGGGTTGAGAAGAGAAACGAAAGTTAAAGGATGATTACCTTTTGAGGAGGGATTCGGACAGAGTTTCGACTCAAGTTTAGAGTTGAAACTTGATACGGACAGAGCTTCGCCTCGATCCTTGATTTGGATCTTGATGCGGACGGAGCTTCGCCTTGGTCCCTTGATTCGGGCTTCGATGTTTGTTAATCAACAAGGTTGATGAACAAACTTTGGGAGTTGTTTTGTGAGTGATTTGAAGGAGTCTTTCGTGGAAAGAAATCAACAAAATGTGTGTGTTGTGTGTTTTCTTGATCAAGGATCAGAATTCTCGACCTCCGAAACACTAAAAGTCATCCAGTATTTATAGGAGGTTGAAGAGGTGAAGGTGGAGAGGTAAAATCCCTTAGGAAGATTCCAGAACTCAGTTGTGATTGGATACCCGAATTGATAAGGTTTATCAAGAAAAGAGTTTGAAACGGAGAATGGAAGTGATTTTGCACGTCCTGCCGAGGGGTTGTCTCGCGCGAGACACGTATGTCTCGTGCGAGACAACTAGTCTTTTGACCATTTTGCCCTCTTCAGTTATTCCGTTAGTCAGTTAGGTCCAAAACTAACGAGGTTAGTTAGAAACTTAACGAAACAAGACGAAACTGATATGCTTTCATCAAAACATAAAAGAGAGATGAAGAGTAGTGTAATCATGTAATTATGAGTTCAGAATGGGGTGTCTACAGTTTGCCGTGTTGGTACGGTCTTTTATGTTTTGTCGTGTTGGAACGGACTATTGTGCTTTACCGTGTTGGGACAGACTTTTGTGATTTATATATATATATTTTGTATATTTTTTCTTAAGTACTGTTATTGACGTACCTTTGCTGTGTTTACCTGCAGGATGAGGTGCCTTCGTTTGGGAAGGCGAAGAAGATGAAGTCACGGGGGTCCCTTGAGGCCGTCGTTGAGTTGTGGCGGATCCTGCCCGATATTTCCCGAGATGGGAGGCCTAGTCCTCTGAGGCTAGTATCGCTACTGGCTGAACGTGTTCATGGAGAACCTTGTCGGGATAGCAGAGATGCAGAAGAACAAGGGCGTCTTCTTGGCTCTGTCTGAGTACTGGTGGGACAACACGCATACCTTCCACTTTAACTGGGGAGAGGTGACGGTGACTCCTACCAATTTTGTGACGATCACCGGGCTTTCCTTTAAGGGAGAGTCGGTGAAGTGGCGGGACAGGATGTCCGATGCAAAGCTGGCTGAGCTGCTTGGGTTTGCGCCCTATCTCCGTAAGGGTTTGGGTATGGTGTACCACGATGTGGAGGCGCAGATCACGGCCAACATCGGGGCTTATAGCCGGGGCACTGGGGTAGTGACGGCGGAGCATCTGAAGCACTCTTTTCTGTGGTTTGCCCTCTCCGAGACATTGTTCTCGAGTCACGCCTCTTTCGCTCTTTCCCTCTGCTGGAGAGTTTGGTGGGTTTGGAGAGTGTTTGTGAGATTGCCTGGGGCAAGGCGGGCTTGGTCGAGCTCTATTTTGCTATGTACCGATTCAGCCGGGGCGCGGTAAGTTCCCTGGGGTGCTTTGATTTTGCACTGGAGTATGAGTTTATTGCTGTTTGTAGTTTAGCATTTTGTCATTTCTCCGTCTTCTTTTCTTGTTTTGAGCACTATCTGCTTTTTTGTTGCAGGCATGGTGCAATGAGATCTTCCGATGCCAGCCGTGGACTAGGAAGATGAGGCCATGGTGGGCTATCCCGCCATGCTGTACTGGGCCCGCCCTTTGAGGAAGAGGAGGACGAGCAGGGGAAAGGTCACCGTCACATATAAGGATGTGCATGAGTACTTGGAGAGGGACAATCCGAAGGGGTTTAAGCTGTACCCTTGGACTCGGTATGTCAATGATGAGTTGGAGGGTACCCCTGGGGTGACACGACAGAGGAATCTGCTGCGAGGCCTCACTTAAGACGCCATGTATCTGGGGGAGAGGGCCTTCTGGCAGGATGGCGCAAGTGTGCCCCCTATGGCTTCGAGGGATCCGCCCTTCGGTATGATGAATCCTCTTAATATGGACGTGCTGGAGTACGAGAGGTACCGGGCTGGTGTGAGCACCGAAGATTTCATCCTGAAGGGCGAGGAGTATGCGGACTTTGCTAGGGGAAGCTAAGGACGCCCCAGGTGTTGGCGCGGGAGAGGCAGGATGGCCCGCCACATCCTTCAGATATCCCGGTGCCTGGGTCGGACTTCACGTATGTTCGTGGGGACTCTTCGAGGAGGAGGGTGACTGTGCCAATCCCTGAGCATGGTCCTGTTGCTTATCGGGTTGACCCGGATGCTCCAGTGAGTGTGCTTACTCTTTTCCATCTTAGCATCTTTTCTGTATCTTTCTCTTTTGTTGAGTATGATTGTATCTCTTTTGCTGAGCTTTTCTTCGGTTGCTTGCTTGCGCAGGTCTCGAGGCGGTCCTTGGACGTGCTGACCCGCCACTACTACATTTTCGAACAAATGTAACGCATCAAATGCAACAATGCTTTAGAATGGCGTTGCATTATTTCATTAACGCAACAGTTTATTTGAGCTATCGCAACAGCTCTGGCTTCTGCGTTGCCTTAGGTTTCTAGGCGTTACATTAAATTCTTCTAATGCAACGCCATCAATAAAGCCCTTGCATTAAGTTACTTGGCGTTGCATTATATCCTTTCTAATGCAATAGCTATATTACTAATGCAACGCCTTCAATAGCACCCTTGCATTAAATTAATTGGCGTTGCATTATATCCTTCTAATGCAATTGTTATACTCCCTCCGTCCCAATAAAAGCTTCACTAATTACCCAAAAAGGCGTCCCGTTAGAAGCTTCATCTTTTCTTTTTTGGCAATTTTTTTTTACTATTTTCTCCACTCATTCTCTCTCCTAATTCACTATTACACTCACAACACTTTTCAAATTTACTATTCCCTCCACTAATTCTCTCTCCTATTTTCAAATTACACTCACAACATTTTTTTCTCCTCCCATTTTCATAATTTTTGTGCCCACTTAAAAGGGTGAAGCACTTATTGGGACGGAGAGAGTATTACTAATGCAACGACTTCAATAATAGCCTTGCATTAAGTAAATCTCCCCTACGACCTACGACCTTTTCTCTACTCGATTTCTCTCTCTCTCTCTCTCTCTAGTAAATCTCCCCTACGACCTACGACCTTTTCTCTACTCGATTTCTCTCTCTCTCTCTCTCTACTCGTTGTACACAAGCAGCAGCGCGATTCACCGGCGATATCCTCTACTCCGACGTTCTCTGCCCCTTTCGGCCACCCCCGTCGTCCGACTTGCAGAGGTATGTCTATTTTTGCTCCAATACTTGCTTTGTCCCCCCATTTTTTCCGTCTTCCCAGCCCTAATTTTATTTTTGTATTTTTCTCTCTCTCCCTCTCTACTCGCTATACACAGAGCGGCGTCACGGCTGTTTAATTCACCAGCGATATCCTCTCCTCTGACCGTCTCTCTGCCTTTCAGCCATCTCCGCCGTGTAATCCGATTTGCAGAAGGTATGTCAATTTTTCATCCGATTACTTGCTGTGTTCCCCATTTTTTCTAGTATTTGTTTCACTGGGCTTAAATTTTAAATCTCACTTATGGTTTTGCAGTTCCAATGAATCTTCATGGACGACAGCAACAGAATTGCTTATGGAAGTTGCTAGCCACGGTGAATCCACTGGTTATGAAGTTCCCTGCCTGATTATTACAGCTAAAGACGATTTGGACCCATATCCAACTGCAATACAAGATTCAACCAGGGTATATATCTTTATTAGCTTTGATGCTACCACGAAAAATCTGAGGTTGCACTGGGACTGAACTTGACTGGATACTTCGGCTGCCTCCTTCTTTGGTTAGACTCCTGCACACAAAGAACAAGGTAAACTAGGCCGGGGGTGACTCCGGCGTACCCCCTCCGGTGTGAGAGTAAGGTTAGATGAACCAGGGAAGTGGTATATCAATGGATGTTCAAGAGAGAGAAAGTAGAGAGAGAGATACATATCTGTAAATGAAGAAGGTCTCCCTTTTTTATACCCTAAACCCCCCATGTGCCATGCACATGGGGACACATGTCAATCATCCAGCCAATGATCTCAACCAACCCAAAGATAGTGGGATTTCACTGTTCACCTGGTCACATCAAGCTACAGTGGACTACTGGGTTCCAAAGCGGGATGTCCTTTTACTAAGCCGCAAGCGACAACAGGCTTCTCAGGCGGCAATAATGTCAGTGGTTCAACAATCAAGGTCACCATGATTTCCGCCATACGGAGCCCATTATTTACGCCTTTCACCCTGAGTTGACTCACCTAATGAACTCTCCAACATCCAATGGCGGGAAGGTCTCATCTCGCAGGGGACTTCCCGCCATTGGACCAGTCTCGTTACCATATTACACAAAAGGGGTCTTTACTCAATTAGGCCCATTATTCTACCTTATGGCCCAATTATCATTAAGTCCAATCACATTTTATGATATCGCATCAGAAGCCCCCAATTTCGAGACCGGGATTATTCATGATTCAGGCGAGAAATTTATTAAGTTGCGCGGGCTCGTCATCTCGCTACTCCCCCTAGGATTACGACGAGGCCACGTCTTGACACGTGTCCATATACGTGTCAAACGGGGGTTAGAGGCCTTGGGTGAAGTGTCAGGTTCACGCGCCTGGGGATTCGTGCTCTCATTTTAATAACTTTATTAAGGGCGGGTGAAATTCAAAACTTCAATCGTCGTTTTTTCCCCTGAGAAAACTTCGTGCGCCCTTTCGTCTTCATAGCGCCCCTTCGTCTTCATCGTATCAAGGTTAGTCCGTTACACTCACACTCCTCACTTTCCAGTTGCTCTATCACCCATTTTCTCTCTGTTTTCCGGTGAAAGGTTTTTGAGAAAATCCCAATTTCCAATCGATTGTACCGTTTACTGGCCATATTTCTTTGAAATTAGTGATTTCCGTTCACCATTCATCAAGTTTGAGCTTTTTGGGTCCCCTTTTGACCATTTTCGTCGTTTTATTTGAAGATTCCGGCCACCTCCGGCCAAGTTCATCGTCTCCGTCACTTCGGTTCATCCTTCAGCTTTTCCAGGTACTCTTTGACTTGATTTCCCGCATCCTCTATTATTTTCGCTCTTTATTTTCGCTTTTATTTCCTTATCAAGATGGCGAGAACCAAGTGTTGTACTCGAGCCATCCGGTTTGGCCGGAGTTTGCACACGGGGGGGTACTATAGGGTTGAAGTGGGAACATGGGTTAGGATCCCGCGCGAGGATCTAAATGTCATGCTCATGCGACATGACGCTGAAGCCGCAGTTCTGAGTACTTTAGAAATTAGGGGTCCCCCCTTTTTGTCTAAGTCAGCCCCCATGCAAACCTTCCATAATACCTTTGAGCTATGTTCGCATATATGCTCCTCCTATCAATCTCGCTTTGCGGCTAGTTTCTCTGAAACTCTCATTCCCGTGGCTCCCAATTTACGTAGTCGCTTCTCTGAACAGGTGCAATCCAGTTCAAGCGAGGAGAAAGAGATGTCTTCCACCGACTCTTCCTCTGACCATGATGTTTCTGACACCCTTGCCGCTGAAACTTCTTCTCAGGCCCAGGTTTCCTCTGAGCAACCCCATGTTACCACTCTTGCGACAACCAGTTCCTCGACTTCCAATATCCAGACCCCTCTTCACCAAAAATACGGCATTGACCACACCGTTTATCGCATCGAGACATACAACGACGATGAAAGTCTTGCCGTGATGCGACAAAGGACTGACGGGGTCATTGCTTATGTCTCGCAGTTTGAGGCCGGGCTCAGACTCCCCTTGGATCCATTTATTTGCGCCTTTTTACACCATGCCCAAGCCGCCATTGTGGATCTTCATCCCAATGCTTTCCGAGTTCTAGTGAGTTACATTGTCATATGTCGCCTTCTGAAACATGAGCCTTCTCTCCCCTTGTTCGTTCATTTTTTCGACGGCTACACCTCCGTTTCAAAGCGAGAAGGCGTGGTTGAGAAGCGTTTGTCTATCAAGTATAGGCAACAAAAAATCCTTACTCCCCTCCTTAGCAAAGTACATTATTGGCAATCAAAGCCGCTGTTAATCACTTCTCGCATCGGTTGGTCGCATGATGGTGGCGACTTGGGTGAAATAAACCCAAAAATCCTGACCAAACAAGCCTTAGTTTCTGGGGACTCGCGTCTTAAAGCAAAAATCCTCCAAGTCCTAGCAGCGGCATCAGATACCGGGTTAGCTCTGTTTTCATGGCGAGAAATTCTGTCTAGCCCAGCTCTTTTGCGTGAATGCGGCTTTCCCAATTTCTCTTTCCCGCCCGATGAATCCCGCGTGACAATTACTCATATTCCTTATCCCTGTTGGGATTGTCATACCAAAGATCGCTTTGAATCAGAGTGTGAACCCTGTCGAAAAGACGATCATTGCTGCACTGTTATGTTCGAAGTATACAGTATGTATTCTCGCCCCTAGCACTATCTTTCTTCTTCGTTTCCCGCATTTATATTTTCTTTTCCTGTCATAGTGATCTTTCCTTTTTCTCCTCGCAGAATTTCGAACATGTCGCCGCTCGGCGCAGGGAGGCTCTCTCCAACATGGAAGGTCGCCGCAAACGGTTGGCCGACACCCGCCAGACTTCCCTTAGCCAAGCCGCTGAAAAGGTGGCACCTACTTCAGCTCACGGGAATGATTCTGAAGCCATCGCCAAAGAGCGGGATGCCGCTGCTGCTGTGAAAGCTGCGGGAAAAACTACTTCTACCCAATCTCGAAGACCACCTGCACCCAGACTCCAGCCGCACGGATCTGAGCTACACCTGGTGGATGAAGCCGATCCTGAAACCCAAAATGTTTCAAGTACTGAGCCTCTAACTTCCAATGTCGCGGCGACAACAGGATCTACTGGAGAGTTACCAAGTCCTATTCGCCCCAGCAAACGACCTCGCACCATTGAAGATGAGCCCTCTGAACATACTCAACTATTCTGGTGCCGCCCTCTTCAAGCAAAGCTCGCGAGTTGGTTAATGCCGGGCTTCAAAATGCCAACCGATAACGCCGCCTTTCTAGCCTTGAGCACCGAGATTGGCGCAGTTCCTGACCTCCCCAATCTTGATGTTCGGTCCGCAGACCAGGATTACAATATGCTCGGAGGCGGCATCATCCAACGCTCATGCGTTCCTCAGCGGGTTAGGGAGTATGAGGATCTCAATGAAGATTACGGTGTCAATGATGCGGGCTTTCATCTCGCAGGGGTAGGTGGTTATCTACTTCTTGCTTTCCGCTTTTCTTTACTTTTTGGCTTAACCTTTTTTCTTACAGATTTCAAGTATACTGTATGGGCTAAGGAACCGTTGTGGCAAGGTCGGCCTTGATTTGGAGAAAAGCGAGAAGGATTTAAAGCGGGTTCGTTTGGAGCGGGATAGGATCAAAACCAAATTTCATGAGAGAGAACAATATATTGCCGCCCTGCAAGAAGATAAGGCCAAGCTTGAGCAAACCGAGAAAGATCTCCGCCGCGAGATGGAATTGATGAAAAACAAACATGAAGAGCAGCAAAAGCTTCTGGCGGCGGATTTGGCGGCCTCTGTGAAGAGCAATCTTGATAACAAAACTGTTATCGCTGAACTTCATGCTACCATTGACGATAACAAACTTAAGGCCGAAATCGAAGCTATGGATTTGTATGATAAAGCTCTAATTCAATGTATGCGCTCTGCGGCGGCAAGTTCTCGCGACATACCGGCTATCACCCCCGAACTGATTGCTAAATGGGGCTCAGAGACCATGTACAGCGATTTTAGTCGCTTGGGTCATAGCCTGGTTCCCTACGATAAAGAAGAACTAGCTGAGTTAGCCGCTGATGATCAACTCTTGGGCAAGCCCGTATGGGAGGTCCCCGCTTTGGATAACCCGAATGTGATATCTCTTTGGAATGACCTTTCTGGCGAGAAGACTAATGCTTTAAGAGAAGCTAAGGAGGCCGCCCGAGCTGCACTCGATGCCCAAGCCGCACCAGATTCCCCATCTATCTCAGGCGATAAGGACGGTCCTGCTGCTTAAACAATCCGTTTTTATGAAACAATCTTGTTCAAGTCTGTACTAAACAATTTACTTTTCTGTCTTACTTCTCTTTCATACTTTGGTTGTCGCGGTTTGCGACTTAGACGATTTACTTTCTTGCTTTTTAAACAATGGTGTGCTTTTGGGGATGTCGCGGTTTGCGACATAAACATTTAGTCCCTCTTTTAATTCGGTGTCGCAGTTTGCGAGTTAATACTTTATTTTGCGTACCTATATGGCTCTCTTGACCTTTTGCTTCATAACATTTTTAATGTCGCTCTTATCAACTTGGTTATACCTTCGATTATTGTGTTCTCAATGCTCGTTTTGATTATTCGCATGTCGGAATGCGACTTTGTCTCCTTGACTCACTGTCATCGCTCTACCAATAGTTTAGATGTCGCGATTGGCATCTTGCTTTGACCTTTGTTTTCATAAATTCTTCTTTGATACTTCATTATGTCGCCATGCGACTTCATCTCTCTATACTTGTTATTACTCTACTTAACGTAATTTGCATTGGAATTCTACCTTTAATATGTCGCCATCTCCGCTTCAACAGTTATCTTTTTCGCTTCGATAGTTTATCGAAGACTCCCTTCTCATAACTTACCTATATACATACTACTCCCTCCAAAAGAGTGAGGCTTGTCTTTAGGCAGCCTTACTTTATTGTTAGGATCATTTGCATAACATACCTTGTAAAAGTTGATTGCATGTGACCAGTGTATAAGAGAATCCCAACTGGCAAATTCATGACTGTCAGATAAACTGAGAGATGAATATAACGGATTTCTTCTTTTGATATAAACCCTGTTCTATATATGTATTCCTTTATCAAAACCCATAAGAATTGACTTTCTAGGCGTCTAGCATTTCGCTCTTCTAGGTCACCGCGACTTAGAACCGTTATCTCCAAGCCGCAAGGTTCGGTGACTTGAAACCGTTATCTCCAAGACACCGCGACTTGGAACCGTTATCTCCAAGCCGCAAGGTTTGGCGACTTGAAACCGTTATCTCCAAGCCACCTCCCCTTTCTCGCCCGTTAAAAAGCCGGGACTTTTCTAGGTGCCTGAAACCGTTATCTCCAGGCACCGCGACTTGAAACCGTTATCTCCAAGCCGCAAGGTTTGGCGACTTGAAACCGTTATCTTCAAGCCACCTCCCCTTTCTCGCCCGTTAAAAGCCGGACTTTTCTAGGTGCTCGAAACCGTTATCTCCGTGCACCGCGACTTGAAACCGTTATCTCCAAGCCGCAAGGTTTGGCGACTTGAAACCGTTATCTCCAAGCCGCCTCCCCTTTCTCGCCCGTTAAAAAGCCGGGACTTTTCTAGGTGCCTGAAACCGTTATCTCCAGGCACCGCGACTTGAAACCGTTATCTCCAAGCCGCAAGGTTTGGCGACTTGAAACCGTTATCTCCAAGCCGCTCCCCTTTCTCGCCCGTTAAAAGCCGGGACTTTTCTAGGTGCTCGAAACCGTTATCTCCTGTGCACCGCGACTTGAAACCGTTATCTCCAAGCCGCAAGGTTTGGCGACTTTAAACCGTTATCTCCAAGCCGCCTCCCCTTTCTCGCCCGTTAAACAGCCGGGCCTGTTCTAGGTGCCTCGAAACCGTTATCTCCTGTGCACCGCGACTTGAAACCGTTATCTCCAAGCCGCAAGGTTCTGCGACTTGAAACCGTTATCTCCAAGCCGCTCCCCTTTCTCGCCCGTTAAAAGCCGGACTTTTCTAGGTGCCTCGAAACCGTTATCTCCTGTGCACCGCGACTTGAAACCGTTATCTCCAAGCCGCAAGGTTTGGCGACTTGAAACCGTTATCTCCAAGCCGCCTCCCCTTTCTCGCCCGTTAAAAAGCCGGGACTTTTCTAGGTGCCTGAAACCGTTATCTCCAGGCACCGCGACTTGAAACCGTTATCTCCAAGCCGCCAGGTTTGGCGACTTGAAACCGTTATCTCCAAGCCGCTCCCCTTTCTCGCCCGTTAAAAGCCGGGACTTTTCTAGGTGCCTCGAAACCGTTATCTCCAGGCACCGCGACTTGAAACCGTTATCTCCAAGCCGCAAGGTTTGGCGACTTGAAACCGTTATCTTCAAGCCGCTCCCTTTCTCGCCCGTTAAAAAGCCGGACTTTTCTAGGTGCCTCGAAACCGTTATCTCCTGTGCACCGCGACTTGAAACCGTTATCTCCAAGCCGCAAGGTTTGGCGACTTGAAACCGTTATCTCCATGCCGCCTCCCCTTTCTCCAAGCTTTTGGCGATTAGTCTTTCAGCTTTCAACGGCGACTTCTTGATACGCCCTCTTCAAGCTTTAGCGGCAACCTCTTTGTCCGCCCTCTTCAAGCTTTAGCGACAACCTCTTTGTCCGCCCTCTTCAAGCTTTAGCGACAACCTCTTTGTCCGCCCTCTTCAAGCTTTAGCGACAACCTCTTTGTCCGCCCTCTTCAAGCTTTAGCGACAACCTCTTTGTCCGCCCTCTTCAAGCTTTCATGAAATAATCAAAACCATATCATTAGAGTATTTTACAAGTATAAAAATGCACCATGAACATGTCAAGAGAAACGTCTCGCCATCATTTTTATCATATAGACATTACATAGTTCCTAGAACACCAAATTTTACATAACTTTTCCTTCAGCAATCAAAAGAACAATTTTCAAGAAAAAGTTAAGTAACTTTTGCGGTCTAAGACATAAACCAAAATGACCATGATGTCGCCGCGGCTTCACTGATAGAACTGCTTGAGATGGTCGACACTCCAAGCATTCTTCAATTCTTCGCCATCTTGTTTCCGCAATCTGTAAGTCCCTTCCCGTATAACACTCGAAACCCGGAATGGGCCTTCCCATTTCTCGTTTAACTTGGTGAATCCGGGCTTGGCCCCTGTCGCTTCAACACTTCTTAAAACCCAATCTCCGACATTGAAGGACCTCCTGTTAACTCGCTTATCATGCTGGGCTTTCATCTTCTGCTTATAGTTAATCATCTTCATTCTTGCATACATTCTTTTCTCATCAATCAGATCCAGATCATTACACCGTCTCTGCCCATTCCTCGCCTCATCATAGTAAGCAACCCTGTATGTCGGCAAAGCCATCTCAGCGGGTGCCATAGCCTCAGATCCATAGGTAAGGGCAAAAGCGGTTTCCCCTGTTGAGCCTTTAACAGTAGTGCGCACATACCACAAAGCAATAGGCAACTCCTCCAGCCATGCTCCACCTCTTCCTTCCAAATTTTTGCGCAAGGCGACAATGATCTGCTTGTTTGCCGCCTCCGCTTGGCCGTTGCACTGCGGCCTATATACTGCTGACATCCAATGTTTGACATTGACCCTCGAGCATTCCGCTGAAAACTTTTTCCCAAACTGAGTGCCATGATCTGAAATAATAGCCCTTGGAACCCCATATCTACACCAAATGTTTTCTCTTGCACAAACTTTATAACTTGATCTTCGCCGATTGTCGCTAACGCCTTCGCTCCGTCCATTTTGTGAAGTAATCTACGGCGACAACCACGTGCCGACAACCCCTTGGCTTTTGGAAATGGCCCTATCAAATCAATCCCCACATGTCGAATGGCCATGTCGGCACAATAGGAGTTTGCTCGTGGCGGGTATTCGGGAATGTTGCCGAATCTTTGACATTTCTCACACTTCTTCACATACATCTCGCATCTTTCCTTAGACTTGGCCAATAGTAGCCATGAAACAACACTTTGTCGGCTAGCTTTCTCGCACCGGGGTGCCCGCCACATACACCTTCATGAATCTCGAACAAAACCTTCGAAACCATGCTGGGCTCAACACACCTCATCAGCGATTTTGAAAAGGACCTCCTATACAACACTCCATCTTGCACAGTGAATCTTGGTGATGTCGCCCTTATCAATTTCGCCTTACTCTCATCTGGCGGCAACTCCCCTTTATCTAAAAATTCCTTCATTTCCGCAACCCAATCCTTCTCGCCATCGACAATCTCCGCGACAACCGGTCTATCGATCACCGGCACATCCACATATTCAATCATTGGCTCATCGGCAGTGCTCTCTCCTTCGATCCCGCCGACCTACTCAATTCATCACCGCGAACTATCGGCTCTATCAATCCGAACCAACTCCCGTAATTCGAAACTTTAGCAAACTTCTCGCCAAGTCACAATATTTTGTTAGCACCATATTCAAAACTCCGTACTCGCCCTTTATCTCGATTGACAATTAACTGGGAATCTGAGTGAATCACTATCTTCGTCAACCCCATATCTCGCGCCAATTCTACTCCCGCAATCAAAGCCTCGTACTCGCTTGATTATTCGAGACATTGAATTTAAATCTCGTGGCTTTCTCATACTTTACTTCCTCATCCGGCGAGGTCGAGTGATTCCCGCGCCGCCCTTATCCTTCGAAGATGACCCATCAACATACAGAGCCCAAAGAATCAAATGGCCTTTCCTCCTTTTCCCGCAAACCGGGCATTACCTTCTTTTCCGCTTTCTTCTTCACCAAATCTTCGACCAACTCCTCCCCGCGACTTCATAAAAGATGTCTCAACGATGAAATCTGCGCCACCGCGCCTTAATCGCCCGGCGAGCTTCATACTTTAAATCAAATTCAGTCAACTCAATTGACCATTTTAACAATCTTCCCGCTGCATCGTCGCTGCAAAATCTTTCTCGTGGAGCGTCACTAATACGACAATGGTGTGTGCGACAAAATAAGCTCTCAATTTTCTCGCGGCTACTATCAAAGCATAGGCCAGCTTCTCGGCATTAAAGTATCTTGACTCTACTTCGCTCAATGCCTTGGACACATAGTAAATCGGTCTCTGACTCCCTTTTTCTTCTCGCACAAGAACTGCTGCCACTGCCAAATCTGAAGCCGCCAAGTAAACAAATAATTCTTCTCCCTCCACAGTGGCTACATAATAACGGCGGCTTACCTGTATACACCTTCATCCGTTCAAATGCGGCATCACACTCTTCGTTCCAAGCAAAACTCTTCACCCCTTCAAAACCTTAAAAACGGCAAACACTTTTCGGCCAATTTTAGAAATGAATCTCCCCAAGGCGATAATCCTCCTATTCAACCTTTGTATTTCGCGTATCGACTGGGGCGGCGACATCTCCAATAACGCCTGAATCTTTTCGGGATTAGCTTCTATCCCGCGCCTATTCACCAGAAAACCCAAAAATTTTCCCGTTAGCCACCCCAAACGTGCACTTGCCGGGATTCAATTTCATTGAGTTTCTCCTCAAATTTTCGAATGTCTCCGCGAGATCCAACACATGATCATACTCCTTTGTTTTTATTACCATGTCATCTATATAGGCTTCCAGGTTTCGCCCTATTTGCGACTTGAAAACCTTATTCACCATTCGCTGATAAGTCGCACCGGCATTCTTCAAGCCAAAAGGCATCATCTTGTAAATGTAAATTTCCCTTAGGAGTTCGGAAAGCCGTTTTAGCCTTATCATTCTCGCACATCTTGATCTGATGGTACCCCGAGTACGCATCAATGAAGCTGAAGACCCTATGGCCGGCAATCGAATCTACCAATTTATCAATTCTAGGCAGCGGGTAGCAATCTTTAGGGCAAGCGTATTCAAACCGCAAGAAAGTCAATGCACATTCTCCATTTCTTATTTGATTTTAAAACCATAACGGGACAAGCTAACCACTCGGATACCGACCGCTTCGATGATTCCCGCCTTCAACAATTTATCCACTTCTGCAAAACCGCGCCTTCCTTTTCCGGCGACAAATGTCCGACTCCTCTCGCTTGAACGGCTCTACATTAGGATCTCGCATTCAGTGCAATGTAAAGCGACATTCTCATCTATTCCCTTCATATCCTCAGGCCGCCATGCAAACACATCCAAATTATCTTTAAGAAATTCAATCAATTGCTCTCGCTCATCCCTGAACAATTGCTTTCCAATCTTAACTCGCTGCTCTGGGAAGTAACGGTTGATCTCCACTTCTTCTAGCTCCTCCCCTGCCTGGAGCTCGGGCTCATCTCGCGTCTGCAAAGTCTCAACCTCTATTCTTTTCCGCTTCTTACTCTCCCGGGCCTTGGCGGGAATCATCTTTCCCGAATCAGCAAATGTCTTTCCCGTAGGCCGCCCATCGGGGGTTTCCACTTCTATTATCTCGCAATCTTCCTCGATTCACTATCAAAATCTCCTCAATCACGACCTCCTCAACTCGGGCTCCCCATTTCGACAAACTGTACCACTCTAGCATAGCTCAAGCTTGGCGTCCCATTCACAACTTCGATCCCCAAGATCATCTCGCCTTTAGCATTCCCGCCGGCGCTCCACTGGCTGGAATCTCGCCCACTGAAAACTTTGATTACTTCTTCAACCATCTCCGGTGCCCTTTGCGCCTCAGCGACAATCAAAGCTTTACCATTCTCCAAACTCTCAGTTATCCCTGAATCATTTTCGCATTCACCAAGCTCGATCATGTTAATTCTTAGTTGGCGAGAATCAGACTTTGTCACCAATGAGCAAGTGGCTTTCCCTTTTGCTTTCACCATCTCCTTCTTTTTCCTCGCAATAAATGATAGCCTCACTCTTCAAATGTACCTAATGCCTCGGGCCGTGGGGTACTTTACCCTCCGATGCGGGATAGACAAAGACCATTTCAAAACTTAACAAAGAGGGAATTCCAACTATCGCATTGTAAGCAGAAACCAAATCAATCACAAAAAACTCCACCATCTCGCTTCTCACCAATTCGCCTTCACCAATCTCTACTTCCAACAGGATTGTCCCTTTAACTTTAACAGAGTGATTTGTAAATCCTTCCAGGCATCCCTGGTAGGGCACCAGATTAGCGTCAGAGTAGTTCATCCTTTTGAAGGCTTCATAATACAACACATTCCTGCTAGCTCCCGAATCAACCATCACGCGCTGCACTACATTATTTCCCGGGCATATGGTGATAATAACTGGTTGGCTCCCATGGCCCTTTGTCGCGGCAAGCTCACTTCTTGAAAAACTAATCACCTTGTCTTCACTGGCGGCAAACGGGGGAATATCAAAACTGTGCGTCAACATCATAATTTGATTGTCCAACTGTGCGACACTAGGTAATGGGTCCTGAATCACATCGACTACATTTCGACCCTGGGCTCTATCTTGTCGCCCACCTTCTTCTTGCCTCACACTGTCCTTGAGATATTGCTTAAAATCGCCCTTATCAATCCCGACTCGAATCAACTTTCTCAAATTATAACAGTTTTCTATTGCATGTCCATTGTCCTTATGAAAATCACAATATTTACTGGGTCCCGGCCCCATAAGTATCTTCTCGAATGGGATAAGGCTCGGGAATTCCTCCTTCCTCCAGAGATCTCGCTCAAAGTAGTGTTCAACTTACTAAACTTGATGATCCTTCCTTGCTCCTGACCTCTACCTCGACCCCCTTTGCCTCCGCCAGTGCGAGATCCGCTGCGGCCTCCTCTTTCAACCTTGCTTTCATCTTTTACAACTTCAATCCGCTCCTTGGCACTTTTTCCCGCCGGAGCTCGCATCGGGCGGGGCGGTTTGATGCCTTCCTTCTCGAAACCACTGCGATAAGCTCTAACCCTTTCATATAACTCACCGGTTGTCTTCGGCAAGCGCATACGTAACTCCGCCTTGAACAGCTCGGCAACAAACTCCGAGTTAAATAGCATAACAATCTCGCTCCGACCGACGCTCGCAATCCGGTTATGCGACTTCCATAAATCTATCTGTGAAAGCCGAAATGCTCTCTCCTTCGTACTGCTTCAAACTACACAGTTCGGTTTTTTGAGCGGGCTGCGCTCCTGATCCACTGAATCTCGCCAAAAACTTATTTTTGAGGTCCTGATACCCCATCACTGATTCCGCCGGCTGTGCTAAGAACCATTCCAACGCGTGATCAGCAAGGGTGCTCGCAAACGCCTTGCAGACATACCTTCATTGTCGGCCGCAACGACAACGTTACCTCGAACCCTCCAATATGAGTATTAGCTCTAGTGCTCCCCGAATAACTTGGTAAATTCGGCATGCGGAAAGCAGGGTCAGGGGCGGCAATCTGAATGCTCTTTGCAAACGGGGCCAAATAAGAACCTTTCACTTCCTGGGGCTTGGTTCCCGCTTCCAGCTCTTTAATCTTCTTAGCCATCTCCGCCATTTCGGATTTCCATTTATCATCTTCACTTTTCTTCGCCTTCTCCAATTCTGCAGTTTTGGCCAATTCTACGGCTTTCAAAGCTTCGGCCACTCTGATGGCCTCCGCAATCTTGTCGGCTTCGGCGGCCTTTTCCGCCCTTTCTCTATCACGCCTTTCTCTATCAATCCTTCCTCGCCTACGATCTTTATCCCGTAGCCGACACTTCATCTCGATAAGCTCTGTCAGAATGCCTTGATCTGTGCGACCTTTCTCTCACATACGTATCATCATCTGAATACCTCGAGCGACTTGGCACATAATCTCTATCCGCTGTGGATCCCTCATCACTTTCATATCCAAAATAATAAGAGTCATCTCGCGAATTTCCTGACTTATGATAAATCCTTCCTTCTTCCACGCGATCTCGCGCGCCTCCTCTCGACCCTTTCGCATCTCGTCCTTTCATCATTTCGACACCTCGCGACCTCTTTCCTCATTCTCGGAAGGCGGCATGTCCTCGCTCGCCCTTCATCCCTCCCCCGGATGCACTCCGCCGACACTTTGCCTTCCTCTATCTTGTCCTTCCACTTCGACCGACATCTCAAAGTGGATCACCGTAGGTGCCTGGCCCATCTTTTTTAACCTCTCATTGTTCGCGAGAACCTTCATCATATAGGCATTATCCTTTCTTAGCTGTTCGCCCGGCCCCGGCACTCGGGTTTTAGATGGAATGGGGTCTCGCCGTCCTTCCTTTCCTTTGTTTCTCGCTTCGCTCTCTATCTTCTCGCCACGGCGCTCCTAATGGCCGACTGTCTCGAAGTGTGGACATCGCCTTCGCGAGCCTCCTGATCTCGCCCCTCGGGCATCCTTGCGAGTATCCTTGGCCTTTGGAGTTTCCGTCATCGGATTCTGGGCTCCCTTGGCCTGAGTATCCTTTTCTTGTACCATTTTGACTATTTTCTGGGGTTATTAAACAATCTTAAACTGATCACAATCAACTTCAACACCAAATAACCACCTGCAGAATACCTTTCACCAAGAACAAAAACTGAAGAAACCCCGACCAAACCCACCGTAGCCTTCAGCAAACCTTTCCAACCTTACCCAACACTTATCCCACCAAATAAGGTTACCATTCAGTGTCCCTAAGAACGGAACCAACCGATGCTACCACGAAAAATCCGAGGTTGCACTGGGACTGAACTTGACTGGATACTTCGGCTGCCTCCTTCTTTGGTTAGACTCCTGCACACAAAGAACAAGGTAAACTAGGCCGGGGGTGACTCCGGCGTACCCCCTCCGGTGTGAGAGTAAGGTTAGATGAACCAGGGAAGTGGTATATCAATGGATGTTCAAGAGAGAGAAAGTAGAGAGAGAGATACATATCTGTAAATGAAGAAGGTCTCCCTTTTTTATACCCTAAACCCCCCATGTGCCATGCACATGGGGGACACATGTCAATCATCCAGCCAATGATCTCAACCAACCCAAAGATAGTGGGATTTCACTGTTCACCTGGTCACATCAAGCTACAGTGGACTACTGGGTTCCAAAGCGGGATGTCCTTTTACTAAGCCGCAAGCGACAACAGGCTTCTCAGGCGGCAATAATGTCAGTGGTTCAACAATCAAGGTCACCATGATTTCCGCCATACGGAGCCCATTATTTACGCCTTTCACCCTGAGTTGACTCACCTAATGAACTCTCCAACATCCAATGGCGGGATGGTCTCATCTCGCAGGGGACTTCCCGCCATTGGACCAGTCTCGTTACCATATTACACAAAAGGGGTCTTTACTCAATTAGGCCCATTATGCTACCTTATGGCCCAATTATCATTAAGTCCAATCACATTTTATGATATCGCATCAAGCTTGTACATTGAATTTTGAGTTTGTCGACGACTTTGTTAATGACTTCATTACTTACCCGAAATGCATACAAACCAAGACATCTGCTGTTATCATGTTCCAGGTGCTATAGTTTGTTTCACTTGTTCACTCTCTGTCATGAAGCTTCAACCCTTTATGTTAAGTTATTTTTTTAACAACTAAGAAGTCTCTATGTACCTGTTGAACAACGATTCAATAAATATATATTTTTTCTGCATATCCAAGTGTAAAAAGTTTCTAAACAGGAGAAAACATCTCTTGTGTCTTGTGATTATTACTCTCTCCGTCCCGAAATGAGTGTCACATATCCTTTTTGTTTTTTCATAGAAATTAAGGTGGTTGACTTGGGAGCAATATTAGTAGAAAATATACACACTCATAGCATCCACATTGTAGAATTGCAAGTGCACATGGAAACATATACTTGGCAAGAATTTATTAACTTAATGTAGAGAGGGACACATATTTGGGACTACACTTTCTTCAAAACAGGATACTCACCTTGTTCCAAAAATTAGTCTCATTTGACAACTCAATATTTGTAAGAATGCAACTTTACTTGCAAGTATCCGCTTGAAATTGCATATTTTTTTTAAAAAAATTATGACCTCTTTTAGAAATGGGATTATTCTTTTGGGACTAACCAAAAGAAAACTGGGGTTCTTTTTGTCTCTGTGTGGGGGGGGGGGGGTGGAGGTGGAGGGAGTACTTATTTCGGGCAGACAGAGTAAGTTTTTGGCTATTTACATCATCACTGGTTTCTTATGAATGCCTAAAGGAGCTTTTCATTATTCTTGTTTCTAACAAAGTACGTATTGCAATCTTCTTTTACAGGTTAGCCAATATATGGGGATAGAGGCTCCTATACCTATCAGTGCTAAGTTGGGAGATTTCAATAATGTATTCCGAAGAATTGTTAGGGCAGCAGAGCATCCTCATTTGAGTATCCCTTAGACGGAAGCTGGAAAAAGCCGCAAGCAGTATCTCCGGCTCATCAACCGTTCACTTACTATCATTTCAGGTATCTTAACTTTATAATCAGGAATCCTCTAGTCTTTAACTGGATCTCTTTGCTCTTACCGTAAGTTCCTTAGATTCCGAAGCTATCGCCACTTCGATTTCTCGTTAACCCAAAATAAGTTCCACTTTAGGCAATCCATGCAAAGTAATTTACTAAAATGCGAATCGTATCTCTTTGTTTCCATGGAAGGGCCCATGTGATTTTAGTTTAGGGGTAGAGGTAGTATATTTTTGCTTTTAGTAGTGACAGAAATTCATAAACACATACTTCGTTGATTGTTCTTCTTACCAGCATAAAAAATGAACAGCTGAGAGGGTACTGGGAGAAACTGTTTCTCTAAAATAACTCATTTGAATGGAATACATAACTGCAAATGATGGTGATTAGAAACACAAATATTTCGAAAAACTAAGAAGAATGTAGTCAAGAAAGAAGAAGCACACAGAAGGAGGGTAGTTTTCGGAATATTTAACACAAACTTTGACTTGCCTACTTGGATCAGCTCTCTGAATGCTTGTATCTCATCCTTTTGGTAGAATTCAAGATCACATTTTGCTTAATGAGGGAAACAAGAGAGTCAATCTTAGTATCTCTAAGTTCATTGGGGTAGTCAACCGTGTCTAGTAGTTCACTAATTCATACTACCAATAACCCTCTTTTTTGGGATATTATGATACAAAGTGTCTTGAATTGTACGACTGTGAGAGAAATATAAGAAAAATGGAAGAACGTCACAAAGAAGCAAAAAATCAAGAAAGTAAAAAAAGGTGAGATATTTCTTTTATTGTATCTATAAATATAAAGTGTTTAATTGAGTTTCATCATTGCAGTTGGAGCTGGAGTAGCCATTGTTGGACTGGCATCTTACCGTGTTTATGCTGCAATAAAGATTGCCTCCAGTAGTTAAATCATGAACCAAGTTGATGTTGCATGGGGTTTAATCTTCAAATCCTATCCGTGTCATGTTTTTTATAAGTTTTCTTTTGATAAAACTTTAGTGAATGACTTATAACTAGAATTGATTTTCTTACGTAGGAGTAGGAACTTGAAAGTAATAGTATAAGTTTTTTTGAAAAGCAATAGCTGCTAATATTCTGATGATCTGAGCAGTAATTTTGACATTTTCTTCTTAACATGAAGTATTGTGTTTGTCATGTCTTGCAGGATAACTACCTTGAGGAGGCAATGAAGATGAGAAATCTACTTGAGGAATTTCGAGGAAATCATGGACTTCGACCTCCTACAATTCTTGGTGTAAGAGAGCACGTGTTTACAGGAAGGTTTGTCCTGTTCTCTCACATATGCTCTCCCTACTTTGCTGACGTTCCAATGGCGTTCTTATCCCATTGGCATTTATAACTTTTTTCATTTTGATAAACATGCAGTGTTTCCTCCTTGGCCTGGGTCATGTCCAACCAAGAGACTAGTTTTGTGACCTCGAGACAATGTGTTTTGGCATATCCTTTCAAGTGAGTCAAATTACTGTATAATCATTCAAAAGATGACTAAGTATACTCTTAACGGTCTCCCCTTCTATACTTGCTTGATAGCTAGAGTATTAGAAATGGTTGGAAATGTATATTAAAAATGCTAGTTCTGGAAACAGGGTGCACTAATATGTGTATCATAACCCTCTATTGTGTAAATTTGGATCTCTTTAACAGTTACACCGTGGAGTTTTCTGCAGCCTTTCAAATTCTAACATCTTCTCCTTGCTGTGAAGCTTGACTGTTTCTTTGGGAGCTTAATACTTGTAGTTGACACTATTGTGACTCATTTTTATTTGTGTAAGCTAAAAATCTTTTGGACATAAACCATGTACACTAGAAACAAGCTAAGATAGCATAAAGATGACAAAAACTCTATGGGTTGACATCACTTACTTTCTTTTGTAGTTCTAATCATCTATGTTTTAACTTGTAGGTACATGGTGAGCTAAATGGATATGAAGAATAATCAATGAGATGGTGAAGCCTATTTTTTGTTTTTACATCATTTTGTGGGTTGTAGTTAAACTAGAATTGTTATCGAGAGATGGAACATTATAACATTATGTCGTTTGGATTTTGGGCATGAAACTTGTTAGATCATGTTACTTATAATATTTATGTAATGTGTCTTTTGTAATGTGTCTTTTTGGGCACGAAACATGAAATTTTACTTTTTATATATTTAAGTTTTTATTGTCAATATCATCTTTTATTATTTATTGAAGCCAAAAACTTACAAAAAACACATTTTTTGTTAAGCTTAACAAAATACGTGTTTTTCAACCGCGGTTCAATTTAGCGGACGGTTCTTACGCTTTTCCGGTCCGGTTCAATTTCTCGCGGCGTATTTGATTTTTGATTTCCACATTTGTGCCTTTCAATTCGATTTTTCCTACTTTCATCATCTCCGAGCTGTTGCGGCGTTATCAGTTTCCACCGAGTTTCATCATCTCCGAGCTGTTTTCATTCGTCATTTTACTTGTTATTCGACATTATGACTTATCAATCCAAAGAAACGAGGAGCAAGAAGCGTAACGAAGGTATAATTTTACTTGTTTTTAGTCATATTGTTCTTCGATTTCAAATCAGTTGCTCTGGTACTTTAGAAAACACAAGCAAACATAAGTAAATGTTGGCTCTACTGAAACCCTAAATATAAGCAAAATATAAGCAAATGTTGGCTCTATTGAAACCCTAAATATTGTACTTTGAAACCGTTGCACTGTCACATTTACTTGCACTTGCACTTGCACTATCGAAACAGTTGCACATTCACATTTAATTGCAAAAACAAGCAAATGTTGGCACTATAGATAAAACTGGCTCTTTGAAACCAGAACACGGGCACTTTCAAACCTTAAGAATGATACTTTGAAACCATAAAACGGGCACTTAAAAACCATAATTCTGGCACTTTGAAATCATAAAACTGGCTCTTTGAAATCATAAAACTGGCACTGATGTAATGTTTTTTTATATGTTTGCATTATAGATAAAACATGCTCTTTGAAACCATAACACGGGCATTTTCAAACCTTAAGACGGGCACTTATAAATCATAAATCTAGCACTTAACAACTATAATTCTGGCACTTTGAAATCATAAAACTGGCTCTTTGAAATCATAAAACTGGCTCTTTGAAATCATAAAACTGGCACTGATGTAATGTTTTTTGATATGTTGGCATTATAGATAAAACTTGCTCTCTGAAACCATAACACGGGCACTTTCAAACCTTAAGACGGGCACTTAGAAATCATAAAACTGGCACTTAAAAACCATAATTCTGGCACTTTGAAATCATAAAACTGGCACTGATGTAATGTTTTTTGATATGTTGGCATTATAGATAAAACTTGCTCTTTGAAACCATAACACGGGCACTTTCAAACCTTAAGACGGGCACTTAGAAACCATAAAACTGGCACTCATAAAACTGGCATTGATGTTATGTTTTTTGATATTTATTTTCAGTTCCATCAAAGCGTAAAAGAGTTGTGGATGATGATGATTTTGATATCACTATTAAGAGGCCTAAAGGGGGTGATAAATTTGAGCATTCGTGTACTCCCAAAAGACTCGTTGAGCTCTGTTTAACTCCAGACCAGAAGAGAGATGTTAGGGCTATTGGATTTGGATCTCTGTTGAATCTTGAGGTTAAGGTATTGCCGCTTAGGCTTGTTCAGTTTCTTGTTGATAGATTTGAACCAATCACAAGGATACAACAAATCAATTCATCAGATAAATATGTTATTACAGCATCGGATGTCTATGATATATTTTGTCTACCTAGGAATGTTGCAAAGTATAAGGTAAATCAATCATCCAGTACAAATATGGAATTGAGAAATCGATATTTTGAGGAATTTGGGCGTACTCAAGATGGTCTTCCTGCCTATAAACTTTTGAAACGCATTTCTGAGTTACATCAAGGTGGGGATGAATTTAAACGCTTGTTTGTGCTGTTTGTTGTTGGTATTTTTCTTGCCCCAGTAGTTACAAAAACAATTGATGTGTCACTGCTAAGTATTGTAGAAGACGTTTCACAGATAAGCAAGTTTGATTGGTGTCAATATGTTTTGGACAAATTATGTCAGGGTGTATCGAGGTTTAAGACTCAAAAAAGAATTCAAAAAATTGTAGTGGATGTGTTATGGTGTTGGTGATTGCTTACCTTCAAAGATTTCCATTTCAAGGGGTGAAAGAATCAACTGTTCTCCCTTTGATTAAACATTGGAATGCTAAAAAATTTCAAAGAGAGGATTGATTCCGAAGCGAAAGTTGGCTGGGGGAATTTAATTTTTTATGGAAAGAATGTTTATCCTATAAGTAGGGGTGGCGACGATTTTGTGGAGGAAGTACCCAGTGAGTTTGTGGAGGAAGAATGTATTCCGTTAAGGATTGAAAGTGCTTCAAAGGAAAGAATTGCAGAGGCAAGCAATGTAAGTATTGTCACTATTTATTACTTAAACTGGTTCTTTGAATTTCTTATGATGGCACTATTGATTACTAAAATTGGCACAATGAATAACATCTACTGGCACTTAAAATACACACACTATTTTTCATTCTTACTATTTTTCATTGATGTAGGATGCTAAGGAGTCATGGGATATATTGAGGAAGGACCTTGATAATGCTGTCCATGCTCACATTGAAAGACTTAAATCTATCAAGAAAGAGAAGGAAATAAATGCAGCTGATGAGATGGGGGAAGAGAAAGAGAATGAGGGGAATTGGGAGGCGGAGGGGGAGGGGGAGGAAGTAGAAGATGATATTTTTGATGATGAATATTTTTCTGAGATTGACAATATTATTTCAGGGTTTGTGAAGACAACAAAAGTTGACATGGATAAGAAAAGAAAAGGTCCAATTCCATCATTTGACCTTTTTTCTCAGGTATCTAGTGAGGAGAGAAGAGAACATACAGAGCAGAAACAACAGGAAGTTAATGAGATTTTTCGGGAGACATATGATGATGATGATGAACAAAATAGAGCTCTTGATAACATTATTGCGAATATAAATGAGAGCAGCTTTATGAGTTGTTATGAGATGTTGAATGTAGGGTGTGGACTGTGGGGAAGCTAATGAGGAATTTGTATACTGTTCTCGGTTTATGATCAACAACGCTGATTTGTTGCGACCGATGTTGAAGCTCAGAAAGGAGGCTGTTGACATGTGCATGTCTACACACTTTTCAAAGAATCTGAAAGAGTAAGCTATAAATTTATCAATACCCAAACAATGTCACCTTTTATGAATGTATACACTTGTATGTAAAAGCATTTACTAATTTATTTTTCTTTTACAGCAGTTGTGATCCTATTTACTCAGTGTTCCATAGCTTAACGGTTGAAGATATTTTGAGCATGGATGAAGACAAGGAAGTAACTTCAAATACTATCGAGAGTTGGGCTATTCTTCTTAATAAGATGGAGCAAAAGTCTGGTAGAATGAAGAAGTTTATGTTTGGGCTTAGTCATTCTGTAAGTTCTTTATCTATGATGCTAGTACATTCAATAATTATATTATCTATGATTATTTGTTAATTAAATTATATTTGTGTGCATTTTTAAATTTGATGTTATTAATGTGTTATACAGGCTGCTTGGATTCAACGTACAACGAAGACATCTCAAGATGTTATATCATCAGCTGGGTAAGAAATCACTGATAGTTTAGAATAATGGATTGATGTTAATTTTAATGATGCTGAGAGACCTGATTTGAGTGAAGTTAAATTGGTAAGCATTGTCATTTTATACATACATGTACTGACACTTATTAATCAATAAACTGGTATAAAAGATCACTTGAACTGGTACTTTCAAACTCGACATCGGCACTTATTTTCTTGCAGTTCTTTTTGCCCTGCCATAGAGGTGACAACAAGAGTGGCCATTACACACTTTTTGTTGTTAATACTGAGAGTCAATCTTTTCAGTATCTTGACAACTTGCCAATGAATGATTGGAAGAGACAGAACGTGCCAAAACTTGCTCATAGCATGGTAATCTTATTTATTGAATTTTTTTTTTTTGTTATTTTCTTTACCAAAACTTCCATATTAATTTTGCTGTTTTTTTTTTTCGTTGCAGCAAGCACCCTTCAAAAAGTTCTTAAATCACATAAATCATCCAAGTCTTTATGAGATATATCGAAGTTTCAGTTTGAGCATATGCAAGTTGAAAGGATTATGAAAGAAAATGATGATGCTAATAGTGACTGTGGAGTATATGTAATGGTTGAAATGAGGCAATTTAACGGCGCAATTTACTCATGCCCTGAGTTGTGTGATAACTCGTCAAGGGTGCGTATGAGGGCTGAGATTCTAGCAAGTCTACTTCTCTGTGATATTAATGCGAACGTGATCATTTACTTGAAGTTAGGGTTGTTTACAAGAGAGAAAAGAGAAGCCGTGAAGAAGATTGATGAAGAAGAAGAAAAGAAAAGGGAAGAAGAAGAAAAAAAAAAGAAAGCAGAAGAAAAGAAAAGGATAGAAGAAGAAAAAAAAAGAAAGATTTAGAAAAGAAGAAAAAATCAGATGATGACATGAGGGTTGCGAAGAAGTATCAGACTAGGAAAGCAACAGCAAAACAATGAATTAGTGTTTTGTATCTGAATTGTTTGTATTTGAATTGTTTGTATTTGAATTATTGTTTTTTTATGAGTGAATTAGTGTTATTTTTAACATTTTTATTGATGCAATGTTGGTACATGTGTTCATGGAACAGCTCATGGTCAATGAATTCAATGTACTTACCATTACTGACAAACTTATCACTATTTCATCATTAAAGACAAACTGGCACTCCAAATAACATAAACTGGCACTCCAAATAAGTAATACTGGCATTTTAAATAACACAAACTGGCACTTAAATCAACTAAGTTTTACTGACTCTAAACAACACTCACTGTACAATATTATAAAAAATACTGGCATTCTAAATAACAAAGCGGCACTTTAAACCACACTAACTGGCACTTCAATAACAAAAGAGTGGCTGAAGCTACAAATAAGTAAGACTGGCACTCGAAATAATACAAACTGGCACTCCTTATAATTGATACTGGCACTCCAAACAACACAAACTGGCATATTAATTTTGCTTTTTTTTTTTTTTGTGCAATCAATCTTCAAATACTTCATCAAATAATAAACAGTGGCACATTCAATAACAAAGACCGGCAATACAAAACCTATGTACTGGCAATATATTTAATAAACAGAAACAGGCATCACTGGTACTTAAAATATTAAACAATGGCACATTCAATAACAAACACTGGCATATTAAATAAGCAAAACTGGTAGTACTTAAAAAATTATAATACAATCAGTTGTAACAGTGTGAAAACAATAAATTTTGGTTACAAAAATATCAAATCAAGTGTTCATTCGGGGTCTTCGAACCATACTCATTAGTAATTGGTTTTCTCCGTTCAAACTTTGTTTTAGGTTTTCTTTTTCTACCCTTTGTATCTGCACGTACAGAATCTGTCACTGCAGGTGCACTGAATGTTGTGCTTGTTGAAGCACTATTATTTTCACTTGTTGTTGGTCCAACACCTTGTATGTTTCGGGAGAGTATTTCTTGTACTAGCAATGTATCTCTATTAAACCCATCTTCTAGAATTCTTCTTGCATCACTGTTTTCATGGCATGTCATCATTAAATCGTAGTACTTTCTCGCCATCTGTTGTTTCCAAGGAATTGAATTGTGTTGCTCAGTTGGAGTAGTAGATTTACCTTGGTAAGTTTTATTCCATACATTTGTTTTGGCTGTCTTTGTCCATCTTTTTTGAATGTACTCTTCCGGTATCCGATCGATATTTGTCAAGTTGAGAACCTTAATGCAATGAAAGCACAACCAACCAACTTCACTAAAATGATTGCATGTACAGTTCACGCTTATCTTCTCATTATTTCGCGAGAAAAGTACCCTTTCAAACTTGTCTGGATGGTTCTCATGAGCAACTTCAAACAACTTATTGTTTTCATCCAAGCAAAAGCCAATATTAAACTTTGCGCAAAAGTCGCCTTGACCTCTTTTTCAAAAAATCTGAATATTTCCTCCATGTAAACCTCCCTTGCATGTCTTATTAAAGCTCCATGTAATTACGTGCGAGGCTTTGAGTTTATTGAATCAAATTCCTTTCGTTGCTCCACACTTCTCCAACGTTTTACCGTCTCATTGAATATATCAAAGAATTGTGTTAGGGACGTGCTTCTATTTGCTTTGAAACATATGGCATGATTTGTGCTTTCACTTCTCTCGTGAAGATAATATGCCACCGAGAAGAAATCTTTACTCAATGCCGTACACCATTTCTCTCTTAAGCTATATAAATGATTGAACCATCCTCGTTCTCAAGAAGGTTATATTTTTCTAGCATTGAATGCCAACAATTCTCAAACTCGGATTCATCACTACATCCTCTCAAGCAATTGTTGAATTCCTTTTTAAATTCTTCATCCGTCTTTAGTTGTCCAAAGTCGATATAGCATTTTGTTGAATGTACCACAAGCATAACCTATGTCTTGTTCTTCCCTCAAAAACTCCGTCAATAATTTATAATATAGTCAAAACACTATAAAATCTAACACTGGTACATTATAACACATGAACTGGAACTTACTAACACAAGAACGGGCACTGTCTAAAACATGTACTGGCACATACTAACAAATGCAATGGCACTTACTATTAAATTAACAGTAACATAGTAAAAACAATAAATGAAATATTGGAAATAAAATAAAATTTACCTCTTCAATCGCTTTCGACATTGCAAAGTCTTGATCGGTGAAAATTGTTTTTGGTTCTTTTCCACCCATTGATTTTACAAATTCCTTGAGAAGCCAAGCAAATGTCTCTGTCTTTTCACTTGTTAAGAAAGCACAACCAAACATCACAGTGTTCCAATGGTTGTTCACCCCAACTATTGGTGCACAAATCAAATTGTATTTATTTGTGTTATAAGTTGTATCAAACACAACAACATCCCCATACAATTCATAATCCTCCCTCATCATACCATCTCTCCAAAACAAAGTACTGAGCCTACTTTCTTCCCCAAACTGCATTTTGAAGTAGAATCCTTCATCCTGAATTTGGCTCAGTCTATCAACTACAGTTTGTGCATCGCCCATTTCTATTTTTTCCATTCTCAATCTCTGTACAAAGTTAATATGATCTCTTCTTGTATGCCCAACATATTCTTCCCCACCAGCTGTTTTTGCCAAAACATTAATGGGAATGCACAAACATGGTAAGATTTTGAAAAGTTGACAATGTAATGCCTTTGAAAAAACAAACCGTTCGAGGTTTAAAGTAACACACGCACACGAAAAACGAGGAAGGGTAAACGAAAGTTTGACCCACGGAAGGCTTTTTAGAAAACGTTGGCAGTTTTGAAAAAAGTATCTTATCCCCAGCGGAGTCGCCAACTGAAATTACCCAGATTTCGCGCGCGGCGAAAGCGGTTGTCTTTCGCGGGGGGTTGGTGTCTGAGACCTCGCTTCATGGGAAGGAACAAAATGAGGAGTCGCCACGCGGTTTTTGTATTCTGAGCCCAAACGTTGAGAAACGGCTATTGTGAAAAGGTGTCGTTTTTATTGGTAGCAAAAACTTAGGAAAAGGCTTTGAAAAAGGGGATCATTTTTATTGGCAGCAAAAACGAGTAAAAAGCTTTTAGTACCAGAGATTGTTAGGTTCGGAGGTCAAGTTACGTTTCGGGTAGAGTATTACGAGATCGCCCGAAACGCCTCGCATGACGAGTCTTTCTACCTTTCTCGAAATCGTGTGTGTGTGTGTGTGTGTGTGTGTCTTTTGAAATGGGGGCTTGAATGACAAGCTTAATCTTGGTTTGAATGACAAACGTTTGATTAGGTGACTTTGTTTGAAAAGACGAGCGTTTGAATGACAAACGTCGGTTTTGAGTTTGAAATGAGCGTTTGCGTGGCAAACGTCGATTTTGAGTTTGAAATGAGCGTTTGCGTGGCAAACGTCGATTTTGAACCGTGCGAGTCATTGTTAACGATTTTTACGGGAAAAATGCGTATTAAATGATTTTGAGTGTCAAATGGCGGCTTTTAGTTTGAAGATGAGCATTCGGAGGCCGAACGTCATTTCGCGCGTTTTGAAAGAGAGTTCGACGAACGAACTCCGGTTTTGAACCGGGCATTACATTGTTAACGATTTTTACGGGAAAAATGCATTTTAAATGATATGCGATCAACGAATCGGGTTGCGACTCGGACTTTGAAAAGTAAATACTATCACGATCCAAACGGGTCGGACTTGTAAATGACAGTATTTAAAGCAGTGTCAACGGAATCAAACGACCCGGAATTGTAAATGACGATCGACGAGGCCAATCGGCTCGGAATTGTAAATGACGATCAACGAGGCCAAACGGCTCGGATTTGTAAATGACAGAAATTAAATGACGATCAACGGATCGATCGATCCGGAATTGATAAATGACAATAAAAGTAAACGGAACGGGGTCGGAACGCCGTTTTAACCCGCGTTTACTTCTCTTACGGAAAGAGAAGAGGATCGAGGGGCTAAAACGTATCGGACCCCGTTAGACGGAGGCGTCTACATTTTGGTAACGACGTTCGAAACGGTTATAGCGACTGGCGCGTAAACCGAGACGGAACGAGAGATTTAAAGAGAGGGAGTTATACCTATGGCTAGGGTCGACTCCTTTGGCTCGGGAGGTGTGTACGGGACACGAAAAGTGATTCGAAAGGTTGTTTTGAAGTAGTAGGGTGCGTATTTGATCGAAATACGAAGGTTTCACGCGAATCGAGACAGAACGGAAGCTCGGAAGGGGTGAAAATCAGTTGGGCCGAGGGGGTGGTGAATTTTTGGGAGTAATTTGTTGTTTTTGAAAGCTTTGACAGCAACTTCTATTTATAGGTGAAAATTGCAGTAGGAGTCCGGACGGACTTGGACTGAATCCAGGGGGTTTTTGGGTATTTTGGAAATCTGGGGGACTTGCTGGCAATTTCAGGAAAAGTGCACAGGGAGTCCGGCCGGACTAGGCTTGCAAATCAGGGGTATTTTGGTCTTTTCCCTTTGAATTTGATTGAAGGGTGACTAGAGGGAGGTGGCATGGCTGCCACGTGCCCCTCTGAGTCACTAGTCATGTGGGATTTTGTCCCCCGGTCCCGGTTTTGTCCGTTTTTTAAAATAACAGTCCGGGAAATGTCCGAAATGCCCTTGAAAAGTGCCGGAAAATGCGTTTTTCAGGGAAAGCCGTGCTTTTACGTGTGATGACACGTGTTAAGTACGGTTCGACGTCGGGATGCGGGCGATCCGGGGCGTCTCGTTGGCACAAAGCACGGGAGTTTAACGAGTTCCGGTTAACCCGGGAGCGGGCCGGTTAACGGATTTCGGTTAACTTTGGCCAGATTTGGACGATCCGGATTTGGGTACTTACAGTTAGCCCCTCACGACGTCTCCTCCGAAGGAGGTGGGGTCGTTGAAAAGATAAGGATCCAAATCGGGATGCCTTACTTTGAAAGAGACACAGGGCGGTCACCAGGGACCATAGCGAAAAGGATTTCTCCATATCCCGAGCGGGAATCAAGCCGATCGTAGTTCGAAAGGGGGCAAGGGCCGCGCGCATGGGGACCTTGACCCGAGCGAGCTTGTTAGGAGGCGTCTAAACCTGGATGAGACCATTCGCGCGGTACACTGCACGAATGGAGGCTGTTGGAGGCGTCGAACACAGGACTTCGAAACCTTCGAGGCGTGTGGCGCCTCAAACCGGAGTTGCGATGCTGACGAGGGCGTTCGCTCCTTGGGTGCTGGGCTTATTGCTGTTGCCAGTTTTATCCTGCTGGGGATGAGCGTTCGGGCTTACCTTGATAGCCGAAGAGGGATTGTTGTAAGGCGTTCGCGCCTTGGGGTTCGGGCTTATTGCTGTTGCCGCTGAGGTGGAACGATCGGGCTTACGACTGGCGGCCGGGGTGATGAATGTTCACTTGCTGAAGTGAAAAGGTGTTCGGGCTTACGAGGATGGCCGAAGAGGGATTGTTGCAAGGCGTTCGTGCCTTGGGGTTCGGGCTTATTGCTGTTGCCGGCGAGGTGGAACGATCGGGCTTACGACTGGCGGCCGGGGAGATGAATGTTCACTTGCTGAAGTGAAAAGGTGTTCGGGCTTACGAGGATGGCCGAAGAGGGATTGTTGTAAGGCGTTCGTGCCTTGGGGTTCGGGCATATTGCTGTTGCCGCTGAGGTGGAACGATCGGGCTTACGACTGGCAGCCGGGGAGATGAATGTTCACTTGCTGAAGTGAAAAGGTGTTCGGGCTTACGAGGATGGCCGAAGAGGGATTGTTGCAAGGCGTTCGTGCCTTGGGGTTCGGGCTTATTGTTGTTGCCGCTGAGGTGAACGGCGAGGGTCTCGATAGGAGAGTGGAGGTCGAACCGCGAAGGTCGGGATTGACTGTTTGATATGGGACCGTGAAAGGTCGAGATGGGAGATTGAATCGGACCGTGAAAGGTCGCGGTTAAGACTTGGAATCGGACCGTGAAAGGTCGTGATTAAGGATTGAAATCGGACCGTGAAAGGTCGCGATTAAGACTTGGAATCGAACCGTGAAAGGTCGCGATTGAGGATTGAAATCGGACCGTGCAAGGTCGCGATTGAGAATTGGAATCGGACCGTGAAAGGTCGCGATTGAGACTTTGAAATCGGACCTGTGAAAGGTCGCGATTAAGGATTGGAATCGGACCGTGAAAGGTCGCGATTAAGACTTGGAATCGGACCGTGAAAGGTCGCGATTGAGGGTTGGAATCGGACCGTGAAAGGTCGCGATTGAGGGTTGGAATCGGACCGTGAAAGGTCGCGATTAAGACTTTGAAATCGGACCATGAAAGGTCGCGATTAAGGATTTGAGATCGGACCGTGAAAGGTCGCGATTGAGGATTAAAATCGGACCGTGAAAGGTTGCGATTAAGGATTTGAATCGGACCGTGAAAGGTCGCAATTAAGGATTTGAGATCGGACCGTGAAAGGTCGCGATTGAGAATTGGAATCGGACCGTGAAAGGTCGCGATTAAGAATTGGAATCGAACCGTGAAAGGTTGCGATTGAGGATTGAAATCAGACCGTGAAAGGTCGCGATTGAGAATTTGAGATCGGACCGTGAAAGGTCGCGATTAAGATTTTGAAATCGGACCGTGAAAGGTCGCGATTGAGGATTGAAATCGGACCGTGAAAGGTCGCGATTAAGACTTTGAAATCGGACCATGAAAGGTCGCGATTGAGGATTGAAATCGGACCGTGAAAGGTCGCGATTGAGGATTTAATGGTGAAGACCATTATTAAATTTTAACGTCAGGAGACGGAGTAGTAACTGGAATGTCCGGAGACATGGTTGAACGTTTGAATGTCAAACGTCAACTGGACTGAATTTTAACGTCAGGAGACGAGCGTTAGTGAAAACTAACTGGGAATTTATCCTCGGGGGATGGGGTGTTAGAAATGTCTAACTGGGGAAATTTTATACTTTTGGGGGGGGGGCAAAAGAGGTAAAATTGGAACTGCATAATGCTGAGGGGCCAAAGTGGCAAAAAAAAATTTTCTGGTGCAGTAAGAGAGGGCGAGGTCCCTGGAGGTCCTCGAGATTTTCCGGTCCCGCGAGCTAGGCTAGCGTACGAGGGGCTGGATGGTTCGCGTAGACGACTTGTGATCCCGCTCCCGGCTGAGCCGAGACCACGATACAGGGCGGACCCCAATGCTTCGGTGAGCACTTTTTTTTTTTTGATTTTCTGCATTTGATAGTAGCATTCTGCAAATGTTGCATACATGCTTTACGCTTGCTTTACGATGACTTTCTGGTTCGCGGTGTATCGCCGTATGTACAATGACGCCATGAGGCTGGTGGACGGAGTGGTCCGCCCTACGCTAGGAGGCTCGTGGAGTTCATGCGGTGCGGTTCCGGAGGAGCGTGGACGTCCGTGATCGGGGCCGTCTAGGCCGAGAGATTCGCCTTGCTCCCACGGCCGGTGGGGAGGACTTTACACGGGGTTCGGCCGGTTCGCGGGCGAAACGGCTGGATTTGGAGCTCCTTCTTGCGCACTCGGGCGCGAGAGGAGTCCTCGAGTTCGCGTACTCAGAGGAGGCCTTTTGCCTATTCCATTTTGGAGGAGTTTGGCGAGTTCTGTTTGCGACGGATCCGGCGGCGGCGGAGGCGATCCGTCGAGTGTACGGATGACGCTTGAGACTCGGAGTAGTCCCCTTTTCTTGCTTTCTTTCTTCTTGCTTTGTTTAAACAAAATGCATGTATTTGTCGAGGAACAAATTTTGACTTGAACCGTATTTGCAAAAGGCGCCCGTGGGCGGGAACATGTCACTTGCATATTTATTTTGTGATCACCTTCTGTTATTTTTGGCAAATAAGGAAGTAGGTTAATCAAAAATAAATAAAATGAGAAATGCATTAAAAATTGAACGGGTCAAAAATTAAGCATGTATGCACTAATTATTAATTATTTGCCTTTGTTGCACGAGCCGGGGCGGAAGGGATACGATATTTGTTGCATAGAAACCATGGGCGGCACGCAGATTTCTCAAAGGTGAACATGGAGTGGCTTGGAAATGTTTCCAATTTAGGGCGGTAGGCTGCAGAGTTGACCAAGTCAGGCTGCGAGAGGGAGTCGGCCGGACTTGGAATGAATTTCAGTTCTTTAAATTGCGGTTTCAGCTTTGCAATTGTTTAAGAAACTGCGCATAGTTTTTTGTTCATCTGGATGAATTCTCTCAAACTTCCAAGGTTCCTTTCATTTTCTGACATGGCTCCCTTTCCCAAGTTATCGTCTCGGATGCAAGAGCGATATTTGGACAACTTTCAGTCGTGGGTACGGAACCACACGAGGCGAGAACAAAGGTTTTTCGAAGGCATTACGGGATTAAATCTGTTTGGGCTTTGAAGGAGCTCATGCAGATTAGGATCTTTTGAGAGCCGCGTCTCGGTTACAGGACGTACGGAGGAATGTGTACGGCTTTTCGTACAACGAAATCACTCCTACGTTTGAAGATTTCCGGGCCATGCAGGAGGACTGAGACGGAACAGCTAGTTCTTCCGTATGCTTGGTGGCATGGCCCTTTGTTGAGAAGCTAGTGTCTTTGTTGGGTATCTCATTTGGAGAAGCATACGGAATGCGTCTGAGGATACCGATTACGTTGACATTTCGGGTTGCTCGAAAGATTTGCCGGAGCGAGGGGAGCGTCTTTTTCGTGGGACGCGTTTGCTCTGTGCGCGATTGCTACTCTGTTCACATTCACGTCTGCAGGTGTGTGCCATCACGGTGTCACGGACCTGGTGAGCGGTGCCGGAGTGGGGAGACATCGTGCCATTGATCTTGGGCGAGACGTTCTGGGCATAGGCCGGATGGCGACCGGTAGCCGATACATGTGGGGAGAGAGTCCCGCTATGCGGACCATGTGGTTGAGGAGAGGCTGCGAGATGATGCACGAGGTGCCAATGTCTTGTGACGCTTGGTCTTTCTCGCGACGTCCTCTGGTGATAGGGGGCGATCGAGCGAGTGGAGCTACGGATGGCCGAGACTTTGCACGCATCACTTGCGATGGTGGGTTCCCCATTGGAGATTCTGAGACTTGTAGGACCGCTCGGGAGGGTACATTGATTGTCGAGTGTCGGGGCTGTCTCGAGACGTCTTTCTATATTCCATCATTGGTTACGCGGCGATGCAGTGGAGCTTGAGATGCAGTGGCGATCTGAGTTATGCCGCTACCTTTGAGGTGGGATCTTTGCGGATGGAAGATCCTTCGACGCTATTGTTGATCACCCGGTGGTGGCAATACGCGTCCTTTCTGCCCGGGGGTTCTCTTTCACCGGAGAGAGGGCATTGTTACGTCGACGCATTATCTCGAACCGGTACGAAGAGTGTATAGGGGAGACACGAGATGGCTATCTTGTGGAGACGGAGTGAGCTGGTGGGTGCGTGGCTGAAACGGCTCGACCTTGAGGAGGACGAAGCAAGGGCTAACCACAGGAATCGTACGGGCGATGCCATGGGCGATTATGTGGCAAGTGCTGATCGGGAGGCCAATCAAAGCACTGCAATGATGGCTCGAAGCGAGGTGGCTCGAGACAGAGCTAGAGAAAGGGCTGCGTTGACAGCCACAGGCTTGACGGAGGCGTCGGGAAGAGTCCCACAGAGCCGAGTAGAAGGCCTACCGGAATATTTCTGCGAAGGTGAAGAACACTCGCCGGGGAAAAGGGAAGGGGAAGAAGGATGAAGGACCTATTACGGGAAACTAGGTTGACCTTCTTTGTCGAGTATCCACCCATTGTCATTGCAGACACATTAATTGATTAATGTTTTATTGTAGTTTTGCTAGCGTGTAGCGAGTCAAGAGTTGACCGTGCTTGAACTCATCAAAGAATGTTTTAACCGTTATGAATTTGTAGGTTAAATGAAAAGAGTTTTTCGGAACACAAGCAATTGATGCTTATTGTATTTTTTTTGTTTTTTTAGACCGAACCAATGATGGTGCCTACGTTCCCCTTTTACGGTTGGACTAAGGGGCTCGGGTCACCATAGTTCGACACTTTAGGTGAATTTGAGAAAACAAAGACAAAAGAAGTGCGACCACTGTTTTTACGGATCATTAGCGGGAATGTATCCAGTTGGGTATTACTCTTTTAGCACTTTAATTTTCTGAGGGGGACGGTGTATGGGGAAGGTGAGTTGACTCGTGCTCTTCCTCAAACGAAGTATCTGCGGAGCTTGCTTCCGTTCACGGGATTAACGAAAGGGTTTCCGTCCAAGTCTGCTAGCTTTATGGCTCCTCCGGAGAAGATTCTTTGTACCACGAACGGTCCTATCCAGGTAGGCTCCCACTTTCCGAGGGGATTGGTCTGCGTAGGAGGCTTTTCCTTTAGCACCAAGTCGCCTTCTACGATGTCTCGGATCTTGACTTTCTTGTCGAATGCTCGTGCCATTACGCTCTGGTAGGCTCGAGTATGTTCCATGACTTTCAATCTGCGCTCGTCGAGTAGAGCAAGTTCGTCGTGACGGCTCTGTAGCCATTCGACTTCATTGATCCCATTTTCCAAGAGGACTCGGAGGGATGGAATTTCCAATTCCACGGGTAACATCGCTTCCATTCCGTAGGTAAGTGCGAACGGAGTCTCCCCTGTGGCGGTTCGGCGATGTTCGGTATCCCCGAGAGGGCTAGATGTAGCTTTTCGGGCCAGTCCCGACCTGCGAGTGGTCATCTTTCGATTATCATGGCGAGAGTCTTGTTGTTTGCCTCTCTTGCACCATTGGTTTGTGGTACGTAAGGAGAAGACTTGTGACGTGTGACTACGGGTCGGTCAGTAGTTGGTCACAATCTCCTTCAAAGTGGGTCCCATTGTCGGAGATGATCTCGTTGGGCACTCCGTATCGGCACATGATGTTCTCTCGGATGAACTCGGCCACCTTTTTAGAATTCGGTACCTTGTACGATTTGGCTTCTACCCATTTGGTGAAGTAGTCGGCTGCGACTAAAATGAACTCGTGACCATTGCTCCCTGGAGGAGTGATCTTGCCGATGACGTCGATTCCCCATGTGGCGAAAGGCCATGGCGTAGTCATGCAGTAGAGTTCATGAGGTGGGATGTGATTGAGGTTGGAGAACCGTTGACATTTGTCGCAGCCGGACGGCTGGATGCGATCTGTTTCCATTGATATCCAATAGTATCCCATACGGAGAATGATGCGTGTCAATGCTCGGGCGTTCATGTGCGGACCGCGAGTTCCGTTGTGAACTTCATTCATTAGCTCGGCGCTTTTTCTTTGTTTACACACCGAAGGAGTGGCCCTTGAGTGGCGCTTCTTGTACAACATACCCCCGAGGAATGACGAAGTGGGATGCCAGTCGTTTTAATGCCATCATGTTTTTGGCTTTGATCCCTTCTTTGTATTTTCCATCTTCATTTGTGAAGGAAGCTTCTCCGCTTTGGAGGTACTTGGTAAATTTGATTGTACCGGGGTTCGTCGATCGTTTCTTTTTCTTTTTCGATCACACAACAATAGGCGGGTGTTTCCGTCCGCCTATTACGAGGGGTTTCTTGCTTTCCCTTCGGGAATTTCGACAAGAGAGGCGAGGTTGCCGGGCGTGCGAAGCGGTTTCTGTCTCTTGGCAAGTAGTGAAAAGAGATGTCCTTGGGCGAGCAATGAGCTCCTCCATGTACGCGTGGTACTTGAAGGCGAGAATCTACCGTCTTCCATTTGTTGGATACTTGATTGATGATCAATCTTTGAGTCTCCATATACATCCAGCTACGAGATGTTGCGCTCGAGGCGGCTTCCAAACCTCTTGCACGAGCTTTGTATTCTTTGCATTGTTGGTCGCTTCAAAATTGACTTGATGGCTATGGGAGTATGCTCGTCCTTGGGATCGACAAGGAGCATTCCAATACCATTCCCCTTCTTGTTGGCTGCCCCATCGAAGAAGAGTTGCCGCCGGTTTGCACTGTCAAGTGAAAAGATTCCGTCGTCCGGAAATTGCGGATCGGGACCCTTAGGTTCATTGCTTGGGAAGTCGGCGGTGATCTCGCCATTACTCGCCCTTTGTTGATTTTCGACCATGTACTTGATGTCAAACTCGGCCAGGAAGAATGACCACTTGGCTAGTCGCATCGACAGGATGGCTTGTCAAAGAGATATCGGACGGGGTCCACTTTGGAGACCAGGAGCGCCGAATGCGACCGCATGTAGTGTTTCGCTTTCCGACTACCCATACCAAGGCGGTAAAAGTTTTCTACGTCTTTGAGTAGTTGAGTTCACTTCCTTGAAGCTTTCGGCTACGAAGTAGATTGCATGCTCAACCTTGGAATCTTTTGCTCTTGTGCCGACATTGCTCCCGATTGACGTGTGCATTCTACTGCATCGGATACGAGGAGTAGTGGCTTGTCTTCATGTGGCGGGCACAGACTGGGGGATTAACCAAGTAGGTCTTGATTTTCTCGAAAGCTGTTTGGCACTTGGAGTCCCATTTGATGTCGGCATTCTTTTCATCGCTTGAACATGGGCTCGCAGAGAGATGTCAACTGGTTGATGAAGCGACCGATGTACTCAAGTCTTCCCATGAAGCTCTTCACTGTCGGGGTTTGAGGCGGCTTCATGTCGATGATGGCCTTGATTTTCCCGGGATCGGCTTCGATACCTCTTTCTCGTAACCATGTACCCCAAGCACCTTGCCGCGCTTGACGCCGAAGGTGCATTTTGCCGGTTTAGCCTCATGGAGTGCTTTCGAGTCCGTTGAAGAACTTTCTCGCATCCGTCATGTGCCGCATGTCCGATCCCTGGAGTGGATGATCATGTCGTCGACATATACCTCGATTTCCTTGTGAATCATGTCATGGAAGAGGGCATTGCAGCCGCCGGTAAGTAGCCCCAGCGTTCTTCTGGGGGACCGAACGGCATGACCGTGTAACGCATGTCCCCCATGGAGTGGTGAAGGCGTCTTGGCCCGATCCTCCTCGGACATTTTGATCTCGGTTGTATCCAGCGAACCCGTCCACGAAGGACTTTACTTCGAAATTTGTCGTGGTGTCGACCGGCATGTCGATGTTAGGCAAAGGGGAAATCATCTTTAGGGCCGGCCTTGTTGAGATCCCGGAAATCCACGCAAAGATCTCGACCTTTCCGTTGGCCTTGGTGACCGTCACGATGTTGGAGAGCCAAGTCGGGTACTCAATCACTCGATGAAACCAACTCGGAGCATTTTCTCAATTTCTTCTTTAACTTGCAAGGACCACTCGGCTTGATCTTGCGCAGCCTTCGCTTTGACAGGCTTGGATTCGGGATCCAGGGAATTCTGTGCTCCACGATTGAGGGATCGAGTCCTAGCATGTCCCGGTATGACCAGTGAACACGTCAACATACTCCCTGAGGAGGCTTATCGTGGCTTCTTTTTCTCGCATCGGCGAAGAAACTTCCCACTTGTGTCTCTTTAGGATCTTGCACCGACCCCAGTTCACTTTGGTCATAACCTCTTCGGCAGCTTGGGCTCGGTTGTCCTCTTGGTCAACTACACGCTCGAGAACTTCTTTAATGTATTGTTCGTTTAATGTGTCTGCTTCTTTATCAATTGAATTATCAACGTCTTTTAAGTTGTTTGTTAACTTATCAGTTGTTAAAGTGGCAATGAGAGGATACTCCGAAAGGTAAGACTTTTCATTAAACAAGAACGGGAATACATGATTGGCTACAACATTATAGTCCTACGGCGTAAGGCCATTGGATGACTCAGAGGACTGGACTCTGACAAAGACCGAATCGAGGGTTTGAGACCGGGTTTAGGGAGATGTGGGTGCGGGCCCAGGCTTGTCTTCCAAGTGCCCGGCTTGCCCTCGGTCCGGTGAAAGTTACCCAATTCTTCAGTGGCATTGCCGGATGCTTGATGAGGGTGCGGGGATCGAGAGGCTTGGCTTGCTGTCCCTATCATGGCGATCATGCCGTTGTCTGAGCCCGATCGATCAAGTTTGGCAACTCCATGACTTCTTCAAACAGGACTACGTAGAGCCGGTCCACCGAGAGCGTCTTCTATGAATTCTGGTTCCTTCTGCTTTGGACTTACTGTCTCGAATGTGACCTCGGCGGCTAATCCGAACAACTTGTTTCCCATGGAGAGTACCTTGAGTTGCTTTTCCAAGTCTGGGATTCCCTTGAATGTGTACTCATGTTGGACTGTGGTGGCAGTTGGTCCAGGTAGAGCTGTGATGTCGAGGAACGCTCCTTATCGGATTAGCTTTGAGTCCTCTCAAACGCTTGAGGTCCCGTGCTAGCCGTTCCATTCTTCCCCGTAGTCTTGGTGCTAACTATCCTCGCTTCTTTCTCATCTTCATCGGTTCCACCGTCGGTCCCTCGCCCGCTGCCGGTTCCGCCGTCGGTCCCCTCGGTTCATTGTTGTCGGTTCCCTTGTCGGTCCCCTCGGTTCTGGCTGTCGGTTCCCTTGGTGAAGTAATGAGCGAGGTCAAAGCCGTAAGGACGGAGATTGGGTGTGCCGTCTGAGGTTCCCTTGCGGTTGTACCGTTGCCTTGGTGCGGGCGAGCCTTTTGTCTTCCTTGATGTCACCCGGTGTTGGCACGTAGCCAAGCCCCCGAACCGTGGTGTGGTCCTCGACTTCAATAACTTGGTGTTGGCCTTGTAGCCTTTTGCCGAGCCCCATCCCGGGATGAAGTTCATGAGTTTCATCATCTTCATGGCGGGAGGAATCTGTCGTGAGACAAAGGGAAGGTCCACGTTGCATATTTGGATCTTGGAGGTCTCCGCAGTGAATCCGCTTAATGGCATGTCGTCATTATGCTTGATTTCTAACACTCGGAATGTCGTTGGTGCTGGTCCCCTGGTGGTGACGCCGTCGCCGTAGATCGTGGTTAGCTCGTTGCCTTGCATGAACTTGAGGCACCGGTGAAGGGTGGATGCCACGCCATTGATTTGATGCAGCCAGGACGCCCAGATGGCCGTGAAAGTGATTGGAATGTCCAACACTTGGAATTCGGTGGGGATCACCCGCTGCCGAACCGCATGTTAAGAGTAGCAACCCCGAGAACCGTACGGGAAGTAGAGTCATAGGCCTTGACAAGGTGGACCGAAGGCTTAATATCTGTGGGCTTGATGTCAAGCAGTCCATCATCTTGGCGGGCAAGACATTCATTCCGGAACCTCCGTCTACCAACACGCGGGAAGGCGACGCTCGTCCAGCTGGATCGTGATGTAGAGCGGCTCATTGTGATCAGCCCCAAATTTTGGAAGGTCCAAATCTCGTGAAGGTGATTATGTTGCCATAGTGGATGTTGCCAATCATCTCGAATGACTTCATCCGGGGTTGCGGCCCACGGGGACCATGGTACGGGCCAGCTTTCCTCTAGCTTGAGCTTGTGAGGATAAGAGGAGGTGAGCAGAGACCAAAGGGAAATGTTCGCCCGAGTCCCGCTTTGAGCCGAGTGAGGATCGGGTCCTCTTTCAAGGAACTTGCGTCTTCGGGCCGGCCGGATTGCACTCGGCTCCGTCGGCTTTTGGTGGCCTTAGGTGGTAATGCATGGATTTGACCCGATCGGGTTAGAACGCCGACATCAGTTTGGTCCCTTCGAACAGCCGCTTCCGAAGTTGAGCCATAGTTAGAGGAGGATTCCTCGTGGCATAGGCCATATGTCTTCCCTCAACTCATTGATTGTGGATGAATTCCCTGGGAGCTTCGAGCTTGACGGATTCTCGTCCCGTGATACCGGCTTGGATGCCTCTGCGGGAGGTAGCCTACGCTTGACGCAGCTTGTTCGAATGTTAGTGCACAACAGCTGGTTGCCTCGAATCGAATCTGTGCATTGCTAACCCTCCGGGGGAGGTTGGAGAGTTCTCGCTAAGCGAACGGTCTTCTTGATCTCTTCACGGTATATCGCGTTCCTTTCCTTCTTGGCCGAGCATACTGTGGCATTCTAGAGTTGGGTCCGGCAATACTCGTGGTTTGCTAGTTTTCCTCCGCTCCGGGCCCAGTATCAACCTTCTTGCAATGAACTCGCGTCGAGAGTCAATGCGCCGCGTTTCTTCCCATGTGAGAATAGCCAAGCTTCTTTGAACCGCGTGCGGCAGCCTAGGTAAACCTCCATCGGGGAGAGTTTTCTCCTCTCGCTTTATCTCGAGTGGCGGGTATGTCGGAAGGTGAGTACACGGCTTCCCGAACATCTCGCCCATGTGACCGGTTGTCGCCCGGTTGATCGTCTCGTAAACGAATGCCGTAGACCGTGGGAATTTCCCCGAGTAGTTGCTCGAGACGAATTTCCATCCTCCTCTTTGTTTTTAAATAGACCTTCCTCCCCGAGTTGGCCTTTCAATTTGAGTGCGGAAATGATCCGTTCCCATCCTCCCGTGACCTCGGGAGTTCGGTTTTGTTGACTTCATGCCCGGCTTGGAAGAGAATGGTTTCATCGCCTTCATCGTCGCTTTCACAGAGAACTTGCTTTCCCCGGGAAGGTAAGCGCCGGGATTCGTTCGCCGTGTCGTTCCATTCTCCTAGGTCATCTGGGACCGTTGACCACCCTTGCCTCGGCAAAGGGGTTGGATGAGAACAGACGGTAGTCCGGGAAGTTGCCATGAGCAAAGCTCTTGAGGTCGAACCGGCTCTAGAGTGGCCTCTAGCTTTCGTCCGAAGCCGCCCGTGACACTTTAAGGGCTTGGTCCCCGTAGGTCTTTCGAGCACGATCTTCGTCCCAAAGACGACTTTCTTGAGCGGCTAGTTCCATGAGGGCTTTCCTTGCGAGAGCTAAGCGCCTCCGTAGGTGCGCACCATCCGGCTAGTGTCCGTAACCGTGATTACATTCAAATCGCCGAACGGCGGGAACACTTGGATTACGTTGACGAAGGAAGCTCGGATCGGGACATTCCATGCGGCCTTCCTTGATCTCGGTTACCAAGAAGTTTGCCCATACCGTTGATTGACCCCACGGGGGTATTGAATTCGCAATGTTGACGGTCTCGTGATCTCGCTCGATCGCCAAGTCTATCGTAGCTAGCAATCGACCGGCGTGATGTCTCGAATCCGGGCCGTGACGGCTGGGAGTAGAATCGAACCGGAGCATGTTAATGCCGAGGTGGTCATTTCCTATGTCGGAAGCCGACTCGCCTCGGGGAAGACTTTCAAAGATGTTTTCGGGGTGGCCGCCGAAGCGTTCCCGAGGTTGATCTCGACTTGTAGCAGGTGAGGAGCTTGGTCTCCTTCGATGTTGCCCTCGCCTCGGCGGCGCTTGAGGGTATAAGCTTGACCGAAGGCACGGGCCGGTTGCCACCGGGCCGGTACTGGAAGTAGTGATGAGCTCGAGCTCGCTTGGCCAAAGCCTCGTTTACCATGAGCAAAGTACTGCCGAGGGTGACCTTGGTATTGCGTAATCCGACGATAAGGACCGGATCCTTGGTATCATCTGGGTATCCGGAATAGATGATGTTGACGAAGTCGTTGTCGCCACTTGATCGAGGGATTCTTCGTCGTGTCAACCAAGAACTTCCAATTGTCGGATAGCTATCTCAGACCGGACGCTGAGCTTGACAATTTCCATGGTATTGGAACCTTGGTCCTAGGTGACCCGACGGAAGGAGTTCCGTCCTCAAACCGAGCATGTGAATGCAGAGGTCCGCTTGCGGGTCTCGCCGCGTCCTCGACTCCGAGAGTCCAGATTCATCGTCATCCGAAGGTTCAATCCAAACGTAGGACGTATTGCGTCCGGTTGCGTTGTTGAGCAAAGCCTAGGAAAACATCATGCTCTTCGTTGGAGAAGAGGGGTGCAATGGGTAGTTCCTCGTGGAGGACATCCCATACGACTTCCATGCATTCATCCCGAGAATGACGGTGCTTGTTGACCTTTATCACAACGATCTCTTCACTGGCGGGGCCGTAGAGTTTGTTTGGAGAATGCCGACGAATCTCCGATTGGAGATCGGGGTTTATGCGCCCGCATCATGGCGATATTCAGCGTTTCCTTCCACCCGCCTCCAAATGTTGGAAACGACAGCTGAACTTGATGTATCGGATCGCTTCGTGGTCCGCCCGCTCGAGTACGTTTACATAGTTAGCATCTCCGGACTCTGAGGGATTCTGATGAGATTTGCCCCGATAGTCCCTTGGTTGATTCGAAGGAGGTACCCCCGGTGCCTGAGTGCGTTTCCTATGAGGAAACTATCCCCTCGGATGACTTCGAGATCTCCCTGCCGGTTAATGAATTTAACACACTGATGGAGAGTGGAAGCTATGGCTTTCATGTGGTGTAGCCAAGGGCGTCCCAAAAGAGCCGTGAACTCGGATGGAATGTCCATCACGTGGAATTTTGCCGGCACCATTTGGGTTTCGAACCGTAGTTCCAGAGTCACCGTCCCCATGATGGGACGAGACGAGTTGTCGTAGGCCTTGATAGTCCGAGCCGACGGAATCGATGGCTTTCATGGATGCGGAGAGCTCGCATCATGCCGAGAGGGAGAACATTAACGGCTGACCCGTTATCTACCAATACTCCGGGGAGTGATATGGTGTTGAGTTTGAGAGTGATGTACAGAGCTTCGTTGTGCCCCGAGGCATCTCTCGGTAGGTCTTCGTCACGTAACGTGATCATACCGCCATACAAACGGGAGTCGTAGATCTCGTCTCTATCCGTAGAAGGAGAGTCATCCACCCATCCGTTTCCCGTCTTCCTCTTGCGAGGTAAAGCCTTTGGCCGGAACCTCGTGGAGTGTGTTGAGGCCGCCCGTGGCGGTTGCCGCCCTTGGTTAGCACATTGATCGAGTGCGATTGCCAAGCCGACCTTGATCTTCCTTTGCCGGTTCGAGCTCTAAGCCGGACAGATTGAATCTTGGCTGATCCCGCGGGGATTAGGCTTCGACCGGCGCAAGATTACCAAGATCCGAGGTATTCCGGTGTCCTGTGGTCTCGACTCGGTTTCGCTGGGACTTTTCGGCTTTCCCACCCCCGTCTCGCTCTAAAGCCGCATGGCCCGGAGGCAAAGAGGACTGGCCGGAGTACAATACGTAGTAGTCGAACCTCCCTGAGGGTTCTCCAAGTGTTCCTACACCGGTATCCCCAGCTTTCAGTATCTTTCTCTCGCCTGTCGTTGAGAGGATTTCTTCTTTTGTTTTCTGAGGATTGCTCCTGACGCTTTCTAGACTCGTACTGTGCAAAGTGAGCGGGCCACAAACATCGTAGCCGATGTGGACATTAGAGGAGGATCCAATGAGAGAGGCGGAGAAACTAGTTCTCGTGGCACTCTTCTTGGGCACCCACTCAATGGAATTCACGCTGTTATTGTTCGGAAAAGGGTTTCCGACCGTATTGGGCCCACGGGGGCGCTCCAACTTGCCTTCTTCTATCAAGTTCGGATTTCGTATCGTAACCCCAAACAATTGTCGGTGGTATGGCCGTGATACCGATGGAAAGCGCAAAGATTTGCTCTTGTCCGCATTGGCTACGGGAATTTTGGGTTTGTAATTGGCAACGGGCTTAAGGAGACCCTCCTTGATTAACCCTTCCAAAGATCTTGCTCATGGCATGTCCAACTTGTCGAAGTATACGCAGTCGCTTCGAGTAGAATTGTTACTTTGTGGGACCGGGTTTCGTTACCCGACCGTTGTCCCCGATGGGCGTAGTTGACTGACGTATCTTTCCCTTTGCTCTGGGGCCGGTGCGGATTGGAATGCAACCGTTGAGCGGCATCTCGTATGGCCGCGTGCGGTAGCCAACTTTTCCTTGAGATCCTTCTCGAACCGTGAGCCGGCATTAACCATGGCCCGGAGATCTCGGGAAGAAATTGTGACCGATGAGAGTTCGATGGACGGTCTTAAGCAGTGACTTGAAGATCCGCATCCGTTCGTCTTTGGAGAGGGGCTCCATGATCTCGGAGAGTTTCCACCCATCTCTTGTAGAATTCCCCAACACTTTCATCCGCTTTCGCTCGGTGGTGATTAAGTCCTCGCGACTTGTTTCCCACTCTAAGTTGGGATCTGCACTGCCTGTGAAGATGTTACCGATCTGTTCCTGTGTGTGGCGATCCGCAGTGCTTGACCCTCGAAACCATCGTAACGCCGAACTTTTAAGCGTATGCCGGAAGTGGTTGGCCATTTGCCGGAGGGTTGCTCCTTTTGCTCTCATGCCGAGAACGTAGGTGTCGACGTGCGTCCGAGGACATTCGGTTCCGTCGAATCGGTCCATCTCCGCATTCTCGAACTTGGCAGGGAGAGGCGTGACCATTCCCTGATCTCGTGGATTTCAGCGTTTCCTACTTTGAGCTGCTCATGGTGGCTTTCAAGTCTTTCATCCGCTCGACCATCCAGTGCTAAGGTTGGGTCCAAGTGGTGGACCGTGAGGCTCGGCGCCGGTGCTACCACGTGAGCGGTAGTGATTGGAGGTGGAAGGCTTGATATATGTGGATATATGGGAACCTTTTCGAATCGTATCGGGGTTTGTCCCCGGTGTTTAGGATTCGTGTATAGGCAACGGGACGAACCCGGGAGGGTATTGAGGAATATTGGCATCCTCGAGATGGTCCACGGTGCGCCGGTGGTATTGAGTGATAGGCGTAGCACCGGCGCGACCAAAATGACAGGTTGCCCCGAGAGGTGGCAACATGGAGCCTAGGTCGGCCGTTTCCTTGGTTGGAAGGCATCCCGTAAGTTGGCGGGGAGGAACCCGATTGAAGGTTTGGTGAACCGGTTTCGGGAATCGTCATCCTCGACTGTGACAAAAGTACCGTCTCGACCGGGGATAGCCGCTATACCACGCTCATTCGTAAGCCGTACCACGAAATTCCCGCCGATCTTCTTTCGCCTCTTGTGAACCTCACAAGCCCGGATGGCTTCTTCCAATGTCATATCTCATACGGTGGCGGGGTCCTTCCCCGTCACGATTTCTTGGTGAGCTAGACATGTCGGAAATTTCTCGCCGAGGGAACCGAGGAACCGAAGAACCGTCTCGACGCCGCCGTTACGGTGATCCCGGCAAGGCGCCGACCCGGAAATCTGAACCACTTTCGCTCGCCGCAGGGAACGAAAGGAAGGGTTTAGGCTTCGGAAAAGGGTATTTGGCTCAAGGTTTTCGGGCTTGTGCAATGTGCGCTTACCGATTAATGTTTACTTAAAGCGCGTTTTCTCGTAGTCCTAATCGGTTGGAAAAGAGCGAGTCTTCTTTTCGCAACTAATCCTAGAGCTCTAATCAGTGGATCTCGTCACTACGCTTATAAGCCCCTCGTTTCCATTGTAGATCATCTTTCTCAGGACGGAATATCCCGAGCGAGGTCCTATAAGGCAAGCGAGTTCCACCGACAAAGGAAAAATGAACTTAAGGCTAGGCGATCACGCAAACTTTCAACGTGTGTGACGCACGGGCCACAATCGAAGTCAACGTCCTTAAGTTAAGGCGGGGATCATGCCAAAATTTGGGCATGACCTCCCGACTCGCTTGTGCGAGAGACCATAGCTTTTTTAGCGTTGGCCAAGTTGTGGGCGGCACGATACATACGGCGAGGTTTGGTGACACGGCGTCACATTGAACCTTCGGGTATATTTTTCGGCAGAGCTCCGCGTCAAAGTCAAGGCTGAAAAGCTCAAGACTTCGGGTCGGGAACGACCTTCGGTCTCAAACTCTCGAGCTTGACTCGGAGCGGGGCCCGGCGTGAAAAACATACACTTAGGCTTTATGACACGAGCTAAGCCAAAAACCAACCGGGGTCTTGGACAAAGTGTGACACAAAGAGTGCATGGCTTACACGGGCTAGGATGGGATGTTTGGGACGACCCCGTGCGCCCCCGAAAGGCATCTGGCAGGCCAATCGGGGTGCAACTGATAAGGCCATCCCGGGTTAGGGGTTGTAGTGTGCAGTGTACCGAGGCAGCAAGTGCACGTGAAGTGCGGTGTTCCGAGGCAGCAAGTGCGCGTAGTGTGCGGTCACTAAAATTCTTTTTCTGAGTAAAACAGAGATTTTTTTCAGAATGTGTCTTAAAGAATTTATGATGCACAGTTCAAAAGACAGCATGAAAATCGAACATGAATGGGGATGCACAAACATGGTAAGATTTTGAAAAGTTGACAATGTAATGCCTTTGAAAAAACAAACCGTTCGAGGTTTAAAGTAACACACGCACACGAAAAACGAGGAAGGGTAAACGAAAGTTTGACCCACGGAAGGCTTTTTAGAAAACATTGGCAGTTTTGAAAAAAGTATCTTATCCCCAGCGGAGTCGCCAACTGAAATTACCAGGATTTCGCGTGCGGCGAAAGCGGTTGTCTTTCGCGGGGGGTTGGTGTCTGAGACCTCGCTTCATGGGAAGGAACAAAATGAGGAGTCGCCACGCGATTTTTGTATTCTGAGCCCAAACGTTGAGAAACGGCTATTGTGAAAAGGTATCGTTTTTATTGGTAGCAAAAACTTAGGAAAAGGCTTTGAAAAAGGGGATCATTTTTATTGGCAGCAAAAACGAGTAAAAAACTTTTAGTACCAGAGATTGTTAGGTTCGGAGGTCAAGTTACGTTTCGGGTAGAGTATTACGAGATTGCCCGAAACACCTCGCATGACGAGTCTTTCTACCTTTCTCGAAATCGTGTGTGTGTGTGTGTGTCTTTTGAAATGGGGGCTTGAATGACAAGCTTAATCTTGGTTTGAATGACAAACGTTTGATTAGGTGACTTTGTTTGAAAAGACGAGCGTTTGAATGACAAACGTCGGTTTTGAGTTTGAAATGAGCGTTTTCGTGGCAAACGTCGATTTTGAGTTTGAAATGAGCGTTTGCGTGGCAAACGTCGATTTTGAACCGTGCGAGTCATTGTTAACGATTTTTACGGGAAAAATGCGTATTAAATGATTTTGAGTGTCAAATGGCGGCTTTTAGTTTGAAGATGAGCATTCGGAGGCCGAACGTCATTTCGCGCGTTTTGAAAGAGAGTTCGACGAACGAACTCCGATTTTGAACCGGGCATTACATTGTTAACGATTTTTACGGGAAAAATGCGTTTTAAATGATATGCGATCAACGAATCGGGTTGCGACTCGGACTTTGAAAAGTAAATACTATCACGATCCAAACGGGTCGGACTTGTAAATGACAGTATTTAAAGCAGTGTCAACGGAATCAAACGACCCGGAATTGTAAATGACGATCGACGAGGCCAATCGGCTCGGAATTGTAAATGACGATCAACGAGGCCAAACGGCTCGGATTTGTAAATGACAGAAATTAAATGACGATCAACGGATCGATCGATCCGGAATTGATAAATGACAATAAAAGTAAACGGAACGGGGTCGGAACGCCGTTTTAACCCGCGTTTACTTCTCTTACGGAAAGAGAAGAGGATCGAGGGGCTAAAACGTATCGGACCCCGTTAGACGGAGGCGTCTACATTTTGGTAACGACGTTCGAAACGGTTATAGCGACTGGCGCGTAAACCGAGACGGAACGAGAGATTTAGAGAGAGGGAGTTATACCTATGGCTAGGGTCGACTCCTTTGGCTCGGGAGGTGTGTACGGGACACGGAAAGTGATTCGAAAGGTTGTTTCGAAGTAGTAGGGTGCGTATTTGATCGAAATACGAAGGTTTCACGCGAATCGAGACAAAACGGAAGCTCGGAAGGGGTGAAAATCAGTTGGGCCGAGGGGGTGGTGAATTTTTGGGAGTAATTTGTTGTTTTTGAAAGCTTTGACAACAACTTCTATTTATAGGTGAAAATTGCAGTAGGAGTCCGGACGGACTTGGACTGAATCCAGGGGGTTTTTGGGTATTTTGGAAATCTGGGGGACTTGTTGGCAATTTCGGGAAAAGTGCACGTGGAGTCCTACTGGGACTAGGCTTGCAAATCAGGGGTATTTTGGTCTTTTCCCTTTGAATTTGATTGAAGGGTGACTAGAGGGAGGTGGCATGGCTGCCACGTGCCCCTCTCGAGTCACCACCATGTGGGATTTTGTCCCTGGTCCCGGTTTTGTCCGTTTTTAAAATAACGGTCAGGAAATGTTCAAACGCCCGGAAAGTGCCGGAAAATGCGTTTTGGAAAGCCGTGCTTTTACGTGTGATGACACGTGTTAAGTACGGTTCGACGCCGGGATGCACGGGCAAGTCCGGACGTCTCGTTGGCACAGCAACGGGGAGTTTAACGAGTTCCGGTTAACCTGGAGCGGGCCAGTTAACGGATTTCGGTTAACTTTCTGACGGATTTGGACGATCCGGATTTGGGTACTTACACCCTGGCATGAACACATAAAATATTTATCTATTGGCCTTGATGTTTTTTTAGAGACACGCGAGGTTGTGATTTTAACACTGAATCCCAATGCATTGGAATGATCCTTGTACAATTGATGCAGTTCTTCCCATGTCTTTGCTTTTATACCCAGCAGTGATGAGTTAATATCAATATGGCTTAGTGCAAATAAAAATAAAAAATTAGATTGGAAATAACATTGAAAAAACTAGAAATAACAAAAACTGGTACCTAAAACAAGTAATACTGGCACTCCTATCAACATAAACTGGCACTATTAACAACACAATCTGGCACTTCAATAACAAGACAGTGGCTGAAGCTACAATTAATACAAACTGGAACAAAATAACACAAACTGGCACTCCAAATAAGTGATACTGGCACTCCTAAAAACACAAATTGGCACTTCAATGAACTAAGTTTCTTAAAAAATTAAATCTGGAACTCCAAATATCACAAACTGGCACACCAAATAAGTGATACTGGCACTCCTAAAAACACAAATTTTCACTTAAATGAACAAAGTTTCCTAAAAAATTAAATCTGGCACACCAAATAAGTGATACTGGCACTCCTAAAAACACAATCTGGCACTTCAATGAACAAAGAATTATCGACACTCTAGTGGTCAAGCTACAAATAACACAACCGGAACTTCAATAACACAAACTGGTACACCAAATAAGTGATACCGACACTCCTAAAAACACAATCTGGCACTTCAATGAACAAAGTTTCCTAAAAAATTAAATCTGGCACTAGAAATAACACAAACTGGTACCTAAAACAAGTAATACTGGCACTCCTATCAACATAAACTGGCACTTCAAACAACATTTACTGGATATTATATTTATTAAGGAAGTATATTCCGTCGAATATACCTCCTTCAACAGTAATAAATAATGATATGTTTACTTGTTTTTAATGGACAAAGAGTAATAAATGTGTACAGTTGGTAAGTGCATTGAATTCATTGACCAACTTTTTTGGTGGTTTCAAGTACTCAGCCTATATAAATCTGTCCAAAGGCAAGCATATACATAAAGTTCAAGAAAAATTCTAGCTTTAATAATTTTTCTAGTGATGAACAAAGGCAAGGGAAATTCTGGGGAGCCAACTTTGGGTGATTCAAATGATGACAAAAGTTGGAAAATATACATGGTGTGCTACCAAAAATTCCTCAATGGTCATCTTGTTGTTTTGGCAAATTCTCTTCTGCAAATGGTACTCCCTCATTTCGTTGTCCATTGGAGCCATGTAATGGACACAATTGTAGGGATAAGGATTATGTGGGGATAGTCAATCATGCTCATGAGTTTGGCAATGCTCACAACATTGATGAAGCTGCTAGGATTCACCACAAGGCTTTGGAAATGTATTTGGAATATATTTTGAATGAATATGATCCAAAAAACAAATTGAATGACAACGTAGGCGATGATGGAGCAGGTGGTAGTGGTAGTGTTTAATGGTACTAAATTCTGTTTTTTAATATTGTTGTGTTTGATGTATTTTTATGATACTTTGTTCAATGAAGTTCCAGTTTGTGTTTTTAGTAGTGCCAGTATCACATATTTGGAATGCCAGTTTGATTTATTGAAGTTCCAGTTTGTGTTTTTAGTAGTGCCAAATTCACGGATTCAATAGTGCCAAATTCAGTGATTCAATAGTTTCAAGATTCATAAATGTGTACAAAAAACAATTCAAAATTACTATTGAATTCAGAGAGTATTAAATGTATACTGTCAAATTCACGGATTCAATAGTGCCAAATTCACGAATTCAAAGACAAGCAAATGTTGGCACTATAGATAAAACTTGCTCTTTGAAACCATAACACGGGCACTTTCAAACCTTAAGAATGGCAATTTGAAACCATAAAACGGGCACTTTCAAACCTTAAGAATGGCACTTTGAAACCATAAAAGGGGCACTTAAAAACCATAATTCTGGCACTTTGAAATCATAAAACTGGCTCTTTGAAATCATAAAGCCGCGATGTAATGTTTTTTGATATGTTGGCATTATAGATAAAACTTGGTCTTTGAAACCATAACACGGGCACTTTCAAACCTTAAGACGGGCACTTTGAAACCATAAAACGGGCACTTAGAAATCATAATTATGTACAAAAAACCATTCAAACTTACTATTGAATTCCAGTTTGACTTATTGAAGTTTGACTTATTTAAGTTCCAGTTTGACTTATTGAAGTTCCAGTTTGTGTTTTTAGTAGTGCCAAATTCATGGATTCAATAGTGCCAAATTCACGGATTCAATAGTGCCAAGTTTCATAAATGTGTACAAAAAACCATTCAAACTTACTATTGAATTCAGAGAGCATTAAATGTATACAGTCAAATTCACGGATTCAATAGTGCCAAATTCACGAATTCAAACAGTCACGAGTAATAAATACAGTCACGGATTCAACAGTCACGAATTCAAAGAGTCACGAGTAATAAATGTGTACAGTCACGGATTTAGTATAAATAAGTTAGATCTTCCTTTCTTTTTTATTTCTAAATTTCATCTAAAAAGCAATCAATTTCTCAATATGAGTACGAGTAGGTCAGTCAAGAATGAGAAAAATGTTGAAGATAATGAGGAAGAAAGAGGTGCTAAAAAAATTGCAGGTTTCTTATAAGATTTTAAGGAGGGATATTATAGTTTGTGGAACAGTTCAGATAAACTTCACTGCCCATTCTGTGACAATAAGAATAACAAGAAATCAACATGGATTTGGGATTCTCTTCTGTTACATGCCAAGGATCATGGGGCAACTAAAGCTTATGGAGAGCATGATATGTTCCAGCACTCTGCACTCTATAAGTTTATGGAGAGCATGAATGAATGAATAATTTGTTATGTGTTTATGTTTGTTTGTTGAGTTGGCTTGTTTGTTTGTATTTTTTTTAATGAATAATATTTATTGAATAATAAGTTGGCTTGTTTGTTTGTATTTTTCTTTATATCTAAAGTGGAGTTAGTGTAGTATTAAGTGCCAGTTTTAATTTTTTAATATGCCAGTTCAATAACAAGAGAGTGGATGAAACTACAAATAACACAAACTGGAACATCAATAAGTCAAACTGGCACTCCAAATATGTGATACTGGCACTCCTAAAAACACAAATTGGCACTTCAATGAACTAAGTTTCTTAAAAAATTAAATCTGGCACTCCAAATAACACAAACTGGCACACCAAATAAGTGATACTGGCACTCCTAAAAACACAAATTGGCACTTCAATGAACAAAGTTTCCTAAAAATTAAATGCGGCACACCAAATAAGTGATGGCACTCCTAAAAACACAATCTGGCACTTCAATGAACAAAGAATTACTGACACTCTAGTGGCTGAAGCTACAAATAACACAAACTGGAACTTCAATAACACAAACTGGCACACCAAATAAGTGATACTGGCACTCCTAAAAACACAAATTGGCACTTCAATGAACTAAGTTTCTTAAAAAATTAAATCTGGCACTCCAAATAACGCAAACTGGCACACAAAATAAGTGATACTGGCACTCCTAAAAACACAATCTGGCCCTTCAATGAACAAAGAATTACTGACACTCTAGTGGCTGAAGCTACAAATAACACAAACTTGAACTTCAATAACACAAACTGGTACACCAAATAAGTGATACTGACACTCCTAAAAACACAATCTGGTACTTCAATGAACAAAGAATTACTGACACTCTAGTGGTCAAGCTACAAATAACACAAACTGAAACTTCAATAACACAAACTGGCACACCAAATAAGTGATACTGGCACTCCTAAAAACACAAATTGGCACTTCAATGAACAAAGTTTCCTAAAAAATTAAATCTGGCACTCTAAATAACGCAAACTGGCAATCCAAATAACACAATCTGGCACTCCAATGAACAAAGATTTATCGAAACTCTAGTGGTGAAGCTACAAATAACACAAACCGGAACTTCAATAACACAAACCGGCTTACCAAATAAGTGATACCGGCACTCCTAACAACATAAAATGGCACTTCAATAACAAAACAAAGTGGCCGAAGCTACAAATAAAACAACCGGAACTAAATAACATAAACCGACACTCCAAATAAGTGATACCGGCACTCCTAACAACATAAAATGGCACTTCAATGACTAGACATTGGTGAAGCTACAAATAAAACAAACCGAAACTAAATAACATAAAGCGGCTTTCTAAATAAGTGATACCGGCACTCCTAAAAACACAAAGCGGCACTTCAATGACTAGACATTGGCTGAAGCTACAAATAAAACAAACTGTAACTAAATAGCACAAACTGGCATTTCAAATAAGTGATACTGGAACTCCTAACAACATAAAATGGCACTTCAATGAACAAAGTATTCTAAAAAATTAAAACTAGCATTCCAAATAACAAAAACTGGCAATCAAAATAACACAATCTGACACTTAAAAAAATTAAAAATTGAACTTCAAACTACTAGCATTATATATAACAAATCTGGCATTATGAAATTGGATTACCTGTATCGTGATTATCATCAACTTCGTGCAGAATTCGATCAATTACAGTAGCATTATCTCAAGTTTCATCTTCGTGCTGAATTCGATCAATTGCCGTAGCATTATCTCCAGTTTCATCTTCGTGCTGAATTAGATCAATTACAGTAGCATTACTTCCAGTTTCATCTTCAAAATCACGTAAGTTCATCTTAACCTAATAAAAAATTGCCAAAATTGAATAAAACAATTAGGAATGATTGTAAATATCTGTATTGATAGTCTATAATTGACAGTGAATCATATATTACCTCAATCGATTGAAACGGATTGATTTTCTATTGAATTCTGCTTTAGCTCGATGAATTTCTATGTTGCAGCGTCGTAACTGTGTGTTTTACTGTGTGTGTTCGTTTGGATTTGAGTTGATAAAAGGCGGTTCAATTTTGTTAGTGAACCGGTCTCGGTTCAATACGCGTATCATAGGTTTAAACCGGGTCCAAAAACTAGTTTTTTGTTAAGCTTAACAAAAAACTAGTTTTTCATAAGAGCAACTCTTTATTGAATATTATCATTACTATATTATATTAAAATATTAAATTATTATTATTATTATTATTATTATTATTATTATTATTATTATTATCATTATTATTATTATTATTATTATTATTATTATTATTATTATTATTATTATTATTATTATTATTATTATTATTATTATTATTATTACCTATATGTAGGTCGTTGCATTAGAAAAGAACCGTTGCTTTAGTTTACCAAACGAGCTGTTGCATTAGAAAAAAACCGTTGCTTTAGTTTACCAAACAAGCCATTGAATTATATATCATTATCGTTGCATTAGAGAATTATCGTTACATTATTTCACCGAACGGCCCATTGCATTAGATATCACTCTAATGCAACACAAAGAAAATGTCGTCGCATTAGATTAGTTATTTGTTGCATTAGACCTGATGCAACGGAACAGAATGCAACGGTCCTCTGACGTTGCATTAGAGCTAATGCAACAAGGATTGGCCTCTATTGCAACAAATTTAGGTGTTGCATTAGACTTTAAATTTAGTAGTGCGCCGATATGTGGGGTTGAGGTCTTTTAAGAAGAAGCTCTTGGGGAAGCTATCCCGCTGATCTTCGCAGAGCGCGGCGGCGTTCGAGCCAATGCCTTCGAGGAGGTCTGTGGATGCTCCTTCTTTGAGGGCTGAGCCAAGACCACAGCCTGAGGTGCCGGTCCGGGAGCGGCAGAGCTTTGATGTGGGGACGTCTTCGGGGGCCCAAAGGCCGCAGACCCTTTATCAGTTCTTTCCTCCGCCGGGCGCACAGGGTGAGGGTTCGTCCTCACATCTCTTCTTTGATCCTTTCACTGGGTTCGACCCTTTGGAGTACTTTGAGTACTCGCACGAGGAGGGGGTCCAGTATTCTGATGATGAGGATGTGACTGCCGAGTTTTCCGAGATGCCGGATTTCTCGTTTGTGGAGGATGATGATGATGAGTCGGAGTAGGGCTCTTTTTCTTTCCCTCTTTACGTTGTTTTTTTTGTAGAGCGACATACATTTGGTATCTGTAATAAAACACTTGTATTTTGCACAACAAAGTATTTTATTTAAGATGTAATGACGTATTTGTGATTCTGGGGATTGACCTAGGAATTGTTGCTAGTTTTTTTTTGTGTGCATGTCACATGAGATGGGAATGCATTTGTGGTTAGTGTATGGTGGCCGGAAATGGCTTTGGCCAGGCTTTTGAGCAGTTGGGGATAAGGTCCTGCCGTGAGCAGTAGCTGTTTTGCAGTTTGCTGAAAATCTGGGGCCAGACTGCAAAGTGGTCCGCACGGACACCTCCAGCATGCAAAGTGGTCCGTGCGGACGTGTCTTTCTTTTGGAGAGGAAATAAGAGTCACAGAAAGTCTGGATTTCCCCCATTTCCCATTTGCAATCCCTTCGAGTCTTCTTCCCCATTTTCTCTAGAAACCTCCATTTTTGCCATGGATTCTTCGTTTGTTCCGAGAGTTTTGCCGAGGCTTTCGAAGGAGAGGCGAGCATACTTCCTTGAGCGGCTCAAAATGTGGATGAGGCACCATATGAGGCACAATAAATGGGCTTTCGAGGTGAGATTTCGACTCTGCTCGGTTTGGTCCCTTAAGGAGTTAGTTCCTGATTGGGAATTGTTGCGGGCTGCTGCGAGGTTCTAGGATGTTAGGAGGCACGTGTATAGCTTCTCCTACAATGAGGTCACGTCTACCTTTGAGGATTTTTGGGCTTTGATTGGAGAACCGAAGGTGGAGGCCATCTCGCTTCCTTTGATCGGCGGGGCGGCCATAAGCGTGAAGCTCGCATGCTTTCTTTGAACTTCGTTGGAAAAAGTGCAAGGTATGACTTTAGATTCTGGTCATATTGACATTTCTGCGCTGCCTGAGCGATTTATGAGTGATGATGAGAGTGACGTCTCGTGGGATACATTTGCTTTGTGCGTGATAGCGACGCTTTTCATGGTCAGTTTCCTTGGGGTATGTGACGGTGCTTTGCTGGATGTGGTAGGGCACTGCCAAGCCGGGGAGGATATTGCTCCATTGGTGCTGGGGGAAACCCTTAACGGCATTGATCGCCTGGCGATTGGGGATAGGTTCATGTGAGGGGGAAGCCCCATTTTGCTCAACTTGTGGTTGCGAGAGAGGCTTCAAGCCATGCCCGAGTCTCCGGCATCTTTTAGACCGTGGACGTTTGCTCAGCGGCCTCTTGTATTGGATATGGATCAGTCCGCCTGGGAGAGATAGATGGCACAGCTTGGTATGCATCAGATCCGTTGGTGGGTCCCTCACTGGGGGATTGAGACTAGGAGAGCCTTTCAGGAAGGTTCCTACATTGTCAGAGATCCAGGTTTGTCGTGGTCCTCCTTCTATATTCAGTCGCTCGTTTCCTGGCAGTTCGGGATGAGGCAGGAGACTTTGCTGGGCTGGGATGACATTGCCACTGTGGAGGTAGCTTCTCTATGCATGGTAGCTTCAGATGTCTTTCTGTATTTTCTGAGGGTATGGAAGTATTCCGCTTTCCCTCCTGTGGTGCTCCTTCGACGTCGGGAGAGTGTTGTGTTGATCACCGAGTACCTGTATTGGTACGAGCAGGATGTCGGGCAGTCCCAAGTGGTTTTGGGAAGCAGGCGTAAAGCGATTCTAAGGCAAGGTTGCCGCCTCAGCTATAGCCTTAGAAGTGCCGAAGCCTGGTCTAACCCTCAGAATGTGATGGGAGATGCTTTATTTGACTACAAGACCAGAGTTGACCGACTGACGGAGAGAGGTCCCCTTTTGTAGACTCGCAGGGAGGAGATCTGGGCCGAGGCACTAACGAATGAAGCTCTGCGAGCTGCTGGATTATTTGACTCTATGGGGAGGACCCCTAATCTCGGAATGAGAGAGACAGAGTTGGCTCGCGTGGAGCGAAAGAAGACTCGCCGGGGATGAGGGAAGAAAGGGAAGAATGGCGAGGGGAAAAGCGCGAGTGGCGCGGAATGACCTCCTAAGTATCCATTCATTGCATTGCAAACACATTATTTGTTAAATGTATTAAGCTGTCTTTTAGCATGTTGTGAGCTTAAGAGTAGGCCGTGCTTGTACTCATCAAGAAATGTTATAACCGTTAGTGATTTGTGATTTACTTTTAAAGCTTTGTCGAGATGCAGGATCTCTTTCTTGCTTTTTGTTTGAGCCTTGGCGGCGTCCATCTTTGGACCTTTCTGTTGTATTTTGTGGACTGAAGCAGTCTGAGCCTTGACGGCATCCATTTTTGGATTTTGCATTTGGATTGATCTGAGCCTTGATGGCATCCAAATTTTTTGTTTTTGTGTGTTTTTAGACTAAACAAATTAAGTCTGCCTACGTTCCCCCCGGACTGAAGGGCTCAAGTATGCGTAGTTCGACACTACAATGAGTGATGAGAGATGAGAAGTTGATCTTCTTTAGGCGAAGTATCTGCGAAGTTTGCTTCCGTTGACTGGATTCATGAAGGGATTGCTGTCTAGGTCTGTCAGCTTCATGGCACCTCCGGAGAAGATCTTTTGGACCACGAAAGGGCCAATCCATGTTGGTTCCCATTTTCCAAGCGGGTTGGTTCGGGTAGGAGGATTTTCTTTGAGTACTAGATCGCCTTCCCTGATGTCTCGGGACTTGACTTTCTTGTCAAAAGCTCTAGCCATTCTGCTTTGGTAGGCTCGAATGTGTTCCATGGCCTTTAGTCGGCGCTCGTCTAGCAGAGCCAGTTCGTCGTGTCGGATTCAAAGCCATTCGACTTCTTTGATCTCATTTTCCAGCAACACTCGGAGTGAGGGAATTTCCAATTCGATGGGTAGTACTGGTTCCTTCCCGTATGTTAGGGCGAACGGAGTTTCTCCCGTGGCCGTTCTGACTGATGTTCGGTAGCCCCAAAGTGCCAAGTGCATCTTCTTGGGCCAATCTCGTCCTCGTGTGGTCATTTTTCGGATGATCCTTTCGAGGGTCTTGTTTGCTGCTTCTACTGCGCAGTTAGTTTGCGGCCTGTAGGGAGAGGACTTGTGGCTTGTAATCTTGAATTCGTGCAGCAGTCTGTCGCATTATCCTTCAAAGTGGGACCCATTGTCTGATATGACCTCGTTCGGGATGCCGTATCGGCATATGATGTTTTCCTTGAGGAAATGTGCAACCTTCTTTGAAGTTAGCACTTTGTAGGACTTGGCCTCAACCCATTTTGTGAAGTAGTCGATGAAGACCAAGACGAACTCATGGCCGTTGCTTCTGGGCAGAGCGATTTTACCGATGACGTCGATTCCCCAAGTGACGAAGGGCCAGGGAGTAGTCATACAGTAAAGATCATAAGGAGGAAGATGATTGAAGTTGGAGAACCGTTGACACTTGTCGCAGCTTCGAACAAAGTGGATGCAGTCTGCGTCCATGGAGATCCAGTAGTAGCCCATTCGAAGAATGACCTGCATTAGGGCTCTGGCGTTCATGTGGGTGCCACAAGCCCCATTGAGAACTTTGTTCATGAGCTCATTTGCTTTTTCTTTGCTGATGCAGCGTAAGAGCGGTCCTTGGTAGCATTTTTTGTATAGCATGTCCCCAAGAAAGACAAATTTAGAGGCAAGGCATTTTAGGGCCACAATGCTTTTGGCTTTGATTCCTTCTTTGCGTTGTCCTTCCTTGTTCATGAAGGTGGCTTCCCCGTTCTTGAGGTATTGGAAGATTTGATTGTACCATGGCTCATTGATGGGCTCGGGTTCTGGTTCGATCTCGCAGCAGTAGGCAGGAATTTATTTTCTTCCTACTTTGAATGGTTTTATTTCCTTCCCTTTGGGGATTTCCATGAGTGAAGCCAAGGTGGCTAGGGCATCTGCAAACCGGTTCCAGCCTCTTAGCAAGTAGTGGAAGGTGACCTCTTTGAATTGTGTGATGAGGTATTCCATCCAGGTGTGGTATTTTTGCAAGCCTAGGTCTATTGTTTTCCATTTGTTGGAAACTTGATTAAAGATCAGGGCTGATTCCCCGTAGACCTCTAGCTTCTGGACGTTCCTTTCGAGTGCGGCCTCTTGTCCGGCGGTGCAGGCTTCGTATTCGGCGGCATTGTTGGTTACCTCGAAATTCAGCTTTATGGCGATTGGGGTGTGCTTGTTGTTAGGTCCCAAATGGTAGGAATCAGGCTAGAGGGGGGGGTGAATAGCCTGTCTACAACTTTTTTGCTAAAACTTCTTTTGAAAAACTTTAGCTCACCGGTAAGTGATTTTGCACAGCGGAAATTATGTTTTCAGTTTAGAGAAAAGACAAACCGGTAAGACAAAATATCATGCAAGGCAAGACAAAAATTATTTCCAAGTAAGACAAACAAAATGAGCAGTAAGTGAAGTCAATAGGTTGTGACCGCTTGAGAGATTTTCAACCTGCGATTACAACTACACAACGTAAAACAAACAAAGCAATAAATGACACATTGTTTGAAGAGGTTCACAGTGTTAAATAACATACGTCCCTCTACCAAGTTTGGTCAGAACTTGGATTTGTGAAGGTGCACTACTTTATTAATGGATTCTACCTATTACAAGTTGCAAGCCAATGATTGAAAGGCTGCCAAACTAGAGGTGACCACTAATGGGTCGTGCTACAACAAAGACCTGGTGTTTTCTAGAGATGTGCTCACAAGCTGAGCTGATTTCTCTAGGGTGTTGTGTGTGAATCAATCAATGTGTTCCATAAGTAGTCTAATGGAGGAACACTACAGAATTGATTGAGGTGCCAGTGAATAAGTCCTAACAGAGATGTCTAGTGAATAAAGGGACTTGCTTTGAATGCCTTGAACTAGAGAATGTGCAGGTTGGTAGTTCAAAGCAACTCACTCTCAAGAATCATAAATGCACCAACCTTCTTCAATGCTCCAGGAAAGCTATTTATAGTGAACTTTGAAAAGGAGCCGTTGTCTTTGAAGAGGTTGCAATGATGACTTGGACTGGCAGGCATTAAATGGGGAGATCCTTGCATTAAATGCCTGAGATTTGGATAGAGAGGATTTCCAGAGATAGATGGGGCTCTGTGAGTACTGGTTACTTGACATTCTCAAAGAAGGTACTGATTTGCTGCAGAGATGTCATGTCAGCATGCTTGCTTTACCAACTTTAGCTAAAGTTGATGGCTTGGTAGTTGGGAACAATTAATGCATCGGCAAGCTGCTAACCGGAGGAAGCTTGAAGAGTACGCCTTAACCGGTAAAGTGATATGACCGGTAACAGAGGTGCCGGCCCGGTAACTCAACTGGTAAGATAGCTCAACCGGTAAGAGGAGCTTTGACCGGTAACTGACTCCAACCGGTAACTCAACCGGTAACTCACACATTGCTGATGGAAATTCTCAGGTCTTCAAGTCATCAAAATCTTGAGAAAAATACATAGCAAAAACACTGGGCACTAGCACTAAGGGATCCTATGGTACATAGAAAAATTCTATTTTGATCTAACTAAATTAGGGGTCCTCATTAATGCTTGTTATGATTGGGATTAAGCAATTCTAAGCCAAAGCATATATTTGACTAACAATCTCCTCCTAATTGCTTAAGTCCAATCATCCTAGGTTGGCATCTTCTTGACTTAGAAAAGAATGATAAAGATTTTGTCTATTTAATATATCATTCCCCAAGTCAAGAGACAACTTGATGCTACCTAAGGAAAGCTTACAGATTAGAAAAATAAATGATTGAAAGGGGGTAAAGATTTTGAATGATCCTGCAAAAATATAACGGTTAGTAGCATATGAAGCATTCAAAACAATAGAAGGAATTTCAAACAAAACACAAAGTTTGAGGGTAAGAGATTCTCATTATGTTTGTGGACCGGTGAATGAGGAAAGAAAGACAAAAACTTCATCGGTTACATTCTCAGAGCTGCACCGGTAAAAGGCTTGAAACCTGATCGGCTAAGGAGCAAAGCGAAGGAGGAGGGGCAAGATTCGAAGGAGGGGCAGCATCTGAAGCTTTGGATTTCTTGGATGATTCCTTTGCTTTCCTCTTCTCTTTCTCATCCCTTTTTCTTTTCTTCCTATCTTCTCTAACCACCATTAGCACTTCATTTTTAGCTTTCACTTTGGCTAACTCCATCTCAAGCTCACGGTTCCTTTCTTGACAACTACTAAGGGCTTCAGCTGTCCTTTTGAGTTCTTCAATGGATCGGTCGTAATGTCTTCGCACGAAAGTTGTTGCTCACAAAGGATTTTATTGGTTTGCCGAGCCTCATCAAGTTGTAACTGAAGATCTCTGATGACGTTGTCTCTAGCATTTATATCGGTCATGAAATTGCCAAGAGACAAAGCAATACCAGTCTTCAATAAATCAAATCTTCTCTCATCCTCCTCCTGATTGGACTTAATGAAAGAACGAGCTAACTCAATGTTGACTTCAACAAAACCATCAAGCACGGCTCTATGAAGACCTATCAAATCTGAAGCAAGGAGTGGCCTATTTAAATCATCGGTAGGAGGGGTCGGTAAGGGAATGGATTGAGAGACCGGTTGGCTAGCTGGTAAATGAGCATCGGTAACAGGAGGCAATTGATCGGCAACATGGCTATCGGTAATAGGAGAAGATGGGTCGGTAAGAGAGGTTGCAACGGACCGAGACACTTCACCGGTAGGAGAGATCTCAATCTCCTCATCCAATAGTTCCATGGGAGAGACAGGAGGAGCAATCGGTAAAGGAGAAGCAGGAGCATGAGGATCAAAGGGTTCCAAACTCATCATCTCAGCAAAAGAAAGTTCCAAGAGCTCAGCTGCAATAGGGACTAACGGTAAGATGGCTTGCCGACGCCTTAGAATGTGAATTACTCTAAGAGCCAGCAGAAGTAATGAAGCTTCTCTAATGTTGCTCCAAGGTATAGGCTTGCCTTTCTTTATCACAGAGAGTCTGGTCACATTTGGCAATAAGCCAACCATTTTAGTAACATAACCAGACCAATTCAAAAGCCTCAACTCCAGAATTTGAGTAATACGCCCATTGATAGACATATACCGGATAAAGAAGTCATCGGTTGAAAGTGTGCTTTCAACCGGTCTGGGGGCAAATGTTGCAAACTGGCCATGAATCCTGATAAACCGATTGTGTTGCTGAATAGAGGAAGGATATTTCTTGTTTGGTTTTGGAGAAGGGAAATCGCAAACAAATGTTGCTCATCTTTGCCAGGAAGGATTGCTTTGCCCTTGGGAGGAATTGGACGCTTCTTAAGCTTCAACACCTTAATCTTCTGATACCGGCGACTTGTCTCACCGGGCCCAGTAGTTTTGGTATATCTAGGAGGGGTATCTTCAGGAGCAAAGACCAACCTTCATGTCTGTCACAACATCAATGAAAGTGGACATTCTATCTTCTCTCCTTTGCCTCTGAAATTGATCGGCAATAGATGGAGGCATTGGAGTGGGCTCAATTACTGCCTTGCTAAGGATTTTCTCATGAACCTCAAATAAAGGTATTCCATCGGCAGATCGAGGGATAGAAGCTTTGGAGGTATAGAAATTGAGAGTAGACATGAGATCCTTCTGACGCATACCAGGATCATCATAAACAGGAGGAATTGTTGGATCATTCTCATCAAAATCAACATCTTCTTCTTCTTCATAGAAATCAGAGAGAGAGTCTTCATCAAAAATGGGATCAATATCCTCCTCCTGAACCGGTGAATTGGGTCTAGAAGAGGAAGGAAGAATAATTTGACTTACCGATTGACTAACCGGTAGAAGAGATGCTTGAATGGCTTTCTGAGTAGCCAACTCTTCAATGGTTGCTCTTTGACTCTCCTTGAGCTTCTCCGATTGCTCAGTAAATAAGCTAGCTGCTAAGGCTTGGCCGGAGAAGGATATCATCAACATTGATTGCCTTAACCGGTTCAAGAGATGCAACGGTAAGGGGGCCGATTAACCGGTAAAGGAGAAGCACCGGTAAATGGCTCAGAAGCCGGTAAATCTTCTCTAACCGGTTGAAGTATTTCACCGGTAAGAGGCATCGGTTGAACAACCGGTGAAGGGCATGGCCTAATAACTTCTCCTCCTCCTGAAGCAAGAACGGTAATCGGAGAAGTCTCGCACTACCTCCTCCTACATGTTGCATCGGTAAAGGAGTTGTAAAGTCAGCACTTATCTTCTCAGTATCGATCAATCTCAAAGAAAGATCTTGGTCATCGGCATCCGAATTACTAGAGTCGGTAGAGCTAGAGCTTGTGACAGCATCGCTCCGCCCTATCAATGGCTTTGATTATCAGAGCCATTAATGTCCTTGAACATTTCTTCAATTTCTTCATCGTGAACAAGAGCCCATTTGTTTTTGTTGGACTGAATAGAGTTGAAGAAGTCGAAAGAGAGATATCACCCATACTCCGAAAGTCTCTGTTCAAGTCCACCAGATTTTGCACCACATCCATTACATTCTTCACGAATTGCCATCTTCGAGGTCCTAAGTTGACAATTTCAGGATCAAAGGAGGGAAGATCATCTCCAGTAACTCAAATCTTCCAAGCCGATAAGGATCGATTCCTTGAGGGTATCCCGAGCATTATAAAGAATGGCAAAATCAATCCACACCGCCCGAACCATCATGTCTTGCCTGAGCCTATCCCGAGCCAAGTAGATGGCATTCCACATTGGAGGCAAAGAACTCAAAATACCGATTGTAAATTTTGAGTAGACTATCTCTCGGACAATGAGATATCATAGTCACTCAACAAACATGGCTTGGTATAGTAGAGACCTTTATCATCATGGATGTTGTCAAAATCCACATAATCGATATGTCACCGACTGGACCGAGTCTTTGTTGATCTCATGGAATTGCAAAAGCTTTCGGAGGAAAGGAGGCAAGTGCTCAATAGGATATACCCAAGTGGGAGATGGTTCAAGGGTAGGATTGACTAGCCAGGGATTGTAATGGTAAATGTGAAAGGTTGGGTTTCTGATCGGTTTGCAGTGACTTACCGGTCGGGTTGATGATTGACCGGTAAATGGAATTTTGTCGGTAAGGAAATTGTGATTAAAGTGTCTTTGGGAATGAATGGTATGAAGTTTCCCAAGTCTGTTTCAATTCTCCTTCTTCTCTCAAAGATTTTCTTTGGCAATTTGTTGGGAAGATTTTGGAATAGGTTTGGATCTCTGGAAGGGGAGGAGCTGATTTTCCGGCCGTGGCTTTTTGCTTTTGGTAGGGGAAAGAATGATAGAGATAGGCTTATCATCATCATCATCGAGAAGACTCAAGTAGTTTTCTTTACCGGCAAAGAAGGTTTGGGAGCAGGAGGAGCACCGGCAAATTGAGCAACCTTTGGCCGGCTAGAGAGTTTCTTCTTATGAGTTGGTTTGCCGATTGGTTTACCGACCGGTTTACCGGTAGCAGTGTTCATCGACTTACCGGTTGGATTACCGGTGGAAGGCTCAATGGCTTACCGGTTGGTTTACCTGGTAGATTCTTTGATGGCTCTAATCATGTCAAACTTGTCAAAAGCTTTGCGTAAAGACCGAGGATACTTGGGTTGATTCTCGAGGCTTGAAGAACTGCAGGATGGATCTCGAGAGCACGGCTAATCATCGATAATGACAAGGTTTGGCTTTGTTGGTCTTGGTAGATGGCCTTTCCTTCCGAAATTTCTTAAAAGCAATTAAAACAATCCGGTAAAGGAAAGCACACCGCTTGAATTCTCCTCCAATAATGATGGCAAAGAATTGCTTCCCATTGTATCATGGTGATACAATGATGAGAGCCGACCGGCAAATGAAGCATCGGTCCACGACATCAAAGAATAACAGAGAAAACAAAGATCAAAACCAAATTTCTTGTTAGCTTCACCTAACGAAGGGGTCGATCTCGAACCTTCGCCTCAGCAAAGAATCATATCTTTCATGGAGATAGAAGATGAACCGGTGGAAGAAAGGTTTGGGGAAGGCAAGAAGCAATGGTGGCATGTGGCTAAAAGTGACGGGGACACCAAAGAAGTGGAGATAATATTCTCATTTTCATCCACAACACCATTCTCGAATAACTCATTAACCATCTCATAATAAATGTCTTCATTTCCTTCGTGCATCACGAAAGGAATAACTCCGGCAAAGAATGAATAGAGCTTCAATGGCACGGCCTTCATCTGAGTCGAAAAGCCGGAGAGAATGTAACCTCCATAGATGTCTTTCTTAATGGCCATCTCGTGAATCAAATAATCATTCAAACAAAATAAGTTAGAATCAAAGAGATTTCTACAAATAATTTTAAGAGTTTAGATGATTCTAGAAATATAAGAGATCTAGGAGTCTTTAGAGTTTCAAAATCATACCGTAAATCTCAAGAAGTGAAGAACACAGATGGAGAAGGAGAAGATGAAGTATGAGAGTAAATTGCCGGTTGCCTATAGTTCTTTTAGAGAGAGAGAATCCGTAAAGTTTAACCGAGATTTTGAAATCCTTATATAGGGGACAAAAGAGCGGGAAGATGAAGAGGTGTGTTGGTTAAAGCAAAAGAAGCTTAAAGGTTTTTAACCTGTCGTGCACATTGATTGACAGCTTTGTTTCACGAAATTAAAGATGTGTCATGAAAATATGAACGTGTGTGCAACAGCTTATATCAAAATATAATAAAGTACAAAAAGATAACCTTTTGATAAAAATGAATGATACAGATATTACCTTTTTGATCAATTATTTAAAATTGATCTACTTCTTTTGTATAGGAGCATGGGGAACAGTAAGGGATAGTACGGTAGGTTGCATCGCCGCGCGAAGGGATTGATGTGACTTGATAGGCAATGATGACAAACGAGCCGGTTAAATACGGATTGCAAATTTGGATCCGGCCGCAATTCGTCGGTAAAGGGCAATCGGTAAGGTAGCTAACCGGTCAGTATTTTGACCGGTAAGAGAGACTTTCATCGGTAAAGAACCATCGGATAGAGACACCATTTACCGATCGTATGTCGGTAAGAGGACCGGTAAAGGGAGTCTTGCCTTACCGGTAAGGGATACCGGTAAATGAGCACTAGCAAGCATCGGTAAACGAGTGAGGTCACCTATGATCTTTGTTGAGAGCTTACACGTATAACAAAGTTAGCACATAATGTTTATCGAATATCAATCATGCCTAGTTCTCCTCTAAGGAATTCAAATCTTTTAATGTCCAATGGTTTTGTTAAGATATCGCCTAATTGATAATCGTATGGACTTTTAAAAGAATAATGTTACCCTTTTCAACATGATCCTTGAGGAAATGGTATTTGATGTCTATGTGCTTAGTCTTTGAATGCATCACAGATTGTTGGAGACCGAGATAGCCGAGGTGTTATCACAATAGATAGGACATACTTCTTGAGGGATTTCATAGTCCACTAGTTGTTGCTTCATCCATAGAATTTGTGAACAAAGAACTCCCAAAGCAGCCTATGTACTCACTTCAGAGTAGAAGTGGAAATTGATGCTTGTTTCTTGCACGACCAGTGAAACCAAACGGTTACCCGTAAATTGACAAGTTCCACTAGTACTTTTCCCCGGTGACCCTACAAGCCGCAAAATCGGCATCCGAATATCCAATAAGTGTAATGAAGAATCTTTTGGATACCACAAACCTAAGTTAGCAGTTCCCAAAAGATATCTTATAATTCTTTTAACAAACTTGCAAATGAGATTCTCTAGTGGTCGCCTTGAAATCTAGCACATACACATACGGCAAACATGATATCTCGGTTTCATCGGCGGTTAAGTAAAGTAGAGAGCCTATCATACCTCGGTAGAGTGTCATATCTACTTTCTTACCGGATTCATCTTTGTCAAGGTGTACATTGGTGGCCATAGGAGTGCTTTGAGGATGAGCAGAGTCAAGACCAAATTTCTTGATTAGATCATTGGTGTATTTGGCTTGATTTATAAAAATACCTTCTTGGGTTTGCTTGACTTGAAGTCCAAGGAAAAATGTAAGCTCACCCATCATGCTCATCTCAAATTTGCTCGCATAAGTTTCTCAAATCTCTTGCATAATTTCTCGTTAGTAGATCCAAAAATAATGTCATCAACATATATTTGAACTAACAATGAATGACCATTATGCTTAGCAATAAATAAGGTGGTGTCAATTTTACCTCGTTCAAACTTCTCACTAAGTAGGAATTTGGAGAGAGTTTCATACCATGCTCGAGGTGCTTGCTTGAGGCCGTACAAAGCTTTATTCAATTTGTATACGTGATTAGGCTTCTTGGAATCTTCAAAACCAGGGGGTTGATCAACATAAACAAGTTCTTGAAGTTCCCCATTGAGAAAGGCACTTTTCACATCCATTTGATATAGCTTGAACTCTTTGTAGGCTGCATAGGCAAGGAATAACCTAATGGCTTCTAATCTAGCTACGGGAGCAAAAGTCTCATCATAGTCTATGCCTTCTTCCCCGCCTATACCCTTTCGCCACTAGTCTAGCCTTGTTCCTTATAATTTTTCCAGCTTTCATCCAATTTATTCCTATAAACCCATTTCGTTCCAATTACGGTTTGATCACTAGGTCTAGGCACTAACTCCCAAACTTTACATCTATCAAACCGATTAAGCTCTTCTTGCATAGCTTCTACCCACTGGGTCATCTAGTGCTTCCTCGCCTTCTTTGGTTCAATATTTGAGACCATAGCAGAGGAAAATAATCCATGTTGATCCTCCATGCTTCTTAATTGGCCTCTAGTCATTCTCGGGACCAAAGACATCACCTATCACATTTTCTAAAGGGTGATCTCTCACTGTTCTCACTTCCCTAGGGAGGTCTTGCCTGACCGATTCTTGTCTAAGGCTTTCTAATGGAGGAGTAGAATCGGTAAAGGGAGATGTGATCGGTAAAGGAGATCGGTTTCGAGAAGGTGATGGAGACTGGTGATCGGTAAGTGGGGAAGGAAACAAGAAATTGTTTGAAATAGGTTCACTTTCAGGGAGGTGAATTAGGAAAATTAATATGAGGATCGGTTGGTAATAAATCGGTTAGCCGGGTTTGTCTATTGGATTGCCTAACCGATTGGGGAAAGAAGGAGTCATCAACTAAGTCTCTACAAGTTACACCACTTCGAGGTCAAGGCCGAACCGGGATTGATTTGCATTAGAACCGGTGGAATGATTGGAGTTTTGATTGCCGGTTTCACCTCGTCTCAAACACACCGTAATTATCAAGCACTATTTGGAGCCTTATCGACTCTAGCAAATCAAATTCATCAAAAGTAACATGAACGGATTCAACAATTTTCAATAACCGTTTATTAAAAACTCTAAATGCCTTACCGTGCTTGGCGTATCCCACAAAGATACCTTCATCGCCTTTTTCATCAAATTTACCTCGGCGCTCTTTACCGTTGTAAAGTACGTAGCATTTGCACCGAAGATCTTGAAGAAACCAATGTTAGGGATTCCGCCACGCCATAGCTCATAAGGGGTCTTGTTGTGAAACTTGTTGACCAAGGATCTATTCTGGGTGAAGCAGCAAGATGGATAGCTTCGCCCAAAAATACTTGGGAAGCCTAGCTTCGGATATCATTGTTTTTCCAAATTCTTCGATCAAGGTCCCGTTCTTTCTCTCAACTACACCATTTTGTTGCGGTGTACCAAGAATGAGAAATTATGATCTATTCCATGATCATCACAAGATCGAGCAATTCCAAGATTTTTGAATTCGGTTCCATTATCCGATCTCATACCGATGATGTCACACTCTTGGGTTTGCAGAGAGACGGAATAATCCGGTGGCTACTTCATATGTATCATCTTTTGAAGCAAACATCTCCACCTGTGTATATCTTGAGAAGTCGTCTACAACAACCAAAGCATATCTCGCTACCCCCTAAACCGGCAAAAGTAGTTGTGGGGCCAAACAGATCCATATGTAGCAACCGGAGGCATCTAGAGGTGGACAAACAGGCTTGCCGTGGAAAGATTCTTTATGCCGTTTTCCTAGCCGGCAAGCTCGCATTTCCTATCATGATTAGCAGACACTTGAGGCAAGCCAGCAACTAGATTTTTATTTTCGAGCTTGGATAAATATTTGAAATTCAAGTGATCGAGTCTCTTATGCCATAGCCAGAGTTCTCACCGATGTTCTTAGCTACAAAACAAACATTAGTAACATTCGAAACATTGTTTAAATCAATAGCATATACGTTACCTTTTCTATATCCAAAGGAGAAGTGTTTCACCCGTAGCAATGTTTTTCACATAGCAATTGGAAGAATTGAAAACACAATGCATACCCTTATCACGTAATTGTGATATGGAGAGAAGGTTATGTTTCTACCATCCACCAAAGATACCTTCTCATACAATAACCGTACCTCTTTTGATGGATCCACGACCGATAATTTTACCCTTTGCGTTGTCACCAAAGACAACTCGGAGGACCAGATGCTTCTTCCAGATCGGTGAGGAGATCGCATGTCCAGCCATATGCCTAGAGCATCCACCGTCCATAATCCAAACATCCTTACCGGCATCGGTTGAGGCCATTAAGCATTCCCGAAATAAAACAAGAAGCTTATGGTCCCCCTTATTCTTTGGGTCCAAAGAGTTAGTTCCTCTTTGGCAACCATACCCGGCCACCACCCGAGCTTTTAGACTCAGCTGGGTCCAGATAGGTGCTTCAAGAGGCATTCATAAGCCTTGTGACCAATAAAACCACAATTTATACATTTGTTAGATAATGGCCGAGGGGGCTTAGATGATTGAATGTTCAATATAGCCTTTGCTTCGTAAGAGTTCACTGTTTGAGCGTAAATGCATCCTTTGGGGACGAAGGTAATGGATTTAGCTTTGTTGACCGGTTGCATTGGTTTGGAAGATCTATTACCGGTTGGGAGCCCTCACCGGCTGGTTGACCGTGACAGCTTGTCCGACCGGCTGGTCCCTTACCGTGATGGCTTCCTTACCGGTTGTAGTTTCCTTACCTCGCAACCCGGTTAGCAATTTTAATTCCACCTTTGCTTTTACCATCACCGAGTGGAACATATTGTCCTAGCTCAGGATCGCCTACCTCGGTCCATCGGGATTTGTTTTTGCCCAAATAAGCTTTCATCCTGTTCCCTTCCCTTGGGATAGGTGTGTGGAACAGCTTTTGAAAGGTTTAGTTAACTCTCTCTTAATCAATTTGGATTGAGCATCATCAAATTTACCCATCAAGTTCTCGAGACAGACTTGGTAGCCGGTTTGTCATTCTTTTTTTTCCTTACCGCCGGAGGTAAAACTTATTCCAGCTTGTAACATCTCGGTTTGGAGATATTTGATCTTGTATGATAGTCTCCATAGCAGCTCGGGATTTTGTGAAAGTGTCAATAGTTTTAGAAAGAGAATTATTTCTTGACACAAGATCAGCAATTTGACAAACGTAAATGTTCGCCTCTCAATGAGTTCTTGATTGTCCTTTTTAACCGAACCGACTCTAGCTTGCTTTCTTTCAAATCTTTTATTTCAAATTTTCAAAGAGTCATTTTCAAGTAGAGATTATTTTGAAATTATCACCATAATTTTGTGAGCTTCATTTAATTTTTCAAAATCGGAGAAGAGCTCATTCATCACCTCTCGCCATTTCGTACTTTGACATATTGGGCATAGGGTCAATAGTAGGGCCGAGGGGAAGAGGATGATGGTTCAAAATTGGGATCAAAATTTGGTAGTGATGATATCGGTTCGTGGTTAGGCTCGGTTAGAGGCTTTAAGTGAATTGGTCGGTTCTCAAGCATCGGTTGATAAGAAGCGATCGGTAAGGCTTCGAGCTTGATAGGTCGGTTGAATTGGTTGCATTAGTGGTCCGAGAGTGGGCATGGTTTTAGACTCGACCATAAAGGGATCCACCTATGTTTTGAATTTTGAAGTTATATGGATTACCCGCATCTACCTTGGGAATAGGAATGGGATCATCAAAGTATGTCAAGGGAGATCTCATAGGTGGAGTCCGGTCAACATAGGATGATTGTTCATTGGAGTTGGGGTGTCTAAAGATAGGAGTTTGTAGGGAGATGGGTTTATCATAAGTTCCATCCATAGCAACAAACCGACATCGCATCTTCATCTCGAGTCCGCATAGTCGCCTTCCTCATTCTCGTAGTCGGTCTCAAACCAAACAGTAAAGCCTTTTCGCTGCATCCTCCGCTACTAAACTCTTAGATCTAGGAAATTTCTTGAAACGGTTTCTTCCTCGTAAATTCATATTTCGGTTGAGGGCATTTGGAGGCAAAATGGCTGGATTTTCTACGCTTGTAACACACAAGCTCACCTTGGGCATTTTTACCATCGGTTGAGGTTGAGGTTTGGCCTTTTCTTTGATAGTTCCCAGATCTATGGAAAGATGAGGATTTGGGTTGGAATGATTTGTGGGATTTCTTAAAATCCTTAAACCTTTTGTAGTTTCTAGCAAATGCAAAGCAAATTCATCCTCTACCTCAAGAGGTGTACTAGTTGAGGTATTGGCTTGAGTTGGTTGAGGCCGAGATATTGAGGGAGAGTCAACGGTAGTAGTTTGGCCGGTAAGCATAGAAGAACCGGGAAGATCTCACCCGAGCCGGGCAGAGATAAATTTTTAAATTGTTTTTGCACTCCACTCGGGTTGAGCTCTTCCTCATATAAGAACAAAGTAGAAACAATGTTCGATATGAGTAACATTCAAGTCACGGCACTCTTTCAAAATAGCGACCTTCACATGCCACAAATCTCCAAGAGAATTGAGGAATCTCATGTTTAGGTCTTTCATGGTATAGACTATACCTAAAGATGCACAAGAGTTACTCACCTCGCAGAATCGGTCGTACGTTTCCTTCATTGTCTCATTCGGATTCTTCTTGAAGGACTCAAACTCAAGAACACTTTTGTAGAGTCCGTTGTCCTTGGCCACTTGATCTCCTTCAAAATATCTCGAGTAGACTCGCCACACTTGTTGAGCGGTCTCATAGCATTGTACTTGTTTGTACATCTGTCATCAAGTCCCGAGGTTATGATGTGCAAAGCTTTTCGTCCAAGGAGTCACACGCTTTGTCATCCTCACCCATTCTTCTCGTGGTTTTGGCACATAAGTTTCATAAACCTCAAAATCTTGTTCAGACTCTCTATCTGCATGATCCATGAGAGGAGTTTTGGGTGCTCTGGTTGCAAGATTGATTTTTAAGGGTGTCATGGGACCATCTCTGACTACAGTAGTTAACCTATCATCTATTGAATCCAAGTACCGCATGATTCTGTTTTTCCATACTGGAAATTCGTTATCGTTCAACATGGGAACGGATGTCAAGTTGTATGTTTTCATGATTTTTCCTGCCATTTTGGAATTGGCAATTCAAGCGGTTAAGCTTGGAAAAATGATTTTCGAAAATTGTAAGCTCTAATACCAATTGTTAGGTCCCAAATGGTAGGAATCAGGCTAGAGGGGGGGGAGTGAATAGCCTGTCTACAACTTTTTTGCTAAAACTTCTTTTGAAAAACTTTAGCTCACTGGTAAGTGATTTTGCACAGCGGAAATTAAGTTTTCAGTTTAGAGAAAAGGCAAACCGGTAAGACAAAATATCATGCAAGGCAAGACAAAAATTATTTCCAAGTAAGACAAACAAAATGAGCAGTAAGTGAAGTCAATAGGTTGTGACCAGTTGAGAGATTTTCAACCGATTACAACTACACAAATGTAAAACAAACAAAGCAATAAATGACACATTGTTTGAAGAGGTTCACAGTGTTAAATAATCAAGTACGTCCCTCTACCAAGTTTGGTCGAACTTGGATTTGTGAAGGTGCACTACTTTATTAATGGATTCTACCTATTACAAGTTGCAAGCCAATGATTGAAAGGCTGCCAAACTAGAGGTGACCACTAATGGGTCGTGCTACAACAAAGACTCCGGTGTTTTCTAGAGATGTGCTCACAAGCCGAGCCGATTTCTCTAGGGTGTTGTGTGTGAATCAATCAATGTGTTCCATAAGTAGTCTAATGGAGGAACACTACTGCACTTGATTGAGGTGCCGTGAATAAGTCCTAACAGAGATGTCTAGTGAATAAAGGGACATGCTTTGAATGCCTTGAACTAGAGAATGTGCAGTTGGTAGTTCAAAGCAACTCACTCTCAAGAATCATAAATGCACCAACCTTCTTCAATGCTCCAGAAAGCTATTTATAGTGAACTTTGAAAAGGAGCCGTTGTCTTTGAAGAGGTTGCAATGATGACTTGACCGGCAGCATTAAATGGGGAGATCCTTGCATTAAATGCCCGAGATTTGGATAGAGAGGATTTCCAGAGATAGATGGGGCTCTGTGAGTACCGGTTACTTGACATTCTCAAAGAAGGTACCGATTTGCCGCAGAGATGTCATGTCAAAGATGCTTGCTTTACCAACTTTAGCTAAAGTTGATGGCTTGGTAGTTGGGAACAATTAATGCATCGGCAAGCTGCTAACCGGAGGAAGCTTGAAGAGTACGCCTTAACCGGTAAAGTGATATGACCGGTAACAGAGGTGCCGGCCCGGTAACTCAACTGGTAAGATAGCTCAACCGGTAAGAGGAGCTTTGACCGGTAACTGACTCCAACCGGTAACTCAACCGGTAACTCACACATTGCTGATGGAAATTCTCAGGTCTTCAAGTCATCAAAATCTTGAGAAAAATACATAGCAAAAACACTGGGCACTAGCACTAAGGGATCCTATGGTACATAGAAAAATTCTATTTTGATCTAACTAAATTAGGGGTCCTCATTAATGCTTGTTATGATTGGGATTAAGCAATTCTAAGCCAAAGCATATATTTGACTAACACTTGTCCTTTGGGTCAACCATGAGCATACCAATGCCATTTTCTCTTTTGTTGTCGGCTCCGTTGAAGAACAACTGCCATCGGTTATCACCTTCAAGTGTGAAGATTCATTCATCGGGAAATTATGGTTCGGCGGGACCTTGGGCCTCGTCGGTTGGGAAGTCGGCTAATTGTTCGGCCATTACCCATCCCTTGATTGAATTCTGGTTCACGTACTTTATGTCAAACTCCGCTAGGAAGAAATACCATTTGGCCAGCCTCATTGATAGTGATGGTTTGTTAAAGAGGTATTTGACTGGGTCCATTTTGGAGACCAAGTGCACTGTGTGTGACTGCATGTAGTGTCGTAATTTTCTGACAACCCATACTAGAGCTGCGCAGGTTTTCTCGAGGGCTGAGTAGTTGAGTTCGCTGCCTTGGAACTTTCGACTGACGAAGTAGATGGCATTCTCGACCCGTGATTCTCTATTTTCTTGACAGAGCATGGCTCCAACTGCGGTGTTGGTCACATTAGGTATAGCAAAAGTGTCTTCTCCTCATGGGGAGGACAGAGGATCGGAGGACTCACAAGGTACGCCTTTATCTTTTCAAAGGCATCTTGGCATTCCGAGTTCCATTCGATGTCTGCATTTTTCTTCATCAGTCGGAAGATTGGCTCGCACATGGAGGTCAACTGATTGACGAAGCGGCTGATGTACTGCAGGCGGCCCATGAAGCTTTTTACCTCTGTTTGGGTTTTCGGTGGTCTCATTTCGATTATGGCCTTGATCTTTTGGGGATCAACTTCGATGCCTCACTCGGTGACCATGTATCCCAAGACTTTGTCTCGGATGACTCTGAATGTGCATTTGGCGGGGTTTAACCTCATTAAGTGTTTTCGAAGACGATCAAAGAACTTTCTCAGGTCGATGAGGTGTTGTCCGTCTGATCCCTTTGAGTGGATGATCATGTCGTCGACGTACACTTCGATCTCTTTGTGGATCATGTCGTGGAAGAGTGCGGTCGCTGCCCGTTGGTAGGTAGCCCCAGTGTTCTTTAGTCCGAACGGCATCACTGTATTTTATTGGTCTTCTTTGGCCATCTTGATTTGATTGTAACCGACGAACCCGTCCACGAAGGACTTAACCTCGAAATTGGCCGTAGTGTCTACCAACATGTCTATGTTTGGTAGTTGAAAGTCGTCCTTGGGACTTGCTTTATTGAGATCTCGGAAGTCCATGCATCAGCGTACTTTTCCGTTGGCCTTGGTGACCATGACTATGTTGGAGAGTCATGTTGGGTATTCGATCACCCTTATAAAGCTGACGCGGAGCATCTTTTCGATCTCTTCCTTGACTTGTAAAGACCATTTTGGCTTGATTCGGCGTAGCTTTTGCTTGATGGGCTTAGCCTCAGGATTTAGGGGAATCCGATGTTCCACTATGGCTGGATCTAAGCCGGGCATGTCTTGGTAGGACCAAGCGAACACGTCCACGAATTCTTTAAGCAGTGCAGTCAATGCATTTTGCTCAGTGCCGGTGAAGAAGCTTCCTATTTGCGTCTCTTTTGGCTCTTCAGCAGTCCCCAAATTCACCTTGGTTAAAACCTCCTCGGCAGCTTAGGCCCAATTTTCCTCTCGTTTGACAACATGATTAAAGATGTGTTTAATGTATTGTTCATTTAATGTGTCCGCTTCTTTGTCAAGTGAATCGTTATTAACTGTTTGTGTTTTAGTTAATTTATCAGTTGTTAAAGATCCAATGAGAGGATACTCGGAAAGGTCGAAACTTTCATTAAGAGCATATTGGAATACATTATTGGCTATGAGTTCGTAATCTTCCGGCGTAAGGCCATCAGATGACTCGAGAGACTCAAATTCAAAGATAATGGACTCAGAATGTGTTTCGACTCTGGACTTTAGGACGCGAGGGGTTAGACCGAGTTGTTCGATCATTTCCTTCTTGATGGTGGCAGGTCCGGAGAAGGTGGCCCAGTTCTTGAGTGGCAATGTTGATGAGCTTGAAAGGAGGCGAGGGTCAAAAGGCTTTGCACTGTTGTCCCCATTCATGGCTACCATAGAGTTATCAGAAACAAAATCTATTAGGTCTGGCACCTCGATTTCTTCGTTGAAGAGTTCGAGTAGCAATGGCTCGTTCCAGGCATTGTCTGCGGAGTCTTCTGTTTTTGTCTTGGGCCTTGCTAGTTCGAATACTGACTCGTCCAGCTTGTTTGTGGCAGGGATGCTGACATATTGCCAAAGAGGGGGTCTTCCCGAACCAAAATTCATTGTGAATAGTGGTGGTGGTGGGTCCTTGTAGAGTTGGTGCGTCGAGAAATGCTCTTCTGACGGGGTTTGGTTCGAGGCCTCTGAACCTTTCAAGGATTTGTTGGAGCTTGTCCATTGTTACCGACCAGTTTTGTTGGGTGTTGATCAGCTCTGTCCTCTTTTATGTGTCTTCGTTCGAACTGCCGGCTTTCTTTGTGAAGTATCGGGCCATGTTGAAACTGTAAGGGTGGAGGACGGGGATTGCGTACAAGCCTCTTTTGTCAGCAGCGGAGCATTTTCGTGCAGCTTTTCTGTCTTCCCCAGCGTCTTTGGGATTAGGGACGTACCCTAGGTGTAACGACCCTAACCCTAGGCACCCTTTTAGCACATGTTGAGCACGTGGGGTTAGGATTGTAGTACCTCAATTATTTATTTTGTACTACTTGTTGAATTTTGGTGTCATTTTTATACGTTAATAACATATGGGAAGTAAGGATGGAAATGAATTAACTTTAATGATAAAGGGTCTAAATGGAATAAATATAAAGTGTTGTGGTGAAGTTATAATAATTGAAAATAAATAAAATATTATAGGTAAGTAAGGTGTTTTATGTAAATAATAGAAGTTGAAGTGTTAGATGTATTTCCTTAGACTTGAGGGGCTTAAGTGTAAAAGTTGAATTAATTCCTTATATTAGTCAATGGGAGGCATGGGAGACCATGCTTCTTGCCTTTTTCCCATCACCTCCTTCTTTAACCTCCCCATTCCCCATTATCTTTTTCATTCTCCTCATTTTTTCCCCATGTAAACTCCTCCCCTAAGCTTTCCCTTCCAAAAATTATAGCAACTTCAATCCTCTTCCATTTGAAGATCCGTTTGTACTTTCTTGTTTGTGGCGGCGAGGGGCGCACATCAAGCCCGGAAGATAAATATTTCGCTTCATATCAATTTAGTAAGTTATTATGACTTCCTTCTAATAATTGCTCACTTTATGTGTTATTGAATATCTTGTTGAAAGAAAAGGATTTTGGTATTTTGAATAAAGTTAATTGAGTTGAAATGGTTTAATCAAGGTTGAATTGATTTTGGTTGTAATATGGTGGTCTAAGTTGAAAGAAGAGTGATATGAAGTAATTGTAGATGTTAATGGTTTAAGTGTAGGTATTGAATGTGGGTTTTGGCCAATTTATTAGAATTAGAAAGTGAAGAAAATGGTTAGAAATGGGTTTATGGTGTTAATGGTTTACAAGAAATGGTTGCATGGTAAAATGGAATAAAGTTTTGGTACTAAAAGATTTTGGTTAGTGTTGGGATGTATTTGATAGAAGTAGAATAGTTGTTCTAAGTGGTATAATGGGTTTGGGATGTTATTGATGCTAATTAAAATTGTTAAAAAGTAAAAGAGTATGGTAAATGTGAAGTATGGATGTTAGACATGAAATGTGATAGTGAAATGTGAGAAATAACAAAGTAAGTGAAAGGGTTAGGTTCATCTTATTTGTTTGGAATGATTGGCATAGATTTTGAGTACTAAAATGATGTTAGTTAGTGTTGGATTGGTTTGGAAGAGGTATGAAATAGTTGGGGGTAGAATGGTTGATGTTAGTATTGATTTTGGTTCAGCTGCAAATAGAGGAATTCAGGCTTGGGCAGTCGCCCATGTGTGGCTGAGCGGCCGCCCATCTATTCAGCATAATGGCCTTCTGTTTTTCACACGCTTGGGCGGTCACCCATGTACTCCTGAACGGTCGCCCATGTCATCAGTAACTTCACCCTTTGTGACCCCAGCTTGGGCGGTCGCCCACACTATCTTGGGCGGTCGCCCATGACAGCAGAAACTACTCCATCTTTTCTTCCTTTCTGATTACCACCAAAACCATTCATCATAACTCTTGACTATTTTTAAAGTAATATAAACCTAATCTACCTAGGATATAAATGAATCCTATTTAACTTAGATTAAAGTAGAATAGTTTGGCTACCCCATGATGTCTTATTTGGTCAAAATGGAATTGTGGAAGTAGTTTAAATATTGTCCGAAAAATGGTTGATAAGCTTGATGTGTAACTTCACCAAAGTGGCTCAAACTTGGGAATTAGATCTTGAACTTTTATTAAGGTTATTCAAGGTTGTGTAATGACTGCGTAGGAATGGTTTATGGTACATGGTGGCCTTACTTGCTCCCATATCCTTGGTGGATAGTTTGAATAGTGTAGATGCTATAAGTTACACTATTACGTTAGTTAGAAATGTATATATATCACATCGTTGTATTGTATCCCAAGTGTGGATTATTTGGCATGTTGTTACATTGTATCCCAAGTGTGGATTATTTGGCATGCTGTTATATTGTATTCCAAGTGTGGATTTATTGGTTATATTGTTACCTTACTTGGATTCATATTCATTGATGGTATTATGCATAGTGTATTAAATGAATGTTGCACTATAATATTGATTTAACATGAGTATACATTACCATGTTGTTATATTCTTATCCCTTTGATGGAGTTTATTTCAAGTATCTATTATGTGCTTGAACGTGGTTATATTATATGAGATTCAGGGGTATAATGAGATACATTCAATTATGGATTTGTTCTATAAGTGATTGAAGATCATTATGCCTGTGACTGTCCCCTTTGTGGCCACATAGTGGGTTTGCATGCTTTTGTATTGAGCCAAAAGCCATACAGATAGCTGCGATTTGTTGGAGTTAGGTGGAATGCTTCTGTGTTGAGCCAAAAGCCTTACAGATAGCTGCGTTATTATATGGTACTCTGAATGAAGAGTCATATAAGTGTTTTCTTTCCTTATATGGATCTCTGGAGTACGAGTCCTATAAGCGGTGAATGTGCACGGGGGCAGTTCACCAAAGAGCGGAGTTTTACTCCCACGATGTATGACATATTGTTCAGACGGAAAAGGTAAAATGAGGTAACGTAAGGTGTTTACCGCTTTAATAATGTGTTATGTGCAACCATGCTATGTGTTGCATCTTATTTGGCATCTTGCTGCATTCATAATAGCTTATTGAGATTTATTCTCACCCCTTCCCCTTTAATGTTTTAGATCGTGCTGAGACAGGTGACCTGAACCAGTGAGGCCGGGGATAAGAGTTTGGACTTTTGCTTTTAGGACTTGTCAGGTTATGTATATGGGTAGGTTGTCTGGAGTCTTTATTAAGTATTACTCCTTTATAAAGTTGTATGGAAAACTCTTTTGTAAAACAAAGTTATTTGGGGGTTTTCGATGTAATTGATCAGATTATGGTTTATTGAAGTTGTTGTTGAAATTTCCCCAAGTGGAGATATTATTAGTCGATTTTATTTTGGCAGTCTAAGAATTGGTTTTCTTGTAAGGTGAAATAAAAGTTTTTAAAAGTTTGAGATGGGTTTTCTTAGTTTGAGCTCCTCAAGCTCGGGACACGTGTTAGGTTTCAGGTTGGGGTGCTCACAGTTGGTATCAGAGCTTAGTTTAGAGGTCAAGGGTAGATGTCTAAACTAAGGGGGAGTGTGTGGTAATTGACGCCGAGTGTTTAATGCAGGAGTTTGTTCTAATGGCCGGAAGCAATGATGACCAGCGAAGGGTTCTAGAAAATGAAGGAAATATGGGGATGGGTAGAATTCAGAATGAAGAGATGACAAATTTATTCAGGATGTTTGTACGGAATATGGAGACTCAGGGATCAGTTCTGAATCAACCTGAAGGATGTCAAAGTGATGGATTGGAGAGGTTTGTGAAGATGAATCCACCGAGTTTTAATGGAGATCCGGATCAGTTAAAGGAAGAAAAATGGTTAGAGGAAATGAACAAAATCTTTGAGGTTATGGAAAGTCCCAACGAAGAGAAAGTTAGGTATGCCGTTTTCAAACTTGAAGGTCCAGCTGATCAGTGGTGGAAGATTTTGAAGGGAAGTTGGGAGCGGGATCATATGCCCCAGACTTGGGATAATTTCACCCAGCAGTTCGAGGATTATTTCGTTTCAATGGTTACAAGGGACAAGAAGGAGATCAAATTTTTGAGACTAGGGCAAGGGAATATGGCAGTGGGCCAGTATTCAGCCCGGTTTGAGGAGTTGGCTCGGTGTTGCCCTCATTTAGTATCACATGAAGCAAGAAGAGTTCATAGGTTTGTAAAAGGTTTAAGGGTTGAGTTTAGGAATAAATTATTGATTGATAACTTCACCAATTATCAGACAGCGATAGATAGAGCATATAAGATCGAGAATGACATTGAGGAAAATCGTGGAAGATCCGGAAGTGGGATTAGAAATAAACCAAAGTATCTAGGACAAGGATCCAAAATCACTAGAGGACAACCAAGGACTTCAACTTTAGGGAGTGTGAGAGGGGAGCTTGTTGTAGCTTCTTCATCTAGGCCAATATCCAGACAGTATGGGATGATTTGTAAATTTTGCAAGAGGATTGGACATACCGAAGATCAATATTGGAGTAAGCAAGGCAGGTGTATCAAGTGTGGAGAGCTGGGACACTTTAGGAGATATTGCCCAAGGTTGCAGCGGGGACGAGCTTCAAGCAGCGGTCAGCTGGGTGGACAACAAAGAGGTGGTACCAAAAGGGATAATGAAGGGAAACCAAAAGGGAAGGTCTAAGGTCGAGTTTGTGTTTCGGGTCTAGGATAGATAGATCCCTCAGAGGTCACTAGAGGTATCTTACCTGTCTCAGGAGTTAGGGGTCATAATTTATGAATCCTGTTTCATATCATTTATGTTTGAACGTAGCATTTTGCTTCTATGTGGCATATATTGCTTAAGATTCATCTTATGTGATAGAGGTTTCTGCTCTTATGAGAGAGTACCTCGAATCTTCTTTAGTTTACCATGAGGGTGATGTGGTTATATCTGGGTATGTATTGCCAGTTGATTTGGTATGATTACCGATGTGTGATTTTGGTGTATTCTTGACCTGGATGGGTAAGTAGTTGTTGTGCATTAGTAGACTATCATAAGAGGTGAGTCTCCTTTTCTATGCCTAATTTGCTTATATTGGTATTTGAGATAGATAAACCTTTATTTAGTATTCTTATTATATAGACATTAAAGGTGGAAATTTTGGTTACAAATGTGAAGGGTATTTGGTATGTGTTAGACTTGTATAAGAAGTCCTTCTAAAAAAATTCATGTGCTAGTTGTGAGTAGATGGTAAATATGCTTCCATCGGAGTATCTCATGTGTTGGTTCTGGGTATGATAAGCCGAATTTTTAAATCTTTATCTTGATGGCTTTATGGTAATTATGATGGATGGCCATTCTGTTCAATAAAAGATACGAGAGGATCACAAAGATCATTTGTGAATTGTGTTATTTGCCTTTAGTGAGAGGTCATTGTTTGAGGAGTTTAGCAAGTGTGAGTTGACTCGATAAGATTTCAAAATTTGGGTTCTATAGCCTTAAGATTGGATGTTACCACGGATCGTACCAGGAGTGAATCCTTGACCTTGTGGGTTGGCAAGTGCTACCGAAGGATTATCAAAAGATTATTAAGAATTGTGAAATCGTTGATTTAGTTAACCCGGAAGGATATCAATGGTGCAAGATGAAAAAGGGGTGAATCATATTGGTAGAGATAGAGAATAGATTGACACTAGATCTGATCTTTACCTTACCTAGTGGACATGAGGACTTCGTGAATTTTAAGTGCATATTAAAGGAAGGTTAGGTTGGGATATTATGCAAATTGGGAAAGTAATAGTGTATGTTTCGAGGAAGTTAACTTAGATAAAGCAGAATTTTCTTATCCTCTACTCGAGAGTGGCTGCAATTGTTTTGCGTTATTTAAGTAGGAACCTTATCTTTTTGAAGCTCCCTTTGGGAATTGTTACCGATCCTAAGAGTTTGGAGAATTTAGTTACTCGAAAGGAAGAGGTTAGAAGACTATCCAGATTCTTGAAGAATAGGTTGTGTGTTGTGTGATGGATTTCCTTTCAACTTGAGAAGTTTAATTAACCTTAGCGAGTTTGCGTATAATAGTAGTTTTTAGTTCAGCATTGAATTGGTACCGTGTGAAGCTTGGTATGGGAGAAATTAATTGTATGATCCTTCGTTTGTATGGAGTTCTTCAACTAATGTTGATTAAGCGAATTTGACTTATGCGGGAGAACCGTTGAGAGTTATTAGAATCGCAGTTCGGGGAATTGAAATCCTAGAGTATTCGGGTTGTGAGAATGTATAGAAGAATCATTCTATTGAGGAAACTATTTGAAAGTTGTAATTTGAAATACGTGATAGGTAATCTTTTGTTATTTGATCCTTAAGGTAAGTCCTTTTAAAATTCGGGGCAAATTTTCTTTAAGGGGGAGTGAGTGTAATGACCCTAACCCTAGGCACCCTTTTATCACGTGTTGAGCAAGTGGGTTTAGGATTGTAGTACCGCAATTATTTATTTTGTACTACTTGTCGAATTTTGGTGTCATTTTTATACGTTAATAACATATGGGAAGTAAGGATGGAAATGAATTAACTTTAATGATAAAGGGTCTAAATGGAATAAATATAAAGTGTTGTGGTGAAGTTATAATAATTGAAAATAAATAAAATATTATAGGTAAGTAAGGTGTTTTACGTAAAGAATAGAAGTTTAAGTGTTAGATGTATTTCCTTAGACTTGAGGGGCTTAAGTGGAAAAGTTGAATTAATTCCTTATATTAGTCAATGGAAGGCATGGGAGACCATGCTTCTTGCCTTTTTCCCATCACCTCCTTCTTTAACCTCCCCATTCCCCATTATCTTCTTCATTCTCCTCACTTTTTCCCCATGGAAACTCCTCCCCTAAGCTTTCCCTTCCAAAAATTATAGCAAATTCAATCCTCTTACATTTGAAGATCTGTTTGTACTTTCTTGTTCGTGGCGGCGAGGGGAGCGCATCAAGCCTGGAAGATAAATATTTCGTTTCACATCAATTTAGTAAGTTATTATGACTTCCTTCTAATAATTGCTCACTTTATGTGTTATTGAATATCTTGTTGAAAGAAAAGGATTTTGGTATTTTGAATAATGTTAATTGAGTTGAAATGGTTTAATCAAGGTTGAATTGATTTTGGTTGTAATATGGTGGTCTAAGTTGAAAGAAGAGTGATATGAAGTAATTGTAGATGTTAATGGTTTAAGTGTAGGTATTGAATGTGGGTTTTGGCCAATTTATTAGAATTAGAAAGTGAAGAAAATGGTTAGAAATGGGTTTATGGTGTTAATGGTTTACAAGAAATGGTTGCATGGTAAAATGGAATAAAGTTTTGGTACTAAAAGATTTTGGTTAGTGTTGGGATGTATTGGATAGAAGTAGAATAGTTGTTCTAAGTGGTATAATGGGTTTGGGATGTTATTGATGCTAATGGAAATTGTTAAAAAGTAAAAGAGTATGGTAAATGTGAAGTATAGATGTTAGACATGAAATGTGATAGTGAAATATGAGAAATAACTAAGTACATGAAAGGGTTAGGTTCATCTTATTTGTTTGGAATGATTGGCATAGATTTTGAGTACTAAAATGATGTTAGTTGGTGTTGGATTGGTTTGGAAGAGTTATGAAATAGTTGAGGGTAGAATGGTTGATGTTAGTACTGATTTTGGTTCAGCTGCAAATAGAGGAATTCAGGCTTGGGCGGTCGCCTATGTGGGGCTGAGCGGCCGCCCATCTATTCAGCATAATGGCCTTCAGTTTTTCACACGCTTGGACGGTCGCCCATGTACTCCTGAGCGGTCACCCATGTCATCAGTAACTTCACCCTTTGTGACCCCAGCTTGGGCGGTCGCCCACACTATCTTGGACGGTCGCCCATGACAGCAGAAACTACTCTAGCTTTTCTTCCTTTCTGATTTCCACCAAAACCACTCATCATAACTCTTGACTATTTTTAAAGTAATATAAACCTAATCTACCTAGGATATAAATGAATCCTCTTTAACTTAGATTAAAGTAGAATAGTTTGGCTACCCCATGATGTCTTATTTGGTCAAAATGGAATTGTGGAAGTATTTTAAATATTGTCCGGAAAATGGTTGATAAGCTTGATGTGTAACTTCACCAAAGTGGCTCAAACTTGGGAATTAGATCTTGAACTTTTATTAAGGTTATTCAAGGTTGTGTAATGACTGCGTAGGAAGGGTTTATGGTACATGGTGGCCTTAATTGCTCCCATATCCTTGGTGGATGGTTTGAATAGTGTAGAAGCTATAAGTTACACTATTGCGTTAGTTAGAAATATATATGCATCACATCGTTGTATTGTATCCCAAGTGTGGATTATTTGGCATGTTGTTACATTGTATCCCAAGTGTGGATTATTTGGCATGCTGTTATATTGTATCCCAAGTGTGGATTTATTGGTTATATTGTTACCTTACTTGGATTCATATTCATTGATGGTATTATGCATATTGTATTAAATGAATATTGCACTATAATATTGATTTAACATGAGTATACATTGCCATGTTGTTATATTCTTATCCCTTTGGTGGAGTTTATTTCAAGTCTCTATTATGTGCTTGAACGTGGTTATATTATATGAGATTCAGGGGTATAATGAGATACAATCAATTATGGATTTGTTCTATAAGTGATTGAAGATCATTATATCTGTGACTGTCCCCTCTGTGGCCACTGAGTGGGTTTGCATGCTTCTGTATTGAGCCAAAAGCCTTACAGATAGCTGCGATTTGTTGAAGTTAGGTGGAATGCTTCTGTGTTGAGCCAAAAGCCTTACAGATAGCTGCGTTATTATATGGTACTCTGAATGAAGAGTCATATAAGTGTTTTCTTTCCTTATATAGATCTCTGGAGTATGAGTCCTATAAGCGGTGAATGTGCACGGGGGCAGTTCACCAAAGAGCGGAGTTTTACTCCCACGTTGTACGACATATTTTTTAGACGGGAAAGGTAAAATGAGGTAACGTAAGGTGTTTACCGCTTTAATAATGTGTTATGTGCAACCATGCTATGTGTTGCATCTTATTTGGCATCTTGCTGTATTCATAATAGCTTATTGAGATTTATTCTCACCCCTTCCCCTTTACTGTTTTAGATCGTGCTGAGATAGGTGACCAGAACCAGTGAGGCCGGGGATAAGAGTTTGGACTTTTGCTTTTGGGACTTGTCAGGTTATGTATATAGGTAGGTTGTCTGGAGTCTTTATTAAGTATTACTCCTTTATAAAGTTGTATAGAAAACTCTTTTGTAAAATAAAGTTATTTGGGGGGTTTTCGATGTAATTGATCAGATTATGGTTTATTGAAGTTGTTGTAGAAATTTCCCCAAGTGGAGATATTATTAGTCGATTTTATTTTGGCAGTTTGAGAATTGGTTTTCTTGTAAGGTGAAATAAAAGTTTTTAAAAGTTTGAGATGGGTTTTCTTAGTTTGAGCTCCTCAAGCTCGGGACACGTGTTAGGTTCCTAGTTGGGGTGCTCACACTAGGCCATGGCGGGTATTTTGTTCTTTGACCTCGATGATCTGTGGTTATGCTGTCCCCATAGATGATGGTGAGATCGGTTCCCTGAATGAACTTTACGCACTGGTGTAGAGTCGTATGATTTGATCGTTTGAGTTGAAGGCTTTAGATCAGTTGGCTTGATCCCTAGCAAGTCCATCATTTTGGATGGAAGGACGTTCATGGCGGATCCCCCCTCTACCAAGACCCGAGGGAGGCAATGCTCGTCAAGTTGGACTGTTATGTAGAGAGGCTCATTGTGGTCAGCCCTGAATTTTGATAGATCGAGCTCCGTGAAAGTGATGATGTTACTGTAGTGAACATTGCCGATCAATTGGACTGCTTCGTCTGGTGTCACGTTGATGGGTACCAAGGTCTGGGCCAGGCTTTCCTCTAGCTTGAGCTTGTTCGGATAGGAGGAAGTGAGTAAGGACCAGAGGGATATGTTGGCCTGAGTGCGCTTGAGCTAAGTTAAGATCGGATCTTCAGCCTTTGGGTCAAATGCGTCAGCTTCTTTGGCGTAGGGGCCCTTTTCGGTTTGAGGCTCAGGTACGGCTGGCCTTTTGTCTGTCCTTGGGGGATTCACCGGGATTTGGTCGGAACGCATCAGTACGTTCACTTTTGGCTTCACTCCTTTTCTTGTTTCTCCCACTTCTGTCATGGGAGGGCCTTGGTTGGTGTAGGGCCATGCCTCGCATTTCAGCTCGTTCACCGTTATTGCTTTTGTTGGAGCGTCAACGATGGCCTTGATGTCTTCCCAAGATAGGGGTTGGGTTGTCAGGACCCTTGGGCCGTTGGTGGCTGTGCAGAGCTCGTCCCAGCTAATCATGGAGCAAAGATTGTTGTGTACTTGAGTTGAGTCAAGCTGAGGAGATTTGTTGGAATAGATGACGTAGTAGTCAAACTTTCCAGACGGTTCGCCTAGGGTTCCGAATGTGGGATCGCCGGCTTCGTATGTCTTTTTCAGTTTTTGTTGAGAAGAGAGTTTCTTCTTTCTTGGAGGGCGATCCTCGTTTATTTCATCTTGGAAATCCCTCTCCAAACAGGTGGGACAATCGCAGACGTCCCACCAGATGTGTTCTTCATTTTGTGGTGGTCTTGGGACCTCGGGGCATTGACTTGGAACATCTTTAACTAGGGGGTCTTGTGGCTTTATATCGTAGCTGCGGGGCTCGTACAAAGGCAAAGGATTGTCTCCCGGGGGACAATGAGAGACGTTGGGATCTGCGGGAGCGGGTACGTCCTTGGGAGCCCCAAGTGGTTGGGGGGTGGCTAATGTTCTAAAATGATGCCTGGCACCTTCGATCCAGGCCTGTTGCTCGCCTTGGCATTTTTCGAGGGCTATGACAGCTTGCCAAACTTCCTCCATCGTCAGGAAATTTCTCGGGGGTAATGTCATGACCCTAAACCTAGGCACCAGTTTGGTCACACGTGGAGCACGTGGGGGTGGGGTGAATTGCATCTCATATTAGGCATGATATGGTATTTGGATTGATTATGGGTTATTTAAATATTTTGCTAATTTATGTGATTTTAGATGTTAATAAATCATTATTAATTACATAATATCTAAATGGAATAAATAGGAATTAATGTGGTGAAGTTATAATTGTTGAAATTTTAAATGAAAAGTTATAAAAGCTATCAAGGAGCTTGAGTGTAAAGGTAACTTTAAGGTGGTTGGTTGTAAAGAGTTAGAACTTGGAGGAGCTAAAGTGTAAAATGAGTTATATCAATCCTTTAAAGCTTCTCTCAGAAGCTTTTCTTTCTCTGTCAATATCTTTTCTTTCCCTTACATCCCAGAAAGATCCTAAACCTAGGGTTACCTTCATAAAATCCGTATAAGTCAACCGTCAATCCGTTCCTCGTTTTGACTTCAAATAATCGATCATGGAGTCAAGTAGAACAATTCTAGCTGATCAAAGTTATTATTATTTTCGAAATATTTTGGTAAGTTAGTATGATTTCTTTCAATAATTGTCCATGTTATGTTAAATGATGATATTATGATTATATAAATGGTTTTGGAAATTTCGGTAATTTATTTGATCTTGGAAGAAAAGGAAAATGAAGTTCTAGTTTAAGGTTTTGGTATAAGGTTTTGGTATAAAGTTTTGGTTTGAAATGAAATGATTGAAAAGCTTGTTACATGGTTTGGAAGGAATACATGAGGTGGTTAGGATGTGTAGAAAGTGAGATGGGTACTGGTAAGGTTGAGTTGGGATGCAGGAGTAGAAGGAAAAATGGTTATCCTCCAATTCCTGCTAATGTTGTAAAGCCAGGCATGAATTCTGGTGTTGGGCACGACTCGTGCCCTGGAGCACGAGTCGTTCCCCCCTTCAATCACTCGTAGAACTAGTTGTGATAACCAAGACAGTCGTGCGGAATTGGGGCACGAGTCGTGCCCAGTGAAGTTGACTGTGAAACAATTTCCAAGCCTTATATACATTAGGTCCCTAATCCATCCCTTAGCACAATTGGACTATAATTCTAGTAAAACATTAGTACTTTACAAAGGAGTCTTAAATGGGCCAAAATGATAAAGGGAAAGTCTTTAATTATAGTCCTGAAAATGGTTGAAAGTCATTTGGAAATCTTAACCAAAGTTGATAAAAACTTGGTAAATTGATATGAAACCTTTATAGAAGTTGTTCAATATTACGACATGGATATGTAGGGCTTCTTGATATATATTGTGCCCCTATTTGACTACATATTCATGGTTATTGGTTATATAGTGCGTGAAATACATGTTGCACTACTTCATTGGTTTGAACATGAGTATTAATATCATGTTGTTGGATTGTTGTTATTCAATAGTGTTTTCAATGTAAGTTGCACTATTGTGATGGTTTAACATGAGTAATAGTACCATGTTATATATTGATATCTCAAAGTGTGGATTTATTTTCAAGTATCTATTATGTGCTTGAATGTGTTTATATTTTGTGATCATCGGGGGTATAATGGAATACGATCACTTATGAGAAATTGTTCCATAAGTTGCTCAGATTACATTATACATGTGACCGCTACCCCTCTGTGGCCACAGACTGGGGTTGCAGCTTCTGTATCGAGCCAAAAGCCTTACAGAATGTTGGTATCTTATATGTTTCCCTGAAAAATGGGTCTTATAAGATGTGAATATGCCTAAGCAGTTCACAAATGAGTGGAGTTTTACTCCCGCCGTTGTACGACTTATTATTCAGACAGGAAAGGTAAATTGAGGTAACGTAATGTGTTTACCGCTTTGCCAATGTGATTATAAGCAACCTGTTTATGTGTTGCATATTATATGGCGTATTGTTGTATCCATAATAGCTTGCTGAGATTTATTCTCACCCCTTCTCCCTTTACTGTTTTAGATCCCGCTGAGATAGGAGGACCAGACCGGTGAGGCCGGAAAGGAGTTTGGATCTCATACTTTTTAGGTTTTCAGGGTATGTACTTGATTTGGGAGTTGGGAAGTAGTGGTGGTTGTTATTCATTTGGGGATGTATATAAAAATGTTATAAACATGTTTTAGTGTATTTGTATTGTAATTAAACAGTGGATTGGTTTATTTCAAAGTTGGCTTTTGTAAGCCTTTACATTTGTAGTGTTTGTAACTAAAACAGGTTATGGTTTTGAAACTTGGTTTATATACCGCCTCCAAGTGGAGAGGTTATGTTGCTTTGTTAAAGGTTGTTATACTTTCAAGTTAATTAAACAAAGTGTTTTTTTATGGAGGTGGTTTGGGACCCTCCAGCTTGGGGCACGAGTCCATAGGCCCCGAGTTGGGAAGGCACCACAGTTGGTATCAGAGCATTAGTTAGAAGTCAAGGGTAGAAGTCTAGTTTAAGGGAGAGTGTGTGATAGCTGATGCCGAGTATTTAATGCAGGGATTGGTGTAATGGCTGGAACTGATGATGACCAGCAAAGGGATCAAGGAAATATGGGTGATATGGGAGTCGGGGGAAACCAGAATGCAGAAATGATGAATATGTTCATGGTTTTCCTTCAAAATATGCAGCTCAGGGACAGGCTCAACAGTAACCTGAGGGAAGGTAAGCATATGTGTTAGAGAAGTTTGTAAAAATGGCTCCACCAAGCTACAATGGGGATCCAGATCCAGTGAAAGCAGAAAGATGGTTGGAAGCTATGAACAAAATTTTTGTGGCAATGGAAAGTTTAGACGAGGAGAAAGTTAGATGTGCTGTGTTCAAGCTAGAAGGTCCTGTAGAGCACTGGTGGCAGATACTTAAGGAGAGTTGGGAGCGGGACCATACGCCCCAAACTTGGGACACCTTTACCAGGAGATTTAAAGAATATTTCATTCCATTGATTACCAGAGACAAGAAAGAGGTAAAGTTTCTGAGGCTTGAGCAGGGGACGATGACAGTGGCCCAATATTCGGCGAAGTTCACAGAGTTAGCAAGGTATTGTCCACATTTAGTTCCAGAGGAGGGGAGGAGAGTCTACAGGTTTGTGTAGGGACTGAGATTGTAGTTTCGAAAGCAGCTGTTGACACATGATTTTCCCAACTATCAAGTAGCAGTGAACATGGCATATAGAATTGAAAATGATATTGAAGAGTATCGGGGCAGACCTGAAGGCAGCAGTGGAAGCAAGGCCAAGTTTCCAGGCCAAGGTTCAGGACAGAACAGGGGTCAGCCAAAGCCTTTCACTCCAGGAGTGGCTAGAGGAGGAACTGTCACAGTTTCAACTTGTCCTGTATCCAGCCAGTTTGGGAATGTTTGCAATTTTTGTAAGAAGGTGGGACATTCTGAAGACAAATGTTGGAGCAAACAAGGGAAATGTATGAGTTGTGGAGAAATGGGGCACTACAGGAAGGATTGTCCTAAATTTCAATGGGGTCAAGCTGCAGGTAACAGACAGCAGGGTGGCCAACCAAGAGGTGGTATGAAGAGGGATGTTGAGGGGAAGCCTAAGGAGAGAGTACAAGGTAGAGTGTTTGCCTTGGGTCGAGGTGAGGTAGATCCTACCGCGGTCATTAGAGGTATAGTACCTATCTCAGGCATCAGGGCTCGTATTCTTATAGACCCTGGGTCATCCCATTCTTATGTGGCATCTCATTTTGCATTCACATTGCATAAGTTGCCTAAGTTGTTGCCTTATGTGCTAGAGGTTTCTACTCCTGTGGGAGAGTGCCACGAATCCTATATGATTTATCATGATTGTGAGGTGATTATATGTGGGCATATATTGTCAGTGGATTTGGTAGAGTTACCAATCCAAGATTTTGATGTCATTTTAGGCATGGACTGGTTGAGTAATTGTCATGCCTTGGTGGACTGTCGCAAGAAGCAAGTCACCTTTTCTATGCGTGATGCGCCTGTGTTTATATTTGATGCTGATAAGTCTTTATTTGGCATTCATGTTATATCTGCATTAAAGGCTAAAAAATTGCTATCAAAAGGGTGTGAGGGGTACTTGGCATATGTGTTAGACTCTAGTAAGAAGTCTCCTGATCTATCTCATGTTCCTGTTGTAAATGAATTTGTTGATGTATTCTCAACTGAGTATTATATGCCTCCGAATAGAGAGGTGGAGTTCTGTATTGACTTATTGCCAGGTACTTCACCAATTTCTAAAGCACCTTACCGAATGGCTCCAGCTGAGTTAAAAGAATTGAAAATTCAGTTGCAGGAATTGTTAGACAAGGGTTTCATTCGTCCAAGTGTTTTGCCATGGGGAGCACCAGTTTTGCTTGTAAGGAAGAAGGATGGTACACTGAGGTTATGTATTGATTACAGATTGTTGAATCAAGCTACTATCAAAAACAAATATCCTCTTCCTCATATTGATGACCTGTTTGATCAACTTCAAGGTTCCGTTATCTATTCCAAGCTTGACTTGCTTAGCGGATACCATCAGTTGAAAATCAGACCAGATGATATTTCTAAAACAGCCTTCAGAACAAGGTACGGTCATTATGAATTTATTGTTATGCCTTTTGGGTTGACCAATGCACCAGCAGTGTTTATGGATATGATGAATATAATTTTCAAGCCCTATTTTGACATTTTTGTTGTGGTATTTATTGATGATATTTTGGTATATTCCAAATCTCGGGAAGAACATGAGAAGCATTTGAGAATTGTTTTATCTGTGCTTCGTGAGAAAAAATTATTTGCCAAGTTCAGCAAATGTGAGTTTTGGCTTGAATAGATTTTTTTTCTGGGTCATGTGGTATCAAGTACGGGTATTGCCATAGATCCTACAAAGATTGAGGCCGTAGTCAACTGGAAACAACCTTCTACAGTGACTGAGGTTCGTAGTTTCCTTGGTTTAGTGGGGTATTATCGAAGATTTATAGAGGGATTTTCAAGAATTGCAACTCCGTTGACCAGATTGACTCGGAAGGATATACCATTTGTATGGGATGCTAAGTGTAAAGCTGGCTTTAATGAACTGAAAAAGAGATTGACTTCAGCTCCGATTCTTACACTTCCATATGGTTGCGAGAATTTTGTTATTTTCAGTGACGCCTCCAAAGAAAAATTGGGTTGTGTCCTTATGCAAAATGGGAAGGTAATTGCGTATGCTTCGAGGAATTTATCACCAGCGGAGCAGAATTATCCTACCCACGACATGGAGTTGGCTGCTATTGTTTTTGCATTGCATAAGTGGAAACATTATTTGTATGGAGCAAAATTTGAGATATTCACTGATCACAAGAGTCTGAAATACCGGTTTACCCAGAAGGAATTGAACAACAGACAGAGGCGCTGGTTAGAGTTGCTGAAGGATTATGATTGTATCATTTCCTATCATCCAGGGAAGGCTAATGTGGTAGCAGATGCTATTAGTCGTAAGGCTCATTTATCATCCTTGATGTCCCGTGAATTGAGAGGTGATATGCTATTTGCGAATGTCCGAGCCATTCCTACTCTATATGGAGATCTTATGGAAGCTCAGGAAGGTGATTCTGAATTGAAGAAAATTTTGGGAAAGTTACAAGATGGAAAGACTGGGGAGTTTTCATTGAACAAAGACGGGATCCTAACATTCAAAGGTAGAATCTGTATACCTTCTTCCCCTGAGATCAAAAGGCAAGTATTAGAGGAAGACCATAAGTCCAAATTTGCTATTCATCTTGGAAGCACGAAGATGTATCAGGATTTGAAAAGAGGGTATTGGTGGAATGGCATGAAAAAGGAGATTGCTGAGTTTGGATCAAAGTGCCTGACTTGCCAACAAATCAAAGCTGAACATCAAAGACCCGCGGGATTAATTCAACCATTGGATATTCCGGAGTGGAAATGGGAAGGCATTTCTATAGATTTTGTGACTGGATTGCCTCTTACTTCGAGGAAGATGGATGCTATATGGGTGATAGTGGACAGATTGACAAAATTAGCTCATTTTCTACCAGTATCAACCAAGTATTCATTGGAGAGATTGGCCCAGTTGTACATTCGTGAGATTGTGAGACTTCATGGAGTGCCTGTTAACATTGTTTCAGATAGGGATCCGAGATTCACCTCGCGGTTTTGGAGGGCTTTGCCCGAAGCTTTAGGTTCCAAGTTGAGTTTTAGCACGACATTTCATCCTCAGACTGATGGGCAGACTGAGAGAACCATTCAGATTCTTGAGGACATGCTACGGGCTTGTGTGATGGATTTTCACTCATCTTGGGAAGATCATTTGCCTTTGGTGGAATTTGCGTACAATAATAGCTACCAGTCCAGTATTGAGATGGCACCATATGAGGCACTGTATGGGAGGAAATGTAGGTCTCCAATGTGTTGGAACGAGGTTGGTGAAGCTAGACTTTGGGGTCCAGACTTGGTTAGAGACTCAACTGAGAAGATCAAAGTGATTCGGGACAGATTGAAGACAGCCCAGAGTCGCCAGAAGAGCTACACCGACACTAGAAGAAGGGAGTTATCATTTCAGGTTGGTGATTTTATATTTTTGAAGATTTCACCAAGGAAGAGAATTAAAAGGTTTGGCAACAAAGGGAAGTTGACACCACGGTTTATTGGTCCGTTTGAGGTATTAGAGAAGGTTGGTGAGTTATCCTATTGATTAGCTCAACCTCCATCTCTTTCTTCTCTCCATGATGTATTCCATGTATCCATGTTACGAAAGTATTGCCATGATCCTTCGCATGTCTTGAGTTCTCCTCTTGAGGATGTTCAGGCAGATATGTCCTACGTGGAGGTACCATTGAGAATTGTGGAGTGGCAAGTCCAGGAAATGCGTACCAAGAGTATTTCAGTGGTGAAAATTTTGTGGAAAAATCACACTATTGAGGAAGCTACTTGAGAATTGGAATCTGAGATGAGAGAGAAGTATCCTGGGTTATTTGAGCATTCAGGTAAGTGAATTTCAAATTCGGGATAAATTTTATTTAAGGGGGAGTGAGTGTCATGACCCTAAATCTAGGCACCAGTTTGGTCACATGTGGAGCACGTGGGGGTGGGGTGCATTGCATCTCATATTAGGCATGCTATGGTATTTGGATTGATTATGAGTTATTTGAATATTTTGCTAATTTATGTGATTTTAGATGTTAATAAATCAATATGAATTATATAATGTCTAAATAGAATAAATAGGAATTAATGTGGTGAAGTTATAATAGTTGAAATTTTAAATGAAAAGTTATAAGTTGTCGAGGAGCTTGAGTGTAAAGGTAACTTTAAGGTGGTTGGTTGTAAAGTGTTAGAACTTGGAGGAGCTAAAGTATAAAATGAGTTATATCAATCCTTTAAAGCTTCTCTCAGAAGCTTTTCTTTCTCTGTCAATTTCTTTTCTTTCCCCTATGTCCCAGAAAGATCCTAAACCTAGGGTTACCTTCATAAAATCCGTATAAATCAACCGTCAATCCGTTCCTAGTTTTGACTTCAAATAATTGATCAGAGAGTCGAGTAGAACAATTATAGCCGATCAAAGTTATTATTATTTTCGAAATATTTTGGTAAGTTATTATAATATTTCTTTCAATAATTGTCCATGTTATGTTAAATGATGATATTATGATTATATAAATGGTTTTGGAAATTTTGGTAATTTATTTGATCTTGGAACAAAAGGAAAATGAAGTTTTTGTTTAAGGTTTTGGTATAAGGTTTTGGTATAAAGTTTTGGTTTGAAATGAAATGATTGAAAAGCTTGTTACATGGTTTGGAAGGAATACATGAGGTGGTTAGGATGTGTAGAAAGTGAGATGGGTACTGGTAAGGTTGAGTTGGGATGCAGGAGTAGGAGGAAAATATGGTTATCCTCCAAGTCATGCTGATGTTGTAAAGCCAGGCATGAATTCTGGTGTTGGGCACAACTCGTGCCCTGGAGCACGATTCATTCCCCCCTTCAATCACTTGTAGAAATAGTCATGATAACCAAGTCAGTCGTGCGGAATGGGGGCACGAGTCGTGCCCAGTAAAGTTGACTGTGAAGCAATTTCCAAGCCTTATATACATTAGCTCCCTAATCCACCCCTTAGCACAATTGGACTGTAATTCTAGTACAAGATTAGTACTTTACAATGGAGTCTTAAATGGCCCAAAATGATAAAGGGAAGGTCTTTAAATATAGTCCTGAAAATGGTTGAAAGTCATTTGGAAATCTTAACCAAAGTTGATAAAAACATGGTAAATTGATATGGAACCTTTATAGAAGGTGTTCAATATTACGACATGGATATGTAGGGCTTACTTGATATATATTGTGCCCCTATTTGACTATATATTCATGGTTATTGGTTATATAGTGCGTGAAATACATGTTTCACTACTTCATTGGTTTGAACATGAGTATTAATACCATGTTGTTGGATTGTTGTTATTCAATAGTGTTTTCAATGTAAGTTGCACTATTATGATGGTTTAACATGAGTAATAGTACCATGTTATATATTGATATCCCAAAGTGTGGATTTATTTTCAAGTATCTATTATGTGCTTGAATGTGTTTATATTTTGTGATCATCGGGGGTATAATGGAATACGATCACTTATGAGAAATTGTTCCATAAGGTGTTCAGATTACATTATACCTGTGACCGCTACCCCTCTGTGGCCACAGACTGAGTCAAAAGCCTTACAGATTGCTGGTATCTTATATGTTTCCCTGAAAAAATGGGTCTTATAAGATGTGAATATGCCTAAGCAGTTCACAAATGAGTGGAGTTTTACTCCCGCCTTCGTATGACTTATTATTCAGACGGGAAAGGTAAATTGAGGTAATGTAATGTGTTTACCGCTTTGCCAATGTGATTATGAGCAACCTGTTTATGTGTTGCATATTATATGGCATATTGTTGCATCCATAATAGCTTGCTGAGATTTATTCTCACCCCTTCTCCCTTTACTGTTTTAGATCCCGCTGAGACAGAAGGACCAGACCGGTGAGGCCAGAAAGGAGTTTGGATCTCATACTTTTTGGGTTGTCAGGGTATGTACTTGGTTTGGGAGTTGGGAAGTAGTGATGGTTGTTATTCTTTTGGGGAGATTTGTATATAAAACTGTTATAAACATGTTTCAAGGTATTTATATTGTAATTAAACATGGGATTGGTTTCTTTCAAAGTTGTCTTTTGTAAGCCTTTACATTTGTAGTGTTTGTAACTAAAACAGGTTATGGTTTTGAAACTTGGTTTATATACCGCCTCCAAGTGGAGAGGTTATGTTTCTTTGTTAAAGGTTGTTATACTTTCAAGTTAATTAAAAAAAGTGTTTTTTTATGGAGGTGGTTTGGGACCCTCCAGCTTGGGGCACGAGTCCATAGGTCCTGGGTTGGGGAGGCCCCACAGGTAAGATCCTGTTTCCCTCGTTGTTATCTGCCGATCTGGCCATGGGGAGTTGTTGGACTGCCCTGGTGGCTGTACTAGGAAGGCTGTGGGACCTTGCGGCTTTTACAATAGAAGAACAGTTCCCAGGTACTCTCAACCACTCTTGGTTCGCTGGAGTGGGTGACGGGCAAGGTTTAGACATGGGAAGACCTTTTTTGGACAAAAGGGGGAAAAGCTCATGTGACATGCAGTTTCCGTTTTTTTTTGTTTTAATTTACTTAAAACGTGTCTTCCCAGAATCCAAGGTACGTTGGAAAAGATTGCTCTTCTTTTTCGCAACTATGATAGATCCTGGGTCAGTAGAGACCATCTGTGCGGCTATAAGCTCCTCATTTTGCACCTGTATTTCGACATCCCGGGGTGGACAGCCCCGGGCGAGGGTCCTATAGGGCAAGCGATTTCCACCGGACTAAAAGAAAAATCGAACCTAAGGACCGAGCCTGCCATGTTCGTTTTAATGCGTCAGCCATGTAAATAGTGAGCCGAGCCTGCACCTGAGTCAAGATGGGGTCGAGAGTTCGGCATGACCTCTCTTTACCTTGCTTACGCAAAGGATCTGTGATGTTAGGCATTGGCTAGGTCATATTGTCATGGCTGACGTATTAAAGGCTTGATGACATGGTGTCATGTGGGCATGGATGTATATCCGGGACGGAGCATTGTCCGGGTGTAGCTTTGGAAATCAAGATCGGGTCAAGATTTTAGCATGACCTTTCATCGTCTTGCTTGCGCAAGGGATCTTGAGTTCCGAGCTTCGACTCAGAAAATGGCCGGCATGGGATATGTATCCAGGCTTTATGACATGGACTGGGTAAAAACCAACCGAGTCTGGACAGAGTGTGACGTAAGCGTGCAGGATTGACACTGGCTAGGATGGAATGTTTGGGATGATCCCGTGCGCGCTCAAAAGGCATAGGAACACCAATCAAGCTGCAACTAAGACAACCCCGAGTTGAGGGTTGTACTGTGCAGTGTACAGGATACGAGTGCGCGTAGTGTGCGGTCACTAAAATTATCTTTCTGAGGAAAACAGAAAGTTTTGCAAAATTTTTATATGTATGTACACAGATGTATTATGATGCATTTTTTTGTATTTTTATTTTTTTGTCAATAAAAAGTAAGTACATGCACACACACAACAGTTAAAGAAGGGGTAAAATGAAAATTTGACCCTCATCAATGTTTTAAAAATCTTTTTTTTTTGTTTAAAAGTTTTTAATACAAAATCTTCCCCAGCGGAGTCGCCAACTGAAATTACCCGGATCCGCCTCGCGCGCGGGCCCCGATATTTCGCGGTTTAGTTGGGAGGTGTCGCTGCATTTTTTTGGAGGAGTCGCCACGCCGTTTTGATTTTGCCCAAAACATTGAGAAAAGGCTTAGTTTAAAACTGTTGTTGTGTGATGAGATTTTGAGCTCGGAGATTAGGTTACGCCTCGGGAAGAGAATATCAGGGCTCACCCGAGTCGCCTCGTAAAAACGATTCTTTCGTTAATCCTCTTTCTTTAAAAGTTGTGTGTATGTACTTTTAAAAATGCATGTTGTATATGATGTCGACATTGTATGCTATGTATTGAATTGAATTGACATAGTAATGGAAGGAAGCTTTACCAATGTTGGTTCGTGTCTGTCTTCTGCTTGGGGATAGTGTTTGAGTGTGAATAGTGTTCTGGGACGGACCGGGATTGCTTCGGGGATGTACCGCTGTCTGCGGACAGAGCTTCGGCGTGCCTCGGGAGTGTCAGGTGTGTCCTCGGGCAGAGGTTCGGGGTGCCTCGGGAGTGTGGTATGTATTTGGGTAGAGGTTTGGCGTGCCTCGGGAGTGTTGGTTGTACTCGGGTAGAGGTTCTGCGTGCCTCGGGATCGTCAGTTGTGCTCAGGCAGAGTTTCGGCTTGCTTCGGGATGGGCCGGAATGCCACAAGATGGACCTGAAAGGCTTCGGGATGCCTCGGGAGTGCCTCGGGGCAGCTCGGGAGCATCTCGGGAGCGCTTGACAGGGCTTTGGAGAACCGTAAGGGGGCTCAGAATGCCCCGAAGAGAACCGAAAGGGACCGGGATTGCCCCAAAGAGTTTTAGAGGGGAGCCTGAAGGCTGGTGGGAGAGAGGAGAGAAGGGAGGTGTGTGAAAAATGAGAGGGGGAGCCCTCTATTTATAGGAGTGAAAAAATTGCAAAGTGGTCCGTACAGACTAGTCTGAAAACCAAAATTTTGGTTTTCCTTGATTTAAGGGAATATTGTGGACTTTAAGGAGATTTTGCAATTATGGTGTCTGGGATGCAAAGTGGTCCGCACGGACCATTATGCAGGCCAACTATTTTGCAAAATTTCTAAAAAGTCATTTTGCCTTTTTTTATCCCAGAAAGGTCTCACCTTGGTTTAGTTGGTGATTTTTTTGTGTTTTTGAAGGCTACGGGTGTTCGGAACCACGTTTGTGTGAGTCTGCGGTGTTTCCCGTGTGCTTGAAAGGTAGCGATCCGAATTTGGGTACTTACACCAGTGCGGGGCAATTACTTCTTACGGAGATAGTGTCACAAGCCTCGACTCTCTGCATTCCCGGTTTAATTCATTTTTTCCGGTTTTTATTTATTTCCCCGGTTTTGTTATTTTCAGTTATTTCCAAAAGAAAGCCTTTTCGATTTTTCGTTATAATTTTCCTAACAATCGTAAGAAGTAATTTACGTTTTCATAAGGAAATGTCGACTGAAAATAAAACATCTCAGTTGTTCAGGGTTACCCACCCTCATCAGACAAAAGTAACGAACCAGATTGTTGTGCCCGCTCCGGTTCAGAATTATCCAGCACTTGGCAAGAAAACAACGAAGTTCGGAGGTGCGGACTTCAAAAGCTGGCAATAAGAGATGTTGTACCTCTTAACCAACCTCGTTTTGAAGATGTTCATTGAAAAAGGTATCCCCGCTAGTCGGGATGATGATTCAGATCCGCAAGGACGGATAGCCACAGTGGCATGGAATCATGGAAATCTCATTTGTAAAATGTACATATTGAGTGGGCTAAATAAAGCCCTATACGAGGTGTACTGTTTTGTGGAGACAGCCAAGGAGTTGTGGAACTTATTGGAATGGGTCTACAAGATTCAAGAGACCGACTCCAGAAATCAAGCCACCATTATTGAAAGGTTGAATGGGATTGATTTAGAAGCAATGGTGTGTGAAACCTTTGAAGCCACCTTAACAAATCTAGAAGACACCAGTAATAAATGGTGGATAGACACTGGAGCTACCCACCACATATGTGCTGATAGATTTTGCTTTTCGTCATACACTCATATCAGTGGAGAGAAGGTGTGTATGGAAACGGCGTCACTTCCAACGTCATGGGACTTGGAAAGGTTATACTGAAGATGTCTTCAGGCAAAGAGCTAACTCTCATGGGTGTGCTGCATGTCCCAGACATTCGCAAGAACCTGGTTTCCGGATCGCTGTTGAGCATGGCTGGATTTAGACTAGTGTTTGAGTTAGAAAACTTTGTATTGACCAAGAATGATATATTTCTTGGAAATGGGTACCTTGAAAAGGTCCTGTTCAAAATGAATGTAAGAAATATTATCCGCTTTGAAGTGAAGAATGAAAATTTTGTTTCTTATGTCTACCTGTTGGATAGTCCTAATCTATGGCATGATAGATTAGGTTACGTGAATTACAACACAATTAAGAAGTTAGTGAGTCAAGAATTAATTCCTATGAATAAATTGATTCAACTGACAAGTGTGAAATTTGCGTTGAAGCGAAAATGACTAAGTCATCATTTTCTTCGGTGACAAGAAACACAACACCTCTTGAGTTAGTTCACACATATATTTGTAATCTAAAGTTAGTGCAAACTCGAGGAGGAAAAAAGTATTTCATTACTTTTATAGATGATTTCACTAAATATTGCTATGTATATCTCTTGAGAAGTAAGGATGAAGCAATAATGGCTTTCCAAACTTATAAGAATGAAGTTGAGAATCAACTTAATGTAAAGATTAAGAAGATTCGAATCGATGGAGGAGGAGAATATTTCGCTCCGTTTGAAGGATTATGCTGGGAATCTGGCATTATTCATCAAACGACAGCACCATATACACCTCAGTCTAACGGAGTAGCTGAACGCAAAAATCGTACTCTTTAGGAGATGATGAATGCACTGTTAATCAGTTCAGGCTTACCCGATAACTTGTGGGGGGAAGCCATACTCACATCCAACTACATTCTTAATAAGATACCCAAGAAAGGAATTGATAAGACTCCTTATGAATTATGGTATAATCGTAAGCCGCGTTATAAATACCCTAAAGTGTGGGGGTGTCTAGCTAAGGTTGAGGTACCTAAGCTAAAGCAAATAAAGATCGGTCCCAAAACGGTTGGGTGCATCTTTATTGGATATGCCAGCAATAGTAGTGCCTATCGGTTTATAGTGCACAAGTCAGAAATTCCTGATATGAATGAGGGAATAACGATAGAATCAAGAATGCGTCATTCTTTGAAAATATCTTTCCTGCCAAAGATAGGAAAGATGCAAGTTTTAATAAAAGAACTTATGAAACTACAACTGGTCCATCTCAAGAAGAAGATGAAGGACCAAGACGTAGTAAAAGGGCAAGAGTGGAAAAGTCTTTTGGTCCTGATTTTCTATCATATATGTTAGAAAATGAACTAGCTACTGTTAAGGAAGCCTTATCTGGCCCGGATAGTCCGTTCTGGAAAGAAGCTATTAACAGTGAAATAGAGTCCATAATGCATAATAATACTTGGGAGTTGGTTGATCTCCCTCCAGGATGCAAACCGTTGGGTTGCAAATGGATCCTTAAAAGGAAGTATAAGGCAGATGAATCTATCGATAAGTACAAAGCCCAGCTAGTAGCCAAAGGGTTTAGACAAAAGGAAGGATATGACTTCTTCGATACATATTTTCCTGTCACAAGGATCACATCCATACGTGTTCTTATAGAAATTGCAGCCGTGAATAATCTTGAGATACATCAGATGGATGTGAAAACAGCTTTCTTGAATGGAGAGCTAGATGAAGAGATTTATATGGAACAACTCGAAGGGTCATTGTTCCAGGTAACAAAAGGTGTGTAACCTTGTAAAGTCGCTGTACGGACTAAAACAAGCACCTAAACAATGGCATGAGAAGTTTGATCGAACTATGTTGTCAAATGAATTCAAGATAAATGAATGTGACAAGTGTGTCTATATCAAAGGAATATCTGAATCATTTGTAATAGTCTGTCTTTACGTGGATGACATGTTAATAATGGGAAGTACTCATGAATTGATCATGAATCCCAAAGGCATGTTAAAGAGGCACTTTGACATGAAGGACATGGATTGGCTGATGTCATATTAGGAATAAAAATTTCTAGAACATCAAAAGGAATAGTTATGTCACAGTCCCATTATCTAGAAATTGTACTTCGAAAGTTCAATGTCATTAATGACCCTCCGGCTAAGAGACCTGTAGATTTGACTCTACACTTAGCAAAGAATAGAGGGGAACCAGTTTCTCAGTTGGAATATGCAAGAATAATTGGGAGTCTGGTGTACTTAACGAATTGTACACGTCCACACATCGCATATTCAGTAAGCAAACTAAGTAGGTTCACCAGTAATCCTTGTGCGGATCTCTGGAAGGCCCTATTAAGGGTATTGAGATATTTAAAGTATACAATGAATCATGGGATACTTAATAAGAGATATCCAACAGTATTAGAAGGATACTGAGATACTAATTGGATATTAGATACAAAAGACTCTAAATCTACAAGTGGATATGTATTCACGATTGGTGGAGGAGCGGTATCATGGAAATCCTAACGTGTATAGCTAGATCCACGATGGAATCCGAGTTTACAAATTTAAATAAAGCTGGAGAAGTAGCAGAATGGCTTAAGAACTTCTTGGAGGATATTCCTTGTTGGAGTAAGCCTGTGCCTGCTGTTATGATACATTGTGATAGTCAATCAGCAATAGGAAGGGCACAGAGCAGTATGTATAAAGGTAAGTCTAGACATATTCGTCATAGACATAATACCATTAGACAGTTGATCAAAAATGGTGTTATAACAATTGACTATGTAAAGTCAAATGATAACATAGCGGATCCATTTACGAAAGGTATAAATAGAGATCAACTGTATAAACTGTTAAGGGGAATGGGTTTAAAACCCACACCAAAAGAACTCATAGTGGACACTCAACCTTGAGAATTGGAGCTCCCATGCCCTTGGTTCAATGAGAAAACTAAGTTATGATGTTCGGTAGAAACACTTGGAACCTGTTTCATACCCATTCCCAGAACATCCAAGTGTGTGTACCTGCATTAGTGGTAAGAATAAGTTGAGAAAACTTTTAATGATTCCTATACCTACGGGTGGAGTATAGCAGGATACTCTTTATAGTATGAATCACCTGTATAAGTGATAAGTAATAAGGCCACTTCTACATTGGAACACTTATGAATGAGATACGGTTCAGGGCCGAAATGGACACAATGTGAGAACAAATAGTGTTGGAGCTATTATTGTGTGAGTACTATTGTCTTGGTATACACTATACAATCACCAGTTCAAAGCATCGTGCTACTGAATGGCTAGTATATTCGATAGTAATTTACTAGTGAAGGTTCATGGCCATAAGCTACCTATCCCGATGCAATAGTAGTTCGCCGAAACTTTTGGACGAATCTGCAAACATGCATTAATTGTCATTCATGTGGGGGATAGTTGGAAATGGGTTTAAAAACTAGGTTTGACCAAGTTTTGATCCAATTTTTAAATGGGTTTCATTTATTATTTAATGAAACAAGTTACAAAATTATAATCTACATTTGTTGTAGATTAAGAAAATATATTTATTTACTCAAAACCATTTCCGTGTGAATGAGAAATTAATGGCTAAAGATTGTAACTTGAAATGGGAAAATGAAGAGTTTATGGGATATGAAAGAGTTATCCAACATTGCTTTGAGATGTAAAGTAATGCTAGTTTATAAGTGGATGCAAACAAGGAGGAGACATCAAGTTGTTCCTCCTTGGGCCAACCTAGGTGAATCATTGGGCCAACCATGCAAGGAGTAGCCCAATTGTGCCAGTTTTATACTAGCTCAATTTGGACCACACCCGCGAAGCGCGCGAAGGGCGCTTTAGAGGCGCACTTCGCACGTGCGCATCGTCGCTAGGAGCTATTGGATCCTTAAATATTTTAACAAAAGTTGGCTCCGTGCGGTTCGGCTTGGGCTCGGTTGGTTCGGGTGTCCAGTGGCTCGTGTGGGTTAGGCGGCTTGGTCCAGGTATGTGTGGTGGTCAAATGGCAGTGGACTGGATTAGGCGCTGATGGGCCTTGGCCCAGTCGGAAGGTCTGGCAGTCAGGTCCGCTGAATCTGGTAAGTGTCCATTCGGGGAGTCATGGGTCTCAGATGGATAAAGGCACGACCCGTGCCCCTTAGGAATAGGCGGGTCCGATCCAGCAGATCTGAGCCCTTCACCAGAATCTGATTTGACGGTCCAGAATCCACCAGGTACCAATAGTGTCTAATTCCAAAAGGCACCCTAAATCTTCATTATCTATAAATAGTTCCCTCCAGTTTGTCAATCCTCATTCCATTCATTCAGTGATTTAGCATTCAATAGCAATTAGAGAGAGAAAACATATTGAAGCATAAATATTCCTTTCAAGTCCAGAAGTTTCAAACAGTTAGTTTGTTCGTTGAAGTCGTTAGTTTGAAGTGCTTCTACTAACGATTGTAAAGTCGTTGCATCTTACGAGAAGATTGTCATTTACCGTTAGCATTAGTGCGGGGCAATTATTTCTTACGGAGATTGTGTCTAACAAAAGTCTCGACTCTCTGCATTTCCGATTTAATTCATTTTTTTTCGATTTTTATTTATTTCCCCGATTTTGTTATTTTCATTTATTTAAAAAGAAAAGCCTTTTCAAATTTCCGTTATAATTTTTCTAACACAACATTTATCAAAATTACAGATGAATGGTTGAAAAATAGGACAGACACACTGATAATTATTGTGACAACTAACAATATACTCTTTTCTTCCAAAAATTAAATAAAATAATCATTGGAATTGATTTGCCAAATTTTAAACAAAATGTGTGTTTATATTTTGTCTGTTGTTTGCGGTATGATAAAATTGTATTAAAATACTCCCTCCGTCCCACGATAATCTGTAAAAAGATTTTTTTTGGACATCCCACAATAATTTACGTTTTCCTAAAATGGAAATAGGATCCACTTCTCTCTATTCACAACTGTTACCCACTTACTCCACTTTCTCTCTCCTACACAACCATCTACACTCACAACACATCACCTTTTTCACATTTTACCTTAATTCTCGCGCCAAACAAAAAAGTGCACATTATCTCGAGACGGAGGGAGTATTTATTATTTGAAAACACAATTGGGATGTAATAAAAAGACAAAACATTTTATGACAAAAAAATTATTGTTCGCAATGTGTTATTAATCAAAAATTGGAGGAAGTATAATCATACTGTTCCAAACTTTAAGGTACTCTCTCCCTTTTGGTTTAGTGTTTTTAATTTGACTTACATGAAAATTAAGAAAAAATAAATACTATAGGTATAGGTAGGAAATAGGTAGGAAAGAGAAAATGGGAAGAGATATTTTTAGGGGTGGCAAGTTATACTCGTTCGTATTAACCAACTCGTATACCAGTCCGTACTAATTATAATTGGTACAAAAAATCGGTATATCGAACTTTTGGTACAGTAGTACCGTACCAATTATATCTAATTGATTGGTACATGGTATGCAAAAGTGACTTCGGTTGGTATACCGGTATACCGAGTTTATTTATTAAAAAATATTATATATAATTATATACTCCCTCCGTCCCGTTTGAAGCTTTACCTTTTACCCAAAGGTGTCCCATTAGAAGCTTCATCTTTCCTAAAATGGTAAAAAAATATGGATCCCACTTGTCAACTCAACTCACTTCTTCCTCTCACATACTTAAATTGTGGACCTTACTTGTCATACCCACTAACTTTTTCTCCTCACATATTTAAATTAAGGGTCCCACTTGTTATATCACTACAAGAAAACTGACCTTTTGCGACGGCCAAAAGCCGTCGTGTAAACCCTTAGAGCCGTCACGGAAGGTTAACGCAACGGGAAAAACCGTCGCAATGGCAATCGCGTAAAGCCTTGTCGCGAAAAGATAAGGTGACTGAAAAAGACCGTCGCCTTTGTCAATTATTTTTCGCGATTGCTTTTTCCATCGCGTAAGAGTTTTTTTTTAATTTTATTTATTTAATTATTTTAATAACATTTGCAATTGCCTTAGCTCAGCAAAGGAGACGGAAAATGCAATCGCCTTAGGTTTTAAAGAAGGAGACGGCAAATGCAATCGCCTTAGGTTTTGAAAAAGGAGACGGCAAATGCAATCGCCTTAGGTTTTGAAAAGGAGACGGCAAATGCAATCACCTTAGGTTTTGAAAAGGAGACGACAAATGCAATCACAAATATCAATGTAAAAACAATACGTATAAGACAACTTTTGCAATCGCGTAAACTCACTGTTTATTTATATAAAATATTTTTCTCCTAAAAATAATGATGATTAATATTCAAAACAATACTATTAATTGATACATAAATAATAATAACTAGTAAATATATAATATTTTCAAAAGCATACATCATGGTTTAACATTGTTCAAAAGAGTGACATCCACATCCACCATCATAAACTCAAAAAAATGGACATCCTCAGTCACATAATTCGATTAACAGAAATCAACAGTTATCTTCTTAATATAATACCACTAGAGACCAAAATATTTTAATATACCGTACTAGTCTTCATCATCACCTATGTGCTCATCACCCATGTGTTCATCACCCATATCATCATCAACAAGATTTGCTGAACTACCATAGGGAGTATTAGACCCACCATCAGATGTAGGAGCTCCTAGAATAAAACTGGGAGGCTGAGGAGGAGGGGGATCTCTATTCTTCTCGGCACAAGCTTCTATATACTGATACAATGACTGAATGTAAGCATTTCTTTTGGAGTCCTTCTTTGATTTTTCAGCCAATTTCTCCGCATTTTCATCTAGAGCTTCTTTCAGCCTTTTCACCTCTTGAGTAGACCGTTGGAACGCTACTTGTTCGGCAAAATCCATTGAAGACACATGACCAGACCTTTTACTCCATTTTTCACTGGGCCTTCCAGCAAGCCTACCCTTTTGTACACCTCCAACAACCTCTTCATATATCCTCAAGTCAGGATCCTGAACTTCACAGGTATAGTAGGATCTAACCCATTTGCTTCACGCAATTTATTTTCATAATTTTCCTGAAAAATGAAAAAATAATTGAATTACCAAAATATAGATTATAATGCAAAAGAGAGAATCTAGCAGACCATAAAAATTTGGCATTCAAAAACTATCAATCAGACACATATGTTCTCATTCTGTATGATACAAATATCATTACATTCAAAGATAAAATAGCATATTTATAACTCACCAGCTTTCTGAAAAACAAGATTAGCCAAGTGGACCTAGGCCAGAAAAGTTGAACGGACAGTCATCTAAGGATGAGCATGGAGTGTAATAACAGTAACAATGATTGTTCACTGAAAATGGACATTCATTTTGGTATGTTTCTATTTAAATGGACAGTCATCTAGGGATGAGCAGGGAGTGTAATAACATCCAAAATACTTTGAATATAAGTTCTTCCCTTACTCTAAGTTCTAACTAGGATTTTTAAGAGATTCGGAAACCATAAATGTGAAACATATAAAGTGGACTTTGTTCCAAAAACTATCAAACTAATGATGTAGAAGAGATCATAAAAATTCAATCATCACAAAAATTGGATTCACATATTCAATCCTGGACAGGCTAATAAAATACAATATGGAAACATCTCATGCAGAAGATCATGCTAGGGACCTGCAGCTTATATCCAGGATACCTTAGGAATCAATTAAAGCATCAGGCAAGGAAAGAAAAAAAACAGAAAAGAAGAGACTGAGTTCAGAAGAAAAAAAAAGTAGTTGTTAGCATATCAAAAGGTCATTTCATCAATACAATATAGATCTTACATTATGTTTAAAGTTAACTGAGAAAGATAATTAATTTTTTATGTTTCCCATATCTTTTTCACAGATGTTGTCTTTCTTCATCTTTTCTTTTTTTTCTTTTTTTTTTTGGGAGGGGGAGGTGGAAAATAGCCTTAAAGGATCTAGTAGTATGATTCCACAACATCTGAGATCTTTCAACTCATATCCATTGCTTTTGAAGGTCACACTTAACAAACCCCTTTGCACCAAAAGGGTTCACAGCATCAAATATTCAAAGAACACATTTAATACCCTTCAGTGCACAATTTAACAAAAGATATTATTTAACTTGTTGTTTTCCATATATGAGGCGTAAAGTATTAACATCATGGATGATGAATGATTTAAAATGAGACTTTTTTAAGTGGATATTAGAATAGGAAAGTGAAACGAAGGGAGATGACTAAAAGGAAAACAAATGAAAAGGATTTGATTCTCCTTAAAAAAGGGCATTAAACTCTCAACTAGAGATAGGATAATGATACGAAAAATGAAACTCTATTCCAAAAAGATGAGGCGACAGATGTGTAAAAACCTACGTAACCCTCTTTAGAAAACTGAATGGTCTACTTTAATAAAGGTAAAATAAGGGAGGTCAATTTTCTTGTTTGACCATGGCATTATCATTGGAGATAAGGAGACTTATCTAGGGGGACTAATTTACAGGGACTACAAATTTAATAAGCACATTAAAAACTAACCGAAAATTTCTCTCCATCTTCATTTACAAATTTCTTCTCCGTACCACCTCCACGCTTGGTCAAGTGAGTCTCATTAGATGATTCCCATTGGGTTGGTCGACGACCCAAAGCTTTGAACTACAAATTTCAATTTTATAAGAACTTTTATGAGTGACAAATATATTAATTACAATTTTAAAAGAACTTTAGAACATATATCGTACCAATGTCAGATCTCGTTCCTCGAATGTTTTGTTGCCTGATGCATGACGTATCCCTTTTCTTGAGGACCTATTCCTTTCGCATAACTCACTAGATTTCTGAAAGTCTTCACTCAATCAATAGTCACATAGTTGCTGCCATACCGGAAGTGTTGTCCACTTGGGTTGATGATTTCTAGCAACTTCAATTGATCCATGATCTTTCTCAGCAGTTAACTTCCATCTGTGTAGGTACTTTGGATAATTTTTAGCAGCTATTTGTTCCCAAATAACTCGACCCCTTGCCTCCTCTTCAGGTGATTTAAACCTAAAATATCTCTGATAAACAAAACAAAAAGTTGATAAGCAAAACAAAAAGTTTATGTAAAATGATTACTTTGGAAAAATGCACAAACCAGAGGCAAAATATAGAAAATTCTTGGAATTGTAAAGGCATTACCAGATATTCTTCCCAAAGAAGATCCAACTGACCCTTCCACATGCTCCATTTAGTTCTACAACGGGAGAAGTGATTTCTTAAAGGTGGGCCAATCTTTGTACGGGCTTGAATGGGCGACAACCTAAATGGTGAATTGATTAATAATATTTATATAATATAAAATGACATGAACCATGAGATATAGAAAGATGCTGTCAGAGCATGAAGATTAAATTGCATAAATTTGTAGAACTAATTAATATCTTACGTTCGTGTAAGAACAACGACTAGTATCTTCGGTTCTCCTGATGTTGGTGCATCTACCCCCCTTGTTATACCCCTTTTCTGCCGAGTATTTGAACCAAGGGGTTGTGATTCTGATGGGTCAACCGTATCCTCAGTCACATTATCTATAGAAGGGATTAACTCTGAATTAACTAGAGCAGGCTCCCTAGTGTTATCCATTGTTCTTGGTTGAATATTCCTTGAGTTCGAATCCCTACCAGAGCTTGGACTTGTTCCATTTATACCTCTTCCTGTTCCTGGAATCAGAAACAAAAAAATGGTAATCCCCTTGAAAGTATTCACTGATTTTATTTAAAACAGTAAATTTATTTACATATAAAAGTTTTGAATAATCATCAAACTGAAAAAATGATTTAAAAATTGGTCAAACTGAAGATTGAGTTATTGTGCACATGAATTACATCAAGAAATTGCAACTCATTACACATTGTAAATGTTTGACAAAAGTATTATCATCAAAGGAAACTATCTTTCCGTTCTCCTTTCTATTTTCGGTAAATCACTCAGAACCTTGCAAATTATTATAGTGAGACAGGTCTTGAGTAGTCAAATGCTTATCATCTGAGTGAGGATAATACAAGAAATAGCATTTAAGGGAGATGTTGAGAGGGATAAACTGCATTTTAAACATCATGTGTTAGTTCTTTGGTGGATAAAGGGATTATGTGAAGTAAAACTTTAAATGAGACCAATGAAAACAATTAGCATCTGTATACAGATATAAATTGCTGGCAGAGCCTCTTCTTTGTTTCTATTAAGTTTGAGATCTGAGTACATTTTGTAGAGAGAGAAATAAGGTCGGAGTGGACAGTTTGAGTCGTGCTGCATACACATTTGTCTATGTGGATGAGAAAAGAACAATATGAGAGAATTATAGATTTACTGGCTAGAAAATTTGAAGGTTTTCGCTACAATCAAAGAAAGGCTGTGTTTGAGAAGTTTAGTGAAATTCCCGCTAAAATAAAGGGTGAAGGTGGACTTTCTAATGCTGACATATCAAAAACAAGTTTTAGATTTCCATTAGGATTATTAAAAGAAGAGCTGTAATAGGGATACAGTAATGAAGCTATTGGAAATGGAGATTCTTGGAGAGAAAGGGGTGAGCTATTGGTAAATGCAGTAATGAAGCTATTGGAAAATGCAGTGATGAAGCTAAGGAAGAACAAGGGAATAGTCATAACAGTTGTATTGGCATTTTCATTAGAGGTGTTTGTATCGCAGAAGTTCCATTCAAATGGAGAATAATCGAGCTTTTCTCAATCTGTATCTCTCCAGAATTCCCCTAAATGTATTTTTGTTGTACATATGTGCATAAACAAGTAAAAACAAATCATCTATACAGATTGAATCTAACAGCAACCATTTTAGAGGGTTGAATCAAATGGAGAGTAATTGAGATTTTCTCAATCTATATCTCTCCAGAATTCCCCTAAATGTATTTCTGTTGTACATATGTGCATAAATAAGTAAAAACAAATCATATGTACAGATTGAATCTAACAGCTGTATTGGCATTTTCATTAGGGGTGTTTGTATTGCAGAAGTTTCATTCAAATGGAGAGTAATCGAGCTTTTCTCAATCTGTATCTCTACAGAATTCCCCTAAATGTATTTCTGTTGTACATATGTGCATAAATAAGTAAAAACAAATCATCTGTACAGATTGAATCTAACAGCAACCATTTTAGAGGGTTGACATACCCTGTTATTGCAGTATGTGTGGGATGTTTATGTGACACATCAGTGTAATAAGAGAATTTGAATTGAAGAATTTGTTTCCCGCCAGTTCCCCTCTCCTCCCCACTCCCTATCTTTCTTAAACTCCGCTTTACATTTATTATGGTTTGCAGCTCCTTATCAGAGTGCTCAGGGAAGTCAGGGCGAGAGTGATCCAAACAATACAACTGTGGGTATTGTCATGCTAGTTCTACTTCAGCGAGAGTGATCCAAACAATACAACTGTGGGTATGGCCCACTGGAAAGTCTGTGTGAAATTCCCCTGCCCATGCCTAGTAATATGCACTTAGTCCTAGAAATGGACTTAGAAACAGAGCAGTGCGCACAGAGCACCAAAATTGAGTGAAATGGTTAATTAACAGTTTGACTTCTTTATGATGACACGGCTCAGCAGATGGGAAATTCTTGGCCACTGTTGGTAGAGATGGTAACTTGTGATTACCCATCCCAAAATGATTTACTTCATGTGGTGACAAATGGGTTACAATTCCTGATAATTTATTGATGCAGGCTATTTACGAGTTTTTGACTATTCCAATGAGCAACTGATGTGTGGAAGCAAAATTTATTATGGTGCTCTTCTATGTTGTGCCTGGAGGTAAAGATTCAAAACTGTTATGTCTTCACTATGTAATGTCCTCCTAGCCTGTTATTGTACCAGAAATGGAAAATACTGTATATCGGCTTGGTTCTGTTTGTCAGTTATGGCAGCGTTTCAGTGATGCTAAATACGAGTATAAATAGACAAAATTAAAATGAATAACCTATTTATAAATAAATAGAAAAATTACCACTAGCCACTATATTGTTCAGATTTCTTGACCGGTTGTTACACGTAGGCTCCCTACCACCACTTGAACTTGAACCACGAACACATCTTCCTAGTCCCATTCCTATAAATAACAATGACCAATAATATATTTATTACTTTTTTTAAACACTAACCTGATTATAAATAAAACTAAGTCATAGTAGGTAATAACAATATATCAAATTAGCATATACCAGACATGTTATGGCTCGAGGAGGATCCCCTACCACGTGATTGCATTCCACCTTTACCTCTTACAACCATACCTGGGAAAGAAAAAAAAAAGTAGTTCAGTAATATAATCAAATTAAGAAATAATTACAATGGCCAAATAAATAAGAATATTAACATATAAAAAACAAGAAAATTATAGCCATCATAAAATAATAAATAAATCAAACTATAAATATTTGTAGATGGATTAACAATTATAACGACCTAGACATTTTCACAATCATCATCGGTTGTATCATTGTTGTCACTATGAAAATCATCTCTATCGCTAGGGATATCCCCCCTCCCTCCCTCCCTCCCTCATCATCGTCATCATTTTCGAGGGAATCGTCATCATCAAAAACACCATCATTGTCATTAATGAGTTCAACTTCGAATCCAGGATGAGTGTTATCATGGAGTGTAATATTATCGCCCTCATTGTCAAAATTACATACATTTTCACCAAGGATCGCATTCTCTTGATATGTGTTTGCATCTTCATCTTCCTCAATTTCCACAACATCATAAGTGTTCCTTGCTTTAGTTGAAATAACTGTTGATCAACCATCAGTTTTTTTTTGGCACAGAACTTGCATAGAATACTTGTAGAGCTTGAGATGCAATCACAAAGGGCTCATATGACCTTAGTCTTGATTTTATATTCACCTTGGTAAAGCCATATCTATCTACTTCAACCCCTTTTTTCGTATCATACCATTCACAATTGAACAAGAAAATTGTGTTCTCTCCATAATAGCCTACTTCAATGACTTCCACCAAGTGTCCATAGTAGTCTTCTTCACAATTTCCGTAATTGCTTCCTTTTACTAAAACTCCACTATTTTGAGTTGCTTTTCTTTGCTCTAGTTTCTTCGTATGGAAGAGAAATCCATTGACATTAAAGCCATTATAACTACGCACATTTCTATGAGGACCCTCTGCTAAAATCCTCAAATGTATGTCATTGTCATTGTGAAACTTCTGTTGAAACCATTCAACGAATGTTGAGTAGTGTTCTTGATCTACTTCTAATTATGACATATTGGGATGCAGCTCTTTCACTAAAGCCCTATGCTCACTGAAAATGAAATAAAAGAACAACTGATATATTATAATGCAAACTAGAGTAATGGATTATATATACAAAAGTGTTAAAAAAATATACTTACTTTATCTTATCATAAGCTAGCTCATAATCACAGTTCAACAAGACATACAAGGCTATATCATTGAGCTCCGCACATGACAACCATAGATATTTTCCTTTGCCCAAAGGACGACCACTTGGGGCAAAAACTGGTATTTTTCCTTCAAAATCTGGTTCACCTTGATCATCATTTCGATCAGGTCTATTGAACTTGGTCTGAATATTAGAGTCAAAATAATGTGAACAAAAGTTTACTATTTCCTCAGTCCAGTATGCTTCAGTAATTGGGCCTTCGGGACAAGCTTTATTGCGTATCTTCTTTTTAAGGTATTGCATGCACCTTATATATAAAAAAAAATACATGTATTAAGCAAAAGAATTACTTGAATTGATTTAATATTTTTTTTTAAAAATGAAAAGGAGTTAAAAATAAATAAATAAATAAATAAATAAATAATATAGATATCACATCTCAAATGGATACATCCAGCGATACTGCACTGACCCTCCTAATTTGGCCTCATATGCCAAGTGAATAGGTAGGTGCTCCATTGAATCAAAGAAAGAAGGCGGGAAAATCATCTCAAGCTTTCATAATGTTTCAATTATTCCCGATTCAAGCTTCTCTAACTCCTCTACTTTATATACCTTTGAGCATATATCCCTGAAAAATTGGCATAATGCATTTAGAGGTTCCCAAATATCCTTGGGCAAGAATTCACGAAAGGCTATTGGCATGAATCTCTCCATTAAAATATGGCAATCATGTGTCTTAAGCCCGGATATCTTGCCCTCTTTTGGGTTAACGCATCGAGAAATGTTTCCAGCAATGTGGGGCCTCCCCAACCCCGAAACCTATAAACTCGTGCTCTAGCTGGAGGGTCCCCAAACCACCTCCTAAAAATTTAAAACTTTTTGTTTAAATAAATTGAACGTCGAATAAACTTTTGAAAACAAGAGGACATGACCTCTCCGTTAGGAGGTGATTTCAACCTGCTTTAAACCAAACAATAACCTGTTTTAATTTACAACATTACAAATGAAAATATTTATAAACCTTTATACACAACTTTTTCCCAAAGAATAACAACCACACTACATATTCCCAACTCCCAAACACTAAACGTCCCCTGACAACCCAAAAGACGGTCCAAACTCCTTCCCGGCCTCACCGGTCTGGTCTACCTGTCTCAGTTGAATCTAAAAACATTAAAGGGAGAAGGGGTGTGAAAGAATCTCAGTAAGCTATTATGCATGCAGCAATATGCCATATAAGAATGCAACACATAAACAAGTTGCACAATATCACATTTTGGAAAGTAGTAAACACCTTACGTTACCTAACCTTACCTTTTCCCTTCTGAACAATGAGTCATACTACTGGGAATACATCCTCTTTATTTGTGAACGGCTTAGGCCTATTCACGCCTTACAAGACCCATTTTTCAGGGAACCATGTAAGGTATCAGTATCCTATGAACTGCTTAGGCATATCCATAGTAACTGAGCCCCAAACTGTGGCCACAGTAGGGGAGCGGTCACAGGTATAATGTAATTTGAGCAACTTATGGAACAATTCCTCATAAGTGCTCAAATTCCATTATACCCCCAAAATCAGCTAATCTCCACACATTCATATTCACATTCAAGCACATAACAGTTACTTGAATCAAATCCACACATTGGGATAACAATATACAACATGGTACATTTACTCATGTTTACCAACATATAACATGGTACATTTACTCATGTTTACCAACATATAACATGGTACAATTACTCATGTTTACCAACATATAACATGGTACAATTACTCATGTTTATACCTCACATAGTGTAACATATATATAAGCACTATTGAGTCATAATAATCCATCACATGGTATGCATACACATGCTAATCCAATGATATCATGCCACATATAACTTAACAGTATTAAGTAGCAACAATTCAACAACATGCTAGTAATACTCTTGTTCAAACCAATAACACAGTGCAACATTTATGCCATGCACTAAATAAACCAGTATATCCGAATAAATGATTACAAATGGCCCCAATGTAAATCAAGTAGGCCCTAGATATCCATGTCATACTGTTGAACAGTTTTTGTAAAATTCCATAATCATTTACCAAGTTTTATTAACTTTGGTTACTTTCCAATTCAAGGCTTCAATCATTTTCAAAGTAATATTTAAAGACCTTCCCAATATAATTTTGGCCCAATTAAAATGCCATTGCAAGGTACTAATGTTGCTCTAGGATTATAGTTAAAGAAGTACCAAATTCGAACTATATTGCTTAGGTTCCAAGTTGTTTGAAATGTATACCCCAAACCAGCCCTGGCACGACTCGTGCTCCAGGGTACGAGTCATGCCAAACCCCTGCACGACTGCCCAACTTCTCACAACTATGTATCACGACTCCTAAGCTGAGGGTCACGACTCGTTCTCTAGGGCACGAGTCGTGCCCAACACCAGAAGTGTTGCTGATGTTGAACATCATCACCACCCAAACACCAAAACCACATTCCAACTTTCCACAGCTGCATCACCCAACCCAAAACCAGTTATATACTTACTTTAACACATACCAACATTCAATTCATGCTATGGAACATATATTTCCCATGTCATCCTAACCCTTCTACCACCTTTGCCACAACCTTAACCCCAACTTCTTCCTACTCCATGTCCCAAGCCAAGAAAATAAAGTAACCAAGTTCTAAAAATAGTTAATAACACAATTCAAGATCATTTAACTTCATATGATTATTCCGACTTAATTAAAATGGTTCTAGAATTCCTAACAGCCATTAGAACACAACTTCATCAATTCTCACCCAATTCCTAATGCCATGACCTCAAAGTATTCCATTTCATCCCAACTCAAGTTTCTTTCCATTTCAATCACCCAAATAAATGTTTCAACCTCTAGCAAATCCAATTATAATTCATAATATCCAATTTTATATACAAACATCCAGTTTAGTTCCAAGGCCATTTTAATTGACTACTCCTTACAAGAACCATGAATATCACCTAACCTTCACATTTCCGAGCCAAGTAAAACGATCCGCCACTACCGTATTCAATTTCAACCCAACTTCCCTTGTTATTCTCTAAGTCGTAAAAAGTGACTAAAATTCAACAATTATATATATAACCTAATAACGCCATATATAAATACCATTTTATCATTTTCAAGCCGAACCTTATCCTACTCAATCAAATAATCCATTTTTCTTTTATTCCCACAATCTAAATAAATTCTGAAAATTACCAAAACCCAAATATTCTGGTCCCATAGTACCAAATACCAATTATAACACATAATATCATCATTTAACTTAATATGAACAACTATTTGAAAGGAATCATAATAACCTACCCAAAAATATGCCGAAATAAGAAGACGATCTGTTCGGCTCTAAATGTTCTCCTTGGCTTCCTGATCGCTCTGCCGCAGTCGGATCGCAAAACGGACTAACGATTGATTTTTAGGGATTTTTTGGAAGAAAATGAATCAAAAGGATTTTTGGAACGGAGGAATTCTTTCTTTCTTTCTCCCCGATCTCTCTCTCTCTCCGGAAGCTTATGGAATGAAATGGAAAAGGTGAGTATATTTATATAAATGAAATTTCCACTTAAGCCCTCCAAGATTGAGTTATCTCAATTAACTACCTTAAGTTTCCACTTACACCTAGGCCCTTCAAACTTTTGCAAAGCTTTTTATTTAATGTTTTCAATATTATAACTTTACTACAAAATCCCTATTTATCCCATTTAGACATTAAATAATTAAAAATAATTTATTAGCATACTTAAAATATCATACAATTTATTAACCTAACTAAAATGTCAAATAATTTATTAAAATGTTAAAACTAACACATAAAAATCCCGCTTATTGTGCAATGCAACCAATAAAATGCTACGGTCCCGCTCCACGTGCCCAACACGTGAGTAAAATGGTCCCTAGGTTTCGGGTCGTGACACTCAATCCCCCTTAAGGAAAGTTCGTCCCAAATTTTAAATATATCTACCGGAATGCTCAAATAATCACCTATTTTTCTCACGCCTCTCTGGCTCCCGAAACCCAAGTCGTTTTCTCCATAGTATGATTATTCCCCAAATTTGTATAACCCGAATACTTCTATGTTTTCCATTCCCGGATTTGATTCTAATACAACTCAATGGTTCTTCCACATAGGTCAACTCACATAGATAGCCCCGGTTGAAAAACTCAATATAAGGAAAGGATCATCAAGACTCTTCTCCACTGCAATACTGTATACGACGTCACTTCAACATTGGACCGATCACTGCTGATATACGCACTTCAACTAAGGTTACACGAACTTCTCAAAATGAATGAAAATCGATCAGATATACACATAACACATTCCCAAGATTCTGGATAGTTCTCTCTGTCTGTCTGCCCCACCTATCGGAAAATGTACGCAATACTGAACGTATCTGGAAATCTCAAAGTCTCGTACTAAGTCTTCCCAAAACCGCGATATGATTCTCGAATCTTGATCTGATATAAAATAGTGATTAATACTCCGTAGAATTGACCAATTCCCTCACCCATACCATTATGTTAACTCTCCTTTTCAGTAGTTTATTAATCTTGGTGTAAATGAGCCGACTTTGACAAATATATCCACTATGCCTCTAATACGTCCATTCCCTTTGATGTCGAAGGTAGTCCCGTTATAAAATCCATCACAATGTCTTCTTTATTCTCATTCTTCTAGCCTTCTTCAATGCTGAATACCTCTTCAAACCCCTCGAATACATCGCAATTCTCAAGTTATGGCCTTCCTCTAAAATGTCTCTTACTCTCTTGTGAATATAGTACACCACTTCTGTCGTTGAAGGTTAATATTCCATCAGTATTCAATACAACATCCTCGGTTCTTCCATCTTGAAACGGTCAGATAATTCCCTCAATTTAGAATCATTGGTTGAACTTCCATTGGATCTTCATACCGGATAGGTGCAGCTCGAATATTCGCAGTTAACATCTCTTCTTGCAACTCACAGGATAGCAACGTTAATAATAAAGCCTTTCGGCTAATAGCATCTGCAACCACCGTAGTCTTCTCGGATGTTATGTAATAACACAATTAAGTTCTTTGAATACTTCCAACCATTTCTCTACATGTTGTTAAATCCCTTCTGATAAAATAATTACTTCAATTCTTGTAATTAGTGCCAATCTCAAAGTTAACTTCATATAAAGGATGTTTCCACTTCAGTAACGCAAAATAGTCGTAATCAATTCCACGTTGAGAGTAGGATACTTCTGACCTGCCGGTGTTGATTCCCTCAAGGCATAAACTATCACTTTTTCCATTCTGTATAAGACACACCCGAATCTTTCTTTTGACGCGTACCGGACAATCATAAGGTTTCACATCCATCAAGTAAAGTAAAGATCAAGACTGTAGTCAATTCATTCTTCAATTTTGTAGAACTGATTTCACCTTTAACATTTCACCTAATGATATCTCCTTCGAGATCAATTGAATCACTAATGTTACAATTCTTGGAAACCCATCAATACTCTTTTGATAATAACCTGTCAAACCCAGAAAACAACAAAGTTCTAACCCTGTCGAAGGTTATTCCAATTTACCAGGGTCTCAATCCTCGAAAAAGTAATAACAATAGCTTGCTTAAAATTACAAGACCCCAAATTTACCATCTTCTTGAGCCAAATTATCCCTTGCTGAATTTCACCAACATTTGATTCTCACGAAACACCGATAACATAACTTGCAATTGATTTTCATAATCCTTTCATAAATCTGGATATACAAGGATAGCATCTATCAAGATTACTACCCAAATATCAAGCTCAGGTTTTAATCTATACTTATCATATTTACAACCCAGTCAATGCCCTTCTATAAGGTGTTTTGGATATGGCAATAACCCTGACATTAGATCCATACGGAGGTCTATCGCCCTAACTGGCGGCATGAACTACTCTGATGAAAACACTTTACCAATTCATTTACCATCTGTACGCAAGATAATTTAAGTGGCTTTTACTCAAATCTCATACATAACTCAAATAACCCTCACATTTTAGACCATAATTTTCAACATTTGATGCATATACGACATAATATCAAATAATGACTTAACCGCCTCAACCACACACAGAGGCAAATCAAACATAGATAAGGAGACTCGCTTCTGGCGACAGTCCTCCCCAAGCACAACAACTACTTAACCAATTCAGGTCAAGTATAACAATAAATCACGGATTGGTATATCTACCACATCTACTGGAAACACATGCCCACATAATCACATCACAATCATGATAATCACGGAAAATTCGAGGTACTCTCCCATAGGAGTAGAAACCTCCCACACGTAAGGCAACTCTTAAGCCATTATGCAATTAAAGCAAACATGCAATGTCACATAAAAATGAACGGGGATCCATAAAAGTATGACCCCTAACTCCTGAGACAGGTAATATACCTCTAATGACTGCGGAGGAACCTATCTCTCCATATTATTTACATTTCATTGATCTCTTGGTTGTCATTACCATTTTCAGCCATTGAACAATTTCCTGCATTAAACACTCGTCGTCAAGTATCACACACACTCCCCCTTAAACCAGACTTCTACCCATGACTTCTAACCTAAGCTCTGATACCAACTGTGGGGCCTCCCCAACCCCGAAACCTATAAACTCGTGCTCCAGCTGGAGGGTCCCCAAACCACCTCCTAAAAATTTAAAACTTTTTGTTTAAATAAATTGAACGTCGAATAAACTTTTGAAAACAAGAGGACATGACCTCTCCGCTAGGAGGCAATTTCAACCTGCTTTAAACCAAACAATAAGCTATTTTAATTTACAACATTACAAACGAAAATATTTACAAACCTTTATACACAACTCTTTCCCAAAGAATAATAACCACCCTACATATTCCCAACTCCCAAATGCTAAACGTCCCCTGACAACCTAAAAGACGGTCCAAACTCCTTCCAGGCCTCACCGGTCTGGTCTGCCTGTCTCAGCTGAATCTAAAAACATTAAAGGGAAAAGGGGTGAGAAAGAATCTCAGTAAGCTATTATGCATGCGGCAATATGCCACATAAGAATGCAACATATAAACAAGTTGCACAATATCACATTTTGGAAAGTAGTAAACACCTTACGTTACCTAACCTTACCTTTTCCCGTCTGAACAATAAGTCGTACTACTAGGAATACATCCTCTTTATTTGTGAACGGCTTAGGCCTATTCACGCCTTACAAGACCCATTTTTTAGGGAACCATGTAAGGTATCAGTATCCTATGAACAGTTTAGGCATATCCATAGTAACTGAATCCCAAACTGTGGCCACAGTAGGGGAGCGGTCACAGGTATAATGTAATTTGAGGAACTTATGGAACAATTCCTCATAAGTGCTCATATTCCATTATACCCCCAAAATCAGCTAATCTCCACACATTCATATTCACATTCAAGCACATAACAGTTACATGAATCAAATCCACACATTGGGATAACAATATACAACATGGTACATTTTCTCATGTTTACCAACATATAACATGGTACATTTACTCATGCTTACCAATATATAACATGGTACAATTACTCATGTTTACCAACATATAACATGGTACAATTACTCATTTTATATCTCACATAGTGTAACATATATATAAGCACTATTGAGTCATAATAATCCATCACATGGTATGCATACACATGCTAATCCAATGATATCATGCCACATATAACTTAACAGTATTAAGTAGCAACAATTCAACAACATGCTTGTAATACTCTTATTCAAACCAATAACATAGTGCAACATTTATGCCATGCACTAAATAAACCAGTATATCCGAATAAATGATTACAAATGGCCCCAATGTAAATCAAGTAGGCCCTAGATATCCATGTCGTACTATTGAACAATTTTTGTAAGATTCCATAATCATTTACCAAGCTTTATTAACTTTGGTTACTTTCCAATTCAAGGCTTCAATCATTTTCAAAGTAATATTTAAAGACCTTCTCAGTATCATTTTGGCCCAATTAAAATGCCATTGCAAGGTACTAATGTTGCTCTAGGATTATAGTTAAAGAAGAACCAAATTCGAATTATATTGCTTAGGTTCCAAGTTGTTTGAAATGTATACCCCAAACCAGCCCTGGCACGACTTGTGCTCAAGGGTACGAGTCGTGCTAAACCCCTGCACGACTGCCCAACTTCTCACGACTATGAATCACGACTCCTAAGATGAGGGTCACGACTCGTGCTCCAGGGCACGAGTCGTGCCCAACACCAAAAGTGTTGCTGATGTTGAACATCATCACCACCCAAACACCAAAACCACATTCCAACTTTCCACAGCTGCATCACCCAACCCAAAACCAGTTATATACTTACTTTAACACATACCAACATTCAATTCATGCTATGGAACATATATTTCTATGTCATCCTAACCCTTCTACCACCTTTGCCATAACCTTAACCCCAACTTCTTCCTACTCTATGTCCCAAGCCAAGAAAATAAAGTAACCAAGTTCTAAAAATAGTTAATAACACAATTCAAGATCATTTAATTTCATATGATCATTCCGACTTAATTAAAATGGTTCTAGAATTCCTAACAGCCATTAGAACACAACTTCATCAATTCTCACCCAATTTCTAATGACATGACCTCAAAGTATTCCATTTCATCCCAACTCAGTTTCTTTCCATTTCAATCACCCAAATAAATGTTTCAACCTCTAGCGAATTCAGTTATAACCCATAATATCCAATTTTATATAGAAGCTTCCTGTTTAGTTCCAAGGCCATTTTAATTGACTACTCCTTACAAGAACCATGAATATCACCTAACCTTTATATTTCTAAGCCAAGTAAAATGATCCGCCACTACCGTATTCAATTTCAACCCAACTTCCCTTGTTATTCTCTATGTCGTAAAAAGTGACTAAAATTCCAACAATTATATATATAACCTAATAACGCCATATATAAATACCATTTTATCATTTCCAAGCCGAACCTTATCCTACTCAATCAAATAGTCCATTTTTCTTTTATTCCCACAATCTAAATAAATTTCGAAAATTACCAAAACCCAAATATTCTGGTCCCATAGTACCAAATACCAATTATAACACATAATATCATCATTTAACTTAATATGAACAACTATTTGAAAGGAATCATAATAACTTATCCAAAAATATGCTGAAATAAGAAGATGATCTGATCGGCTCTAAATGTTTTCCTCGGCTTCCTGATCGCTCTGCCGCAGTCGGATCGCAAAACGGACTAACGATTGATTTTTAGGGATTTTTGAAAGAAAATGAATCAAAAGGATTTTTGGAACGGAGGAATTCTTTCTTTCTTTCTCCCCGATCTCTCTCTCTCTGGAAGCTTATGGAATGAAATGGAAAAGGTGAGTATATTTATATAAATGAAATTTCCACTTAAGCCCTCCAAGATTGAGTTATCTCAATTAACTACCTTAAGTTTCCACTTACACCTAGGCCCTTCAAACTTTTGCAAAGCTTTTTATTTAATATTTTCAATATTATAACTTTACTACAAAATCCCTATTTATCCCATTTAGACATTAAATAATTAAAAATAATTTATTAGCATACTTAAAATATCATACAATTTATTAACCTAACTAAAATGTCAAATAATTTATTAAAATGTTAAAACTAACACATAAAAATCCCGCTTATTATGAAATGCAACCAATAAAATGCTACGGCCCCGCTCCACGTGCCCAACATGTGAGTAAAATGGTGTCTAGGTTTCGGGTCGTGACAAGCAAACCCGTTCGGAACTTTTAGCAACTGTAACCACTCATACACTTGCTTAGTCTGTTCATTTGTTAAAGTGTACTTGGCTTTTGGAAGTATCGGAGTTTTATTGTGCCTCTCTATTGGATGTAATGCAACTCTTATACCAAGAATTTTCAAATCTTTGCGAGATTTTAAATCATCTTTGGTTCTCCCTTTCACATTCATTATAGTATAAAAAACATTATCAAAAACGTTCTTCTCAATATGCATCAAGTCTTAGTTATGTCGAATCAAAAGCTTGCTCCAATATGGCAACCAGAAGAAAATACTTTTTTTAGTCCAATTATGCTCAACCCCAAACCCAAGAGTTTTTTCATCACTATTCTTCCCTTTCCCCAAAGTGATCGAATCAAATTTACTCACGTAAGCCAAAATTTCATCGCCACTTCGCCTTTGAGGAGCCATCTTTCGCTCTGTCTTATTGTTAAACTTTTGTTTATCTAGTCGCCATCTATGTTTAGCACTTAACCATCAACGATGACACCCAAAGTAGCATGGCTTTCTACCTTCTGTAAGGTTAAAAGCTACAGTGGTGTCTAGACAACAAGGGCATGAATTCTTCCCGTGTGTACTCCACCCAGATAACATACCATATGCAGGGAAGTCACTAACAGTTCACATCAGACAGCCCTCAAAGTAAAGTTTTGTTTTAGTGAAATGTCATAACTTTCAACCCCAATATCCCATAATGTTTTTAACTCATCTATTAATAGCTCTAAATAGACATCAAGTTCCCTGCCAGGGCCCTTAGGTCCTGGAATGACCAAAGGCATAAACATGTATTCTGGCTTCATACACATCCACAGTGGGAGATTATAGGGAACAATGAATACGGGCCATGTGGAGTGTGGCTTACTTGAGTGCCCAAATGGATTAAACCCATCCGTAGCCAAACCAAATCTAATATTTCGAGCATCTGCAGCAAAGGAAGGATACTTTTGATCAAAATCCTTCCATGCCTCACCATCTGCTGGATGCCTAAGCTCACCCTCAACATTCATACGCTTTACACCATGCCACCTCATATGTGTTGCTGTCTTTGATGACAAGTAAAGTCTTTGAAGCCTAGGAATAAGTGGGAAATAATGTAAGAGCTTTCTTGGAATAGGCTTACATTTTTCCTTTATGGTTATATCAAATATTTTGTACCTAGACTCACCACACACATGACATTCTTTCAAGTCTTTATTATTTCTCCAAAACAAGATACAATCATTCTCGCATGCATGTATTTTCTCACAAGTAAGACCGAGACCCTTCATCATTGCCTTACACTTATAATAAGAATCAGGCAACTTGTTGTCATCCGGCAGCATTCGTTTTATAAACAAAAGTATTTGGTCAACACCTTTATTGGGTATGCCATACTCTGACTTAAAGTGTAAAATATGACTTATAGCACTCAAGGTGGTATCAGACTTGCAACCCTTCCACAATGGTTCATTTACAGACTCAAACAAGTCATAGAACATTTTTGATTTAGCATTAGGATGTTCATTAGATGGCTCATAATTAGGACCCGCAGCTTCCGATAACATTTCATTAACCCAATTGTCATAATTCCCCTCATCTTCAATATCAATATCCATCTCAATGTTAGATTCCCCGTGTCTACTCCATATTTTATAATCAGCAACAAACCCATTTAAAAGTAGACACATACGTACACATTCTCGTGTTTTGTAGCAACTAAAATCACATTTAGATGATGGACATCAGATCATGCCATCCTCTACACACTCGTGGTGGGAAAATGCAAAGTCAAGAAACACTTCGACCCCCTTAATAAATATAGCACGTTTGGACTTATCATTCACATTTACATACATCCAATCTCGATGAGACATTATTCCTGAAAAATGAAGTTTAAGAACACAAAAAATGTGTATCAAAATGACAGCAACACAACAAGTATTGAGTTGTAAAAGAGCCAAACAAATAATTAGTTATGCAAAGTAATATTAAAAATATTAATACAACTATACATAATTCGATGAAATTGCGGTTGTTGAGTTATTGGGATTGTTTACGTTTTCTGATGCAATTAGTTTTCTTAGGCCATTGAATATTGGAAGATATGAGAAAGCGATGACGAAGACGGGAAAAGAAATAGACCAGTTATTGCAGGAGCGTTTAGAGGAGCATAAATCGAATAAGAATTTTGGAAATAATAAGGATGGGCAGGACTTCATGGATGTTATGATGTCCCTCCTTGATGATGGCCATGAGACCTTCGATCTTGATGCCAATACAATCAACAAAGCTACATGTCTGGTATGTCCAGTGTCATGATTAAGTGTCTTGTCATGTTAATAAGATCCAAATTAAAATAACAAATTTTATGTTGCAATTTCTTCAACCATTTGTTCAATAATATTAAAAAATATAAAATGAGATAAATCTAATCAAAATAAAGGGTTACTGTTATATATCTTGCAGACTGGTTATTAGTTCCAAGCAAATGTTTTAATCCCATAGTTTATTAGTAAATTTTAAGTTTAGGCAACACTAAAAAAATGTGTGCTTTTACAGCAATAACAAAGATGATACAACAAACACAATCAAATATTCATAGTGATGCAGCAATTAGCAATCATGTTCCAAGCAACAATTAGCAATCAAAACTCAGTCTAAGAGTCACAATTTATCAGACATTTTAAGGGAAACATAACTACTAAGCACTTCAAAACTTTGATTCCCATATCACTCAATGCAACAACAGAGACAGGTATCGATTATAGCAAGTTTTTCCCTCAATAAGAAAAGAGTTCCAAGTCAAATTCCTTAACCATATCAATCCAGTTACAATGCACCAGGAGCAAGTAAGAAAAGAGTTTCAAGACAAATTTCTTAACCGTATCAATCCAGTTACGATGCACCAGGGGCAAGTAAGAAAAGAGTTCCAAGCCAACTTCCTTAACCATATCAATCCAGTTACAATACACCATGGGCAAGCGCTAATATTAAAGTGGGAAACAAAGGGCTTATAGAACGCCAAAAAGGCATTCAACTAAAATGCACAGGTAGATATACACCTTCAAACCTAAATTCAGTAAGCCCGTACAGTATGCCTTATAAGCTACATGTGATTGTACCATTTCATACATCCTAAACAACAGAGTATCGAAAAAAAATACCACGAACAACCAGGATATCGAAAAATACACACAGATGCATCCATAAAAATAGTATAATCATCCAAGAAAAAGAATTATAAGAAAAAGCCCTAATTTGTAATCAAAAGAGAGGGACAAAACAGAGATCTACTTTGGGGGGTTTTGAAAAAAATATTTAACTTTGACAATGTAATTTTTGTGAGAAATCAACATCCCCGTTACTCTTTCCTCCCCCAATCAACTGCAAACGCCCAGTAATTTAGGTAATAAAAATAAACTAGGAAACACGAAAATTAAGTCACCGAGTAGACATGGAGAGAGAGAGAGAGAGAGAGAGTCACCTGATGCCTGAAGAAGAACGCCGGAGGAAGAACCGCCGAAGGAAGAAATGCCGGAGGAAGAAACGCCGGAGGAAGAAACGCTTGAGGAAGAAACGGCGCTGGAGGAATCGCCGTCGCCGTCGCCGTCGCCGCTGGAGAGGAAAGAAGAAGAGAAAACAAGGTGAATGAGAGAGGAAAGGAAATCAAAGGGGTTTTTAAGGTAGTCGTGGAATCGTGAATGATTTAGAAAAGAAAAAGGATTTTTAATTGTGTAAATTGAATTTTTTTTTTATGTAACGTGGTTGCTAAAGCAGTCACCTTTAAAAATAATTAAAAATCTAATTTTTAAATTAATTAATTTAATATTTTTATAAAACGCGATTGCTAAAGCCATCGCCGTTGATAAAAATACAATCGTGTTAGAATTTCAAATTCCCGCGTTCAAAATACGTTGTTGGCGCAAAAGGAAAACATATACTCCCTCCGTCCCGCTGATAACTTCACTTTTTGCCATTTTGGGTGTCCCATTGAAAGCTTCACCTTTCCTTTTTTGGCAAAGGAATCTTTACTATTCCCTCCACTCATTCTCTCTCCTACATTATTTTAATACTCACAACACCATTATAATTTACTATTCCCTCCACTCATTCTCTCTCCTATTTTCAAATTACACTCACAACATTTTCTCCACCTTAATTTGCGCGCCGGAGCCAAAATGGTGAAGTAATAAGCGGGACGGAGGGAGTATGTGATGGCATCCGTGATTGCTTAGCCATCACGTTAACCTAATGTGACTGCACTAAATGCAATCACAAAAGCCGTTTCCTTATATAATCAAACGTGACTGTTTTTTTGCCATGCCAAAAGCAATCGCGAAAAGTCAGTTTTCTTGTAGTGTATCCACTCACTTCTTCCCTCTCACAACATTTCTCTCACTCATCGCTTTTCTTAATTTGTGTGCCCTCATCAAAATGGTGAAGCTTCAAATGAGACGGAGGGAGTATATAATAATATAACGTAATGTGTAGTTTTATATTATGTGGTTTCTAGCTTATCTGTTCCCCGAGGTTCCAATTTTTCTATAACTCAGAGCATCTTAACTGAATGTAGCATCTTAACTGAATGTGTAGTTTTATTTGATGTGGTCTCTAGCTTATCTGTTTCTCGAGGTTTCAATTTTTCTATAACTCAGATTTCAAAGCAACTGATTATATGTAATGTTATCTTAAGTGTTTATGTTTATGAATTCCAGAGAAGCCTTTGGACAAACATACATAGTATTTTTTTTAAAATAAATAATAACATATGCTGCCTTTGGTCACCTCTTTCCCATCTCACTGTTAATATTTATGAAGTTTGTTCATAGAAATAACAGTGTATCAAAGAGGGGAAATACCCTGATTATTGAGATGTCATCTATATTCATCATGAGCCACCTTGGTACAATAGATTCGCTTATTTTACTCTTTTGTGTGCATGATGGTTTAGTTGAGTTTAACAGCCATCACCTTGATTTGTATTTGCCATTGTAATCTAGTCATTAGTCGTTGATTTTATTGGAAGTAACTTCACTGAAGGTTGTACTTGCACCAAAATCTTCTTACCAAAATCTTCTTGTCAGCTCTTAAAGAGTCTTCTTAAACTTCAATCTTGGTTGCATGACAATCTACATTTCTTGTCATACAAATGCATTTTCTTTTTTGTCTATGTTTATATTTGGTATATTCGAATATCAGCCGTATCAACCAAGTACCAACCGTACCAATAAACTTGGTATACCGACTTTTGTGGTTGGTACTGGTACATATTTTTGTATACCAATTCATACTTGGTTGATACATAGTATACGTAAAATACCGTTGGTATACCAACCGAACCACCCCTATGTTTTTGTGCTGAGAATAACAAGTGAGTCTCGTTATCCATTTTAAAAATAAATCAAACTAAAAACTTAAATTTTAAGATATTAAAAAGGAAAGTAGAAATCTTAAAAGCGAGAAAAAGAGAGTATTTTCTTTTGAATGTTTGCCCTTTGGCCGCAATAGCTCACATGAGTTTCTCCCAGTCGCAAAATTAGAAATTATTTAAAGTAGATGCACGATTACAATCAAAAAATTATTGAGCCAAGGACCCTAAGACCCCTAAGTGAGATCACAAACCCATAAATACCCAATCGAGATCAGAAATTCCTCAGAAACCCTGTAATTAATATACCTAGAATACCCCTCCTTCCCGTCCAGTTCCTAAATAGCCCGCTTAGCCCACCCCGTCCTTTTCTATGTTATTTTAGAAAAATTGAATCAAAATGTAGAGTGTGGGATTCGAACTCTAGACCCTCCACTATAAACCAAGGTCTTAACCACTTGGCCGATGCTTTGTTTACATTTATTTTTGCAATATATTTCATTAGTATAAACTGTGGAGGAAAATTAATTTAAAAAAATTGAGATTTCACAATCAATTAATGAGATTCAATATTCAAAATTTAATTAAGTATATATTTGGGTATAAGACTAGAATTACTCTTATATCTTAAAATTTAAGAGTAAAAAAAAACCACAAATTTTTACATTTTCTTTAAAATGTGAAAATTTGTCTTATACAGTACCTCCACTCCGTCGGTCTTATACACTCTCCCCGTCGGTCTTACACCTAAATGTATAAAACTAAAATTTGTCTTATACCTTAAAAAATAAGACTAAAATTAGTCTTATAACTAAAGGTATATGACTATAATTACTCTTATATCTTAAGGTATAAGACCTTTGAATGGTCCTATAGCAAATGGTATAGGACCTGGGAACATAATATAGACAGCTATAAGACCTTTGAATGGTCCTATAGCAAATGGTATAGGACCTGGGAACATCATATACAAAGCAACGCATTAAGACCTTTGAATGGTCCTATAGCAACTGGTATAGGACTTTAAAACATCATATACAAAGCTATAAGACCTTTGAATGGTCCTATATCAAGTGATATAGGACCTCACACAATCTTATACCAACGCATTAAGACCTTTGAATGGTCCTTTAGCAACTGGTATAGGACTTAACAACATCATATACAAAGCTATAAGACCTATGAATGGTCCTATAGCAAATGGTATAGGACCTGGAAACATAATATACACAGCTATAAGACCTTTGAATGGTCCTATAGCAAATGGTATATGACCTGACAACATCATATACAAAGCTATAAGACCATTGGATGGTCCTATAGCAAGTAGTATAGGACCTCACACAATCTTATACCAACGCATTAAGACCTTTGAATGGTCCTATAGCAACTGGTATAGGACTTAACAATTCACTTCCCTGTGGAGAACAAACGTAGAGAAACACCACGCATTGTGGAGAGAAAAAACTCATCAGATTTCGGTAGTCTCGAATTTTTTATTTTTTATTTTTTCAATTTTTCAAGGAAAAAGGAAATCTAAGAACTTAATTATCCTAAGCCCTAAATAATTGAAATTGAATAAAAATTGGATCTAACCTGTTCAGGCTTGAGGAAAACAACGTTTCCCAACATGATTACGGTTCCCGAATCATCAAGCATTTAACAAACTCAAATCCTTGATCTCTGCTCGAACATCCGTCCTCGCAGATCTGAACAAACTCTGCATACGTCACACAGTTGTTCGTCGTCAGCCTCAGCTTCGCCTTCACCATCTCCAACTACGACACCTTCAGCACCTTCTTAGCATCATCCACCGTCAATTCCCCCTCCCTCGCCGGCGACATCAACTTCTCCGCTCCCTCGCCGTCAAGGTTCGTAGCCAAGGAACCGTTGTCGGGGAGGCCTCCAGTGCCGGAGAATAATGGATGTCGGACTGAGATTGGCGAGAGAGGGAGAGAGTACGTTGGGTGAATGAGGGGAGGGGTAAAATTGATATTTAGAAATCATATTTGACCAGGTCAAAAGAGTTTTGGGTTTACACGGTATTTTGATCTTGGCTTCTCAATGAGTTTGAAATTTTGAATCTGGAATAGGTTTTTATGGGTTAAAATCTGGGCTAGAGGGATATGAAGGTATTAATCCAAAATTATTTGCAACAATGAATTTGAACCCAATATTTGGGCAAAAACTATTCATTTAACCAACTCAACTTACATGCTAAAATAACATTGCATCATGCATAAAAATACGTAAAATATATATATATATATATATATATATATATATATATATATATATATATATATATATATATATATATATATATATATATATATATATATATATATATATATATATATATATATATAGGATCCCCATCATAGGAGTATCCTAACAAGTGACCCATTATTTTTGGACAAAAATGTCCCTCATTCCTCAAAGCAATCATATGTATAATAGGGGCAAAATTGTAATCATCAAAGAGAGAGATATATACTAGCTCTCTATCTCTCTCTCTTATTTAATACTAACTCTCTCTCTCTCTCTCTTATTTAATACTAACTCTCTCTCTTTGATGATTACAATTTTATTTCCATCATACATATGATTTCTTTGAGAAATGAGGGACATTATATATATATATATATACTCCCTCCGTCCCATACCTACATGCACACTTTCCATTTTGGGCGTCCCAAACCTACGTGCACATTTCCTAAAATGGAAAGGAATCTTTACTATTCCCTCCACTCATTCTCTCTCCTACATTATTTTAATACTCACAACACCATTATAATTTACTATTCCCTCCACTCATTCTCTCTCCTATTTTATTTCACACTCACAACACTTTCAATATAATACTCTCTCCTTAATTTACGTGAAAAGTCAAACCGAGCACATAGGTCCGGGACGGAGGGAGTATATATATATATATATATATATATATATATATATATATATATATATATATATATATATATATATATATATATATATATATGAATTTTGTTAGGATACCCACCATAGGAGTATCCTAACAAGTGACCCATCATTTTTAGACAAAAATGTCTCTCATTCCTCAAAGCAACTATATATATGATGTGGGCAAAATTGTAATCATCAAAGAGAGAGATATACTAACTCTCTCTCTCTCTCTCTCTCTCTCTCTCTCTCTCTTATTTAATACTAGAGCGCTCTCTCTCTCTCTTATTTAATACTTTCTTTCTCTCTCTCTCTTTGATGATTATAATTTTACCCCCATCATACATATAATTGCTTTGAGGAATGAGAGACATTATTGTTCTAAAAATAATGGGTCATTTGTTAGGATACTTCTATGGTGAGTATTCTAACAAAATCCTATATACTTTCTCCGTTCCATACCTACGTGCACACTTTCCATTTTGGGCGTCCCAAACCTACGTGCACATTTCCTAAAATGAAAAGGAATCTTTACTATTCCCTCCACTCATTCTCTCTCCTACATTATTTTAATACTCACAACACCATTATAATTTATTATTTCCTCCACTCATTCTCTCTCCTACTCCCTCCGTCCCAATCTAAATGTCCAAAAATGAGTTTGACGCGGAAATTAAGGAAAGTGAGGTAGGAAAGAGAAAAAGTGAGGTAGGAAGGAGAAAAAGTTTAAATGTTGTGAGTATGAAAAATTAAATAGGAGTGAGAATGAGTGGGAGGAATAGTTAGGAGAGAGAATGTTGTGAGTGAAAAAGTAAAATAGGAGAGAGAATGAGTGGGTGGAATAGTGAAAAAAACTTTCTTTTTTTGGAAATGGGACATTTTAAATGGGACGCCCAAAATGAAAAGTTTGGACATTTAGATTGGGACGGAGGGAGTATTTTATTTCACACTCACAACACTTTCAATATAATACTCCCTTCTTAATATACGTGAAAAGTCAAACTAGACATCAAGATCCGGGAATGAAGGAGTATAAATATATTTTTAATGAATGAAGAAATTAATGGGTGCACGCACTCCATCACATGCCCTAGGTCCACCCCTGATTTCTCTACCTAGACACTCGTGGGAGGTTGTTTGATTATGTTGGACCCCACGTCCACCATGATTGAAGGAAACAAATGATTTACCGGTTTTCACTTCCACACACCACACTCCAAAGTCAAAAGTAAATCAATTAATTCTCCGTCCCCCCGAAAACATTATCCATAATTTATTTAGGGCCTGTTTAATGTGTCTTATTATTGGGAAGTGTTTATGACTTATTATTTTTCATAAGTCATAAAAGTATTGTTTGATTTCTTTTTTTGCAAAATAAGTCATAAGTCATGTACAAGTCAATTAAAGCATAAATTCCTTATAAGTCATAAGCAGTAGGAAAAATGCTGAGATCAAAAAAGCACTTGTGAACAGTAAAGTATTTACAGTAAAAAATAATAATAAAATAATAATAATAATAATAATGAAATAATAATAAAATAAAAAAATAATAATATAAAATAAAAAATATATAAATTAAACAAATAAAAAAAATAAAAAATAATAATTAAAAAATAAAAAAAAATATTAATAATAAAATAATAATAATAATAATGAAAAAATAAAAAAATATAAAAAATATAAAAAATATAAAATAAATAAAATAAGTAAATAAATAATAAAAATTTTAAAATAATAATAATTAAAAAATTATTAATAATAATAATAATAATAATAATAAAAAAAAAATAATAAAAAAAATAAAATAATAATAATAATAATAAAATAATAATAATAATAATAATAATAATAATAATAATAATAATAATAATAATAATTATTATTATTATTATTATTATTATTATTATTATTATTATTATTATTATTATTATTATTATTATTATTATTTTAGTCTTTATAATGTCATTCAGCACTTTTTCAGCTTATTAATCAAACAGTCATACTTACTTATGATAGTTAATTAGCACTTCAAAAAAAACTAAATCAAACAGCATCATTCATCAGCTCATCAGTCATAAGTCATCAGTCATAAGTAATAAGTCATCAGCACATATCAATAAGCTAAATCAAACGGGCCCTTACTTTTTGCCAACAACCCTATGTACTGTTGTGGCATAGAGATTCTGCCCTTTTTTGGGGAAGTCTTGAACTCGAATCCCCCCTCATTTGAGTATGTCTGCTGAGAAACGCGTTTCTCCGTCCCTTATGGAGAAACAGGGCTTGGTTTGTCACGCGACATACATAGCCAGTTTCTGGATATTCTATTCAAAGCTTCTGGATATTCAGAACATTGAATATGGATATCCAGAAGCTTTGAAAAGGATATCCAGAAACTAAAATATTTTTTCTGGATATCCTTTCCAAAGCTTCTGGATATCCAGAACATTGAATATGGATATCCAGAAGCTTTGAAAAGGATATCCAGAAAAAATATTTTGGTTTCTGGATATCCTTTCCAAAGCTTCTGGATATCCATATTCAATGTTCTGGATATTCAGAAACTGAGGAAGTGATATCCAGTTGTTGTGGCTAATTATGTCGCGCGACAAACCAAGCCCCGTTTCTCCATACGCGACGGAGAAACGCGTTTCTCCCCAGATTTTGTGCCCTCCTTTTGTTAATTTAAAATATTGTAATTTTTTTAAAAAATACTCTCTTCGTCCCGTTCAATTCAAAAGAATATTTTTGTGTCCTTACACGAAAATTAATAACAGTGATATAAAAAAGAGAAAAAATATATAGTGAAATAGATGTTGTGAGTGAGAGATGAAGTAGGAAAGAGAAAGTGGGGTAGGGAATAGTTAATGAATATTTACTGTGAGAGTATGACAAGTGGGTCCCACAAATAAAGAAGTAATAATTTTTTTTTTTATTTTTGGATTGTGCTCTTTCAAATGGGACGTTCAAAAAGGAAATTTGTGCCCATTCGAAAAGAAAAGGGAGAAGGGAGTATGTACTTTTTATCACTTTCAACTCGTTTGTTTTGTTTCAAAATATATTAAATTATTTAGATTTTTTACACATATTAAAAAATTCAATTATTACATGTGAAAATAACTTATTTATCTCTAAAATAATTCAATGCTTATGCAGGAAATGTATTGGAATCATAAATAAGGATATGCTATAAGAGTATTGTATTTATTCTAAAACAGATGTTTTTTTTAACTCTAAATTATTTAGGAAATTAAGTTTAAAACTTTGTAATAACATAAGTATGTAAATATTTCAATGATCTCATCATATTAAATCATAATTATTATTGTAAGTATGATATAAAACATAGGGGCAATTATCAAATAGTCCCTCGTCATAATGAAAACAATCACCAAGGACACACATTTTGAAGAAATTTCACCAGGTCCACGCTTTTAATGACACCTCATTTTTTATAAAGGCACACCATGTGACATAAAAGGGACAGCTATCGCTGTCCCATTCTCTCCCTGCTTTTTCGTTTTTTTTTCTACTCCCAAAACATTAAAATGAAGTATCTTAAGATCTGGAACTAAAAAAAAATTCGAGACCACTGTATTATTCGTATCGTTAAAACAAATCAAACTACCAGCATCAACATATAATTTAGAGCAAATTTATGAGATTATTTGACATATTTATTAAGTTCACAGTTGTTCTAGTTAAGTTCACAGTTATTAAGTTCACAGTTGTTAAATTCATATTTGTTAATTCATAGTCATTTTTTTAATCTTTTATGGCTCTATTTTTACAATTTTATGAGATTATTTGACATATTTGTTAAGTTCACAGTTTTTTTTTGTTCACAGTTGTTTTAGTTAAGTTCACAGTTATTTTTAGAATTTTATAGCCTTTATTTTTGTAATTTTATGAGATTATTTGACCTATTTGTTAAATTCACTGTTGTTTTTTTGTTAAATTCACAGTTGTTTTAGTCCTTTATGGCCTTTAATTTTGCAATTTTATGAGATTATTTGACATATTTGTTATGTTCACAGTTATTTTTACTTAAGTTCACTGTTGTATTTTGTTAAGTTCACAGTTGTTTTAGTCCTTTATGGCCTTTATTTTTGCAATTTTATGAGATTATTTAACATATTTGTTATGTTCACAGTTGTTTTTACTTAAGTTCACTGTTGTTTTTTGTTAAATTCACAGTTGTTTTAGTCCTTTATGGCCTCTATTTTTGCAATTTTATGAGGTTATTTAACATATTTGTTATGTTCACAATTGTTTTTACTTAAGTTCACTGTTGTTTTTTATTAAATTCACAGTTGTTTTAGTCCTTTATGACCTCTATTTTTGCAATTTTGGGATGAAGGATCCACCGGTCATTTTCCCAAAAAAAATCTCGCCCAGAATGTTTAATTGTCTTAAGTTCTATCTAAGCAAAATAAACAGAAAGACAGCACATCAAAAATTTTGCTCCACCTCGAATGTTTAATTATCTTTTTATAGAAGAAAAAAATTTGGCCCAGTGATCGAATTCAGGAGCTCTGGATACCAAGAGAAAAACAAGGATATTGTTGTAATGCTCTTTCTCACAGTAAGTAAGAAGAGCTGAATACAATTCTATTTATAGTGAAAGTTTAGATGTACTGTATGGAATATACAAAATTTCAGTGCTGAAGTTTAGGAGATTAATTCCCAATCAGGTCCTAAGCAAATGCCTTGTGTATAATGTGGACAATATGCATTAACTCTACAGATTTGAGTTTCCAATTGTTCCTCTGCCAATACAATGTATCAAGGGATCTTCAAATACATTTTGGGCTCTAATCATGGAAGAAAATGTTTGTTCCGTTTCCTTTTGATTTTCCCCCTGAATATCAGCTTTATCACTTGAGAACCGGATTCAGTTCCAAGAGAAAAAAGGCTCTTGTTCCTCAAATTTTGTTCTTTGTATTCATAATGAAAACCTTTCTCAGCAAGTGTAACTCTAGCCCTCATTCCAAACATGCTTTCTAATTTGTCCAACAGAATCACTTCATCTCCCATTCACCTTTAGCCAAAGCAGGAGATTGGTATCAATATTCATGGCTACAAAAGGCTTGAGATTTTTCTTCAGCATTTCTTAAGTTTACATTGCAAGAATCCACAATAGATTGCTGATTTTTTGAGACAACATCAATTTAACCCAATTTTCCGACAAACTATATCTCTTTCTCTCCGATGATCCTCTCCTCTCCGGCGAACCTCGTTTAGAAGGAGAATTAGTCCTATTTTCATCTGTTCTTTTCCGATGAGCATATCTATTTCTCCCGGCATTATTTTCTGATCTCCACCGTTCAGATTTTACGTTTAGGTGTCTATAAAAATTCATGTAAGTTTGAGCTCAATTCAACGGTTAACGAATCGGGAAATTTTATTTTTTTGGGCCTGATCTGGAAATTAAATCAGCGAGGAAAGACTGTCTGGAGGAGGGGTAGAGGGTCGTCGGAGGAGGTAGGGGAAGGGGGTCATCGGTAGTAGGTCACCGAAGGAGAGGAAGATGGTCGTCGGAGATGAGAGAGTCGCCGGAGATAGGGGGAGTAGTCGGCCGGAGATGGGTGAGTTTATTTGTTTTATGGGTGTCATTAATAAGGAATGGACTAGGTGAAATATTTATTAGGATAGTGGACTAGTTGGTTAAATTCTAAAATTCTTGTCTTAATTGGTCTTTTGACTTGGAATGAAGGATTCACGGGTAATTTTCCCTAAAACATAATACTTTATTAAAGAGAGTTCGGTAACGTCTCTAACAAAATATATTTATTTTGACTTTTTTTTTAACATAGATTTTTATTTAAGAATATAATAGGGAGTACTTGATATCGTAACTAACTCAAGATCCAAAAAAAAAATACTTATCAAAACTGTATTGAAATAACGTGTATCGCAAATTCCAAAGTAACATTACCTTTTTCTGTTTTGTATAGAGTGGTATTTATAGTGTCATATTTGGATGTTTATTAATCCCGTAAATCATGGAATGATAGTAGGTGTAACCATCTTCGAGAATTTAGAAAGCGGTTACGTATGACTACGTGGGTTTACTGATAAGTGACTATTATATAGTCATTTATCCCATTATTTATCAATCATTTCCTTAGTTTTTAGTATCATTTCGTTTGCATTTAGGTCATTTTAGCTTCTTTTATCATATATCTTTGATTTTATGCTTTTGGTAGATTTTATACTCTTAGACAGGTTTTAGAGTCAAATTATGATCAAATTGGAGCCTTGGAAATAATCAAGTGTCAAAGCCATGGAGGGACAGCATTGAAATAAGCATAAAGGCCAAAATTCAGTCGGAGCGGCCGTGTAACCAAAGGAGGAGCGACTGTGCAACAATGCCCAGTTCAAAATAATTTTTGGCGCCAAGATCGCACGGCCGTGCAGTTCCCTTGACTCGGTCGTGCAGTCGCTGTACCTGTTCCAAAAAGGCACCTTTTGGAGGCACCACTTTGAAGAGTTCCAACCTTTAGCATATATGTCTATATAAAGAAGCCTTTGTACTCAGTTTAGATGATCCAGAATACATCCAATATACATCCAGAAAATCTGAAAATGTTCCTAATACACATTTAGAAAGGATCATATCATACTTAGATTATATAGCAAAATTACTTTAGCAATTTATACACGATGTTCAAAGTTTATCAAGGATTCGTGACAAATCTTGTGTACTCTTGAAGATTGTGAATGAAGATTATTTCCATCCATTGTCTCTCTTATTATGAATAAGTATTTCTTTCCTTATCTTTATTTCTTTACTTACTTCCTTTTATTATTTCAATGGTTTGAGTAATCCTCCATTTCTCGGAGTTGGAAACTCATTTACTTATATTCATTGCTTCTTCTACATGTCATTTCAATTCTCTTCTTGTAAATCTTAATGCTTGCAATTAGGGAAACGTCTTTAATTGTATAACCTCAGTTGATCAAATGAAAAACATTGATTAGCGGAACTCTAAGAATTGAACTAGGTCGATAAATTACACAAAGTGATTTAAAGACCTAGGGATGATCCTTTAGTGGAAAATACGTGAGATTATAGACTTAATTGGTATTTTTGATTTATTTGGTACCCTCGAGAGGTGAGTCGGATTTCCCGCGTGACGAACGGGATTACACTAAGCCGAACCCTCGAGAGAAAGGCCGGTGAGTCTTAAAATACATGTGCTAGTTAGCACAACTTAGCGTATCATCCTTGACTTGGAACTTTCATCTTAAAACAATTTCTTCATATTATTCTTGAATTGCTTGCAAATATGAATACATTTATATTTGTGGAACCCTAGTCAATTGAGAGAAGTACCTAGCGGAGAATTTCGATTGACGGAACCATATGAAGGAACTAGGTTTCATTGATCACGAGAGTAGTTCAACGGCCTAGGGGTGTTCTTTGAATGGAAAGTACGTTGACTTTCGATCTTAATGGATTCTTTCTAATTGTGGTCAGCTAGAGATAAGCCGGAATGCCCGTTTGTGACAGGGCGGGAGCACCATAAACGGAAATCTCAAACAGTTAGGACATAATTAGTAAAGAATACAACGCTACTGTCCTAACCAGAAGTAGTGTAAGCCTAATGTACCATCCTTGTTATTTTGATAAAAGCCTTTATTTAAAGCATATTTATTTGTTTTTAATCCCGAGAATACTATCATTATATGTTAGAGTAGTTTCTGTATTTTCTTAGTATTTTCTATTTCAAATTCTTATCTCCCCCAATCATTTTATCCATATATTTATATAAAGACAAATATCATCCCAAAGTAAACCCTGTCTCTGTGGGATCGACTCGTACTTGCACCTGCTATATTACAATAGCCCGTGCGCTTGCGGAATTAAATAAACCGTTAGGTTTCGACCGAACATTTATGCACGTTTGGTTTGTTCGAGGTCGCCTGACTGACCGAGGTCGACCTGATTTCGTGTCTTGACTAGGCAGAGATTGTATAAGGGGTAGATCGTGCGTCGTACGAAGCTAGGTCGGGAACAAGAAAGGTCGGACAATAAGCTTGATCGACTGACTTAATTGGTGGAGAGCACGTGCTTCGAAAATGCTTTAATAGGCCTTTTACACTTTATGGGCCTTTAGGCTGATAGGACGTAGGGCCAGCCCGTTGGGCCTAGCCCATCACTTTTAATACAATTAATGGCACCTAACTTTCTAAATTGACTTGTCAAGTGGGAAGTTATGATAAATATTTGATGCAAATTTGATGCGACGTTTAATAGTTTGACTTGTAAGATGTAGGTCATTTTTCGACATTTTACTTGGTAGGATGATCTGTATTCAATATGCCATAATTTCCGCACTTAATGGTACATATTATGTCGATTAGACATTCACCTTGGGAACTGGCATGATCTTTTAATTCGGCCCATGATTTGACAATAATCCAATCGCTATCCAAACATTTCTAATTCAGGTAAGGAAATAGGAGGTGTAAAAGGAGAATATTAATCATTTCCAAACTTAACCATCTTCAAATTCTTAAGAAATCAGCAAGAGCAAAGGCAAGGAAATTATCTCCGGCGTTAGCAAGTTCTTTTCTGGTGTCACAGTTCTTTTTCCCCTCTTTCTTTTCCGCCATGGCTAGAACTTTGGGTTTTGAGATGGGGGCTAGGTATGGATATAACTGTGTAGATCTTAGGATTTATATAAGTTTAGAGGGACCATGGAGAGGGTTAACCTTGGAAGAGTTCGTTGCCATATTAAAACAATGGAGTTTATTTTTTGCTGAGATTGGGTTTCCTGCGGGTGAGAGTATGGGGGACCTGGTTGTTGACGACCACGGGTTATTCGCTTCCGTCTCTTTAACAAACTCATTGACCACTTAATCATTTTTTACATCAAGTCAAATAAGCCTCTGTTTCCTCGTTATAGGCTTGCTTTCCTAGGGGAATCTAGGTCATCCTTAGGTAGTTCGGATCCCTTTTCATCTAGGACTGATTCCCCTATTTCTTTGTCTTCTATAGAAATGGCGAGCAACAATCAACAAGCTGGAAGCTGTCAGAGTGCGACATTGAGCTCATCCTCAGGAAGGATTGTGGACAAATTATGTTCCACGGTGGCCACTGGTCGAAATGAAAGGGGTTAAGTGGCCCCCAGACCCCAGGTCGGCAAAAATCTCGCCTTAGGATCCTCCACGATCATTTCGAGGTGTCCATGGAGGATTTCAAGTTGACCCACTACACTAAGAGAAATCTTGGTCGTATTGGGCTCTTAGCTCGAGTAGGGTGGCCTACCACTATGGCCAGTTTGAGGTAGGGTTAAGAATCCCCCTAGATCCCTTCATCTGTGAGTTTTTAGAGTGTATGGCTGCGGTCCCAGTGCAGCTTGGAGCCAATGCAGTTAGGGTGTTGGTAGCATTTGCTATGGTGTACCAGTTCGTAGGTACGAGCCATGTATGTAAATCTTTAGGAAGTTCTTTAAGGTGGTAGTTAATGATACAAGTTGAGGGATTAGCACCCCAGCAAAGGACAAGGTCCCAAACTTTTCTCAAACTTGCCCGATAATGTTTCGGGTTGGAATAGTCATCTGATCTTGGTGGAGAGTAGGAAGGGTTAGGAGTTCCCATTTCCAGAAGAGGATTAGGAGCCCATGAAGGAGGATGAGTATTGGGTCCCAGATTGGGGTGATGCCTTAAATAATAAGTTGAAAGCTGTCACTCGCAAGATCACAGTGAGTCAGGTTATACTGGAGTCGAGCAAGGACAATTATGTCCGGGTTGGGATGATGATGGGAGGTGATAGAGAGGTAGCTCCTTTGGTTCCAATAATAAGGAGCCTTAGGTATCTGGATTGGGTTATCCACAAGAGAGAGAGGTTTAAGACGTAATGCCACTTCTGTATAAGAACTCGGGGCCACTGCTGTAAGTACCCAAATCTAGCTCATGCCTTCCGGTTAAGTTTTCCGGCAATTCCCCGAACTTTCCTAAAGTTCAGGGGGAATTTGGGAACTTTTCCAAATCTTCCGAGGGGCGAAGGACTTGCTAGGAATTAAAATTCCACGTAGTCCTTCGCTGGAAAAGCCCTTCTAGAAGGCCACCTTGCATGGTTCTAGAAATAAGCTGAGTCATCTCTGGATAAGACCGCATGGCCTCATTAGTCCTGGGGCTACAGCCGCACGGCTTCATTAGCCATTGCCAGAGTGCCTATAAATAGAGGCCTCCTCTACCCATTTTAAGGGGATTTCAAGCAGTGTTACTCTGCCAAAATACCACCACGAAATTCCAGAGAGCTGAGAGTGTGAAAAACCACCACCCTCCTCTTCAAAACCCTTCCAAAGTTGGTCCTTCCCTAGGCAAACTTCAAGGAGATAGAGGGACACCACCATTGGTAACCTCTCCTCCTCTTTATCTTGAAATATACTTGTTATTATGTGATATATTGCTCCTTGCTTTATATATTGCTATATACTTGCTTGGTACTTGATATATTGTCATTAAAGATCCCATCTTTAGGCATGTAAATCATATTACCCCCTTCCCACTATCACATAGGATCCATGGAAGATCCAACCAAAGGATGAACAATAAGACCTCAAAAAAGGCTTGTTCTAGGGTGGATCTCTCACATGGTGATGTGAGAAGTAGTATCCTTTGCACTTAAAAATGTCATCTTTACATAAAAGTAGCATCCTTTGCATGTAAAGTATCATCGTTGCATATAAAATAGCATCCTTTGCTTATAAAATGTCATCTTTGCATATAAAAATATCATCTTTTCATTAAAAATGCCATCTTTAGTTTAAAATGCATTCCCCCATGTCCCTCATGGTTGGATCTCTCTCCTAGGATTGCCTAGTGACCTTCATAAGGCACAAAAAGGCATAGGATGAGTATAAAGATCCAATCTTTATACCCCCTCCCCTAGTCCCCTTTAGTACTTGGAGCATCTCTTGGAGCTTAATGGTGTAAAGGTCCTATCTTTACATCATTTCCTCCACTTAAAGATGCCATAGACGGATTATCCTTTAGAAAAGGATGAACCCTAGCCACATATCTCCGATCATCACTTGAGACGAGCACAAATTTCCCGAAAGAGCTCAAATCGTCTCAAGATGTAGGATTGATGAGCAAAGGTCATTCCTTTCTAAAGAGTCTCATCCTTGGACTATAAAAAATGGTGTCCCTACCCCGATCACATGTGACCCAAGGTCTCATCATGATGATCATAAGTCCAAGATGAGAACGGGACCAAAGTCCCGAACATATCAAAAAACCAAGGAATCCCGAGCGATAACCAACTCATGGTTTATATGTCCGGAAGACCACTTGGTACATTCCCTCCTTTTCAAAACACACATCCCACACACGAAAACACTAAGGCAAGCATGAAAAGCGGATCTTGGAAGACTCACTTCGGCAAGGCTCTTTGGGTGAACGACGATCCGTTCTTCCCAAAGGGTAACTTAACCTCCGGACCCAAAACCTTTTTTTCAAAGTTTTGAGGAAATCAAAATGGCGTGGCGACTCCGTTTTTCAATTTAAACCGGACGTTTCCAAACTGATGTGAGGTGGTGATCCCCCTTACACGAGAAAGTGGTTCCAAATAAAATAAAACAAAAAGAGAGCCGCTATCTTGGGCACCACATTCACAGTTTGGCGACTCCGCTGGGGACTAAACCAAAGGAGAAAGCTTTCATTTTTAAAATAAAAAAAATGATACCCGGTATATAGGTGGAAACCATTAACCTTCCTGTATCGCTTCCTCACCTGAGGCTTGGGATAAACGATGGTCTAACAATCCCACGTACTGGTATCTCTTTGCGAAAAAAAAAGGAAAGCTTTTTCCGAGTGGGTTAGCCTTCCGCCGCGGATCCGCTTCTCATGCTTGCCTTATTTTTCTTGCATTGCATGCATCATTTGCTTCTTGGGAATTGTACACATTCTGAAAATGAACATGAAGCTTGCTGGAAGCTGAAAAGGTGCCAAAAAAGGCCGGGAAAACAGCCTGCAGATCAAAGAAAATGGAACCTGGAAAGTTGCTTGATGCAGCCATACGGCTTAATCCTCCCTGGATTCTGGCCGGGCGGTTTCATTAGCAATTCCACCAGGACACTTTTGAGGTTAATCTGGCAGCCTTGGCAGCTTGGGGCTATTCAGTCCCAAGACTGACCGGGGCTCCCAGAAAATTTACGTGCTTATTTGCCGCATTTTTCCCCGTCCCGAAAAATCATTCCTTTAAAACACATTTATGAAAATTTCTGTTTTAACTCAAAAAGGAATATTTTTAGGAGGCCGCACACTACGCGCACCTTATATATCCTGTACACTTTGCACGCACGTCCCTTTAACCCGGTGTGGTTGTTCAGTTGCAGTCACGGACAGTATTACGATGCTCCGGGGCACACACGGAATCATCCCAAACTCCCCATGGCAGCCAGTGTCGACCAATTGTGAATGTGTGCCCCAAAATTTTTGTTTATTGGAATTCACGCGAGTTTGAAGACATCCGAGTTATTTGAAAAACGGAGTCGCCACGCCATTTTGATTACCTCAAAACTTTGAAAAAAAGGTTTTATGGGTTCGGAGGTTAAGTTACCCCTTGGGAAGAACGTTTGGCGTTCACCCAAAGTGCCTTGCCGGAGCAAGTCTCCCTAGATTTCATTAATCGTGTTTGCTTGCGTGCTTTCTTTGTGTGCATGTGTTTGAAAATAAGGGGGAATGTCCCAAGTTATCTTCCGGACGTACAAACCATTTGTTGGTTGTCGCTCGGGATTCCTTGGAATTTATGTATTTGGGATTATGATCCCGTTCTCATCTTATGACTTATGATCATCGCATTTTAAACCTCGGGACCCTCGGGACTTGCGTGATCGAGAGAATGACTCTCTTTTGGGTCAAAGATGAGGTTCTTTAGGAAGGAATGTCCTTAGCCCATCAATCCTACGCTTTAAGACGGTCGAGCTCGTATAGAGGCTTCATACTCATTCTTAAGCGATAATTGGAGATATAGGGTTCAAGGTTATCCTTTTCCTAAAGAAATCATGAACCTTTAATGGAAGGAACGATGCAAAGATGAGAACTTTTACACCGGTCCGTTCCAAGGTTAGGGGAAAAGGGGAAATGCATGATAAAAATGACTCTTTAATGAAAAGATGACATTTTGGTTATAGCAAATGATGCTTTTTGATTGAAAGAAATGATCTTTATGCAAATGATGCATAAAGATAGCATTTTTATGCAAATGATGCATTAGAAAAGGGGGTTTTGATGCAAAGGATGCATTTTTATTGAAAAAGATTTGATCTTTATATGCAAATGATGTATAAAGATAACATTTTTATTGGAAAATAGGGATTTTAGGTGCAAAGGATGCACCTTTATGAAAAAGACTACATCTTTATGACAAATGAGGTCTTAATGCATGCAAAAAAGGGGAAGGGGATGATAAAGATGTGATCTTTAAGCTACCAAGTCCCAAGCAAGATATATGAATGCAATGAGCAAGTATATCAATTAAAATGCAAGGTTAGGGCGTGCGAGGTTACCAATGACTTCCTTTGCTTCTCGGGACGGAGCTAGGAGGAGAGGTCGATCTTTGGTCTTCAAGGAGGAGGGATGTAGCTTCTTGGCCTTCCTTCTTCTTCTTCTTGAATTCCCAGCAGTTTCTTCACGTATTTCAGAGTGTATTGTGTATTTTTCTCATATATTGTGTGTGTTGAAATGGGTAGAGGAGGACTCTATTTATAGGCAGTCTGGATAAGGCTAATGAAGCCGTGCGGCTGCAGGCCCTTCGCAAATGAGGCCGTGCGGTCTTATCCATTATGACTCAGCATTCTAGAACCATGCAAGGTGGCATTATTCTAGAACCTTCTCCCTAATTAAGAAAAACATGTTTTCTTAATTAGGAAGGCTCCTTACAGCCCTTATTTTAATTTGGGACTGCTCTGGGACATTTCCGGAACACTAGGAAGGTCCGGGGAATTACCGGGAAATTTACCGAAATGTCGGGAAAATTAACCGGAAGGCATGAGCCAGATTTGGGTACTTACACCAATGCACAGTCCGTGTCACACATTTTAAAACCGTGACTTTTGGTTGGTTTTTGGTCTAGTCCGTGTCATATAGCCCAGTTGCATATTCTCGTAAAGGTCAAACCTTAGCCCATGACGGAAGTCGAGATACTTTGCGCAAGCGAAACTCTGCTGAAATTCTGCCAAGGAAAAATTGGCAAAATCTTGACTTCGGCATTGACTTTGACTTTGACCCGCATGGGATGCATAAGAGTCGAGCCCAAGTTCATGCCAAAATTCCAAAGATCTTTCGTGCAAGCGAAGCTCTGCCGAAATTCCGACAAGGAAAAATTGGCAAGATCTTGACCCGGCATTGACTTCGACTTTGACTCACGCACAGCGTATGCAACGAAGTTCAATATGACACTGAGTCATCCGGCTTTTACCGCCCGACCCATGCCTATTATCTTCTTGGACAATGCCAAAAAGTCAAAACGTCAATCGCGCAAGCGAAACTCTGCCGAAATTTCGTTAAGGCTGAAAGACGAGACTTTCCCGGCATTGCCTTGACTATAATCCGCATTGCTCATGCGTTAAAAGTTCCTATAGGACCCTCGCCCGGGGCTGTCCACCCTGGGAGGTCGAAATACAGGTGGAATATGAGGGGCTTATTGACGTAGTTACGGAACCACTGATCCAGGATCTAGAGTAGTTGCGAAAAAGAAGGGCAATTCCCCTTTTCCAACCAAATAGAAATAATTAAAAGAAAATGTTTTAAGTAAACTTGAACGATTAATGGAATCATAATTGCATGGTCCTATTTCTGCAAATCCCTATTCGCGACCTCCTCGGTCCGATCTCCGATTTTTTATCTCGACCTTTCACAGTCAAATCCCTACTCGCGACCTCCTCGGTTCGATCTCCGATTTTTTTTATCCCGACCTTTCACGGTCAAATCCCTAATCGCGACCTCCTCGGTCCGATCTCCGATTTTCGATCTCGACCTTCCGCAGTCAAATCCTTAATTGTGACCTCCTCGGTCCGATCTCCAATTTTCGATCTCGACCTTTCGCGGTCAAATCCCTAATTGCGACCTCCTCGGTCTGATCTCCGATTTTTTATCCCGACCTTTCGCGGTCAAATCCCTAATCGCGACCTCCTCGGTCCGATCTCCGATTTTTTATCCCGACCTTTCGCGGTCAAATCCCTAATCGCGACCTCCTCGGTCCGATCTCCAATTTTTGATCTCGACCTTTCGCGGTCAAATCCTTAATCGCGACCTCCTCGGTCCGATTTCCGATTTTTTATCCCTACCTTTCGCGGTCAAATCCCTAATCGCGACCTCCTCGGTCCGATCTCCGAATTTTTATCTCGACCTTTCGCGGTCAAATCCCTAATCGCGATCTCCTCGGTCCGATCTCCGATTTTCCACCTCGACCTTTCGCGGTCAAATCCCTAATCCCGACCTCCTCGGTCCGATCTCCGATTTTCCATCTCGACCTTTCGCGGTCAAATCCCTAATCGCGACCTCCTCGGTCCGATCTTAGATTTTCCATCTCGACCTTTCGCGGTCAAATCCCTAATCGCGACCTCGTCGGTCCGATCTCCGATTTTCCATCTTGACCTTTCGTGGTCAAATCTCTAATCGCGACCTCCTCGGTCTGATCTCCGATTTCCGATCTCGGCCTTTCAAGGTCCAATCTTTCCCGATCAATTAGGCTTAGGAGAAAATGTGTTTTGAGCAACCAAAAAAACTAGTGTTCCGGAAATGTCGACGAGTCTGAACATGCCTCACCGCTATAAACCTTACCCTTCCAATACGGCTCCGACATCCAGTAAAGGAAAGAAGGCATGGTGTACAATTGATGGCACCCAAAAGCAACCAAGAAATGGTGGTCCTTTAAGGCAACGAGAACGTTTTGATGATTTTGGGATGCCCATGGGCTTAATTTTCAAGGGCTTAGTAAGGATAGGCCTTTTGGAGCCTCTCAGGGACTACCATCCAAGGAGCTCAAATGCACCTCTCGACATGAGTAAGCACTGCGCCTTCCATGATCATTATGGCCACACGACCGACAACTGCACAGTCTTGAAGAGAGCGGTACAAAGGTTAATCAAAGCGGGCAAGCAGAGCGCCCCAATGGACCAAAACCGGCAAGCCCTGTTCAGAATGGTGACCAAGTCAACGACCAAATCTCGAATCAAAGAGCATTAAGAGTTCATTCTCCTCCAAAGAAGAAACCACATCCCGAGGATTTGGGTGTTCCCTTAAGCAAAGTTTTGAATAGCTTGCTAAAGCAGGGTCTCCTCGAACCTACGAGAAACTATCGGCCCGTAAACCCCAATGCTCTGTGGATACCTCCAAGCATTGTGCCTTTCATCAGTACCATGGGCACCTGACAGATGATTGCGTCCCCCTGAAAAAGGCAATCCAAAGTCTGATTGAACAAGGGAGGTTAGAAGTGCCTAAAGGGCCCGACACCATCAATAACCCGTTCCCTAGGAATAACAACATGGGTATCAACATGGTCGAGTTTGGTGATTCAAGCCTTGTGGGCAAAATGGAATTTGACTCGCCCCTTTGTGAGGTCAATGAACCAGTCATCGCAGGTAATGAAAATGGTCGGATTGAGCAGGAAGTTGACAAAGAAGTCCTGATGGGAAGATCTACAAAAGCTCCCGTCTCCAGCATCGAAGAATAGATGCATGATCCAACAACAAAGAGTAGCTAGACTAGGGGCTACCCATCCTTTAATATTAAAACAGTCTTTTAGTCAACCTTCGTAGGTTCTAGTACTTTCTTCGTTCAATCAAGTCTTTCTTGGACATTGTAGTTAATCTTAAATTTTCTATAAAAGAGTCCTTTTCTTTTCTCGCTAGACTTGAGACATTATTTGCACACCTACATTACATTTAATGAAATGGTTTTATTTTAAATGATCATTCGCATTGCTCAACAAATAATCTCTGGAAATGATTAAGATTTTAATTAATTGGTGCGAGAAAGTCAACTAATGCCTTCCCTATACGCTTTCCTCACCTCACAAAGGCCTCCATTAGCCATACACTTCCCAAAACATGTCCCCATCATCACCTTGACCAAGTCAACGACGGCGGCAGCATCAAAGAACAACAAAAGGTCACCCAGCATCGGGAAATCGACCCCATGTCAAAAAAAAAAACAGGGGCTTGCCTCCGCCCCCCATGCATCAAGAAAGTTCAAGCAGAAGCTTGCCTTCATCCTCAAGTGCTCAAAAAAAAAACAAAAGCTTCAAAAAAAAAACAAAAGCCTCAAAAAAAAAAAAAACAAAAGCTTCAAAAAAAAAAAAAAAAACAAAAGCTTCAAAAAAAAAACAAACAAAAACAAAAGCTTCAAAAAAAAATGAGGCCAAGGACCCAGCACTGCCGATCAGGAGGCTTGACATATGGGCAAAATTAAAGCCCGAAGAACGGAAGTTGTCGACAACAAGGGAGCAGTTAAAGCAACGGCAAAAACATATCATAAGCCCTTAAGTGCATCCAAAATCTTTCTCCCCGATGAAGGACGACGATCAAGAAGCAACGGAATCGCTCAAAATGACTTGTCAAGGAATCACCTCAAGGCCCGCACCTTATCATCCAAACTTCCTATCCGAGCCTTTTCACCAAAAGTACCACAAATGTTCATACCCCTTTTCTTAAGCCAACACGGTTCGGACCCGAACTACGGCGACTGAGCTCCTCACAATGAGGGGAACGTAGGCAACCAGAAATGGTCCGGTCATAAACACATTCAAATCCGAGAAAATCCGGCCTCACCAATAGCCTCTCCTATACACGATCCCTCTTCACCATTCGCCAACTTCGACTCTTGGTATCAGTTGACTTTCTCCTCATGATTAATCAAAATGTTTGTTCATATCGAGATTAGGGGTTGAATAACCCGAACATTAATAAAGGGTTTTAAGCAATCTTGTGATCATTTTGAATAAAACATATTTTCGAGATGTCTCGACAAGTCTTCTTTTTCTACATTATAGGAAAAATAGAGCTAAACACTAATTTTACGTCGGCGGGGGCTTCCATACACTTTTACAAACCTTTCTAAACTTATGCTCTCTCAAAAGAGTCAAACCCAAAGCGAGTTTTTTTGTGCCTTCGTCAAATGAGGCCATCAAATAATACAAATCGGGATTCTTCCCCACTTTTCGAAAAAAAATATATGCCCTATGGTATACATTCCTAAAATTGTCTTGCTTTTACATTTTCTTCGGTTGACTAATTGAATAAAGAAAATAATAAAGTAAATATGGAAGGATGGGTTGCCTCTTTTGCTACATGATAATTCAAGAACGTTGGTTCTTCACTCGCTACAAGATGGGTTGGGTCTCTGTTCGGTATCGGTCTACGGTGCCTACCGGGTTGAAGCCTCTCTAATTGTGTCGGATTCACAAGTCATGAGACCGAGGCTTTGCCAAGTTACTTCATCCAAATCAAGACTTCGCAAATACATCTCTTCGGACCAAGGCTCCACCAAGCAAGATGAGATTTGATCGCCATGTTGGTCATGGGCTAGTCAAGTGCGGTTCTTTGATGTCCACGGACGAGGACGGAATTTTAACCAAGACCAGAAATTCATCATATTTCTATGGCTAATATTGGAACCCGAGTCCATAAAACTCCTTGTGCCAATCGGAAGAAGGAGGTTTCGATGTTCATCCTTGGAAGATGTCGGGAATTTTGGTTTGACGATTGCCCTCAACCCCGATGGAACTTTCACGGAAGAAGAGGAAAAGGATCCCCATCCCTATCTTGGCAGACAGACTACCACCACCTTCCTCACACTCTTCTCAACTCGCGAATCGGCCATCCTTTCGGCCTCGGTCGATATACATTCCTGATTCGATGCAGGACGGTCGTTTGGGAAACAAATTGACTTGATCCGATTTGGGCAGTATGGTATGCCTCAAAGCGATCGGGGTCGGCTCGGTATGTCACGACGGTTTGGTATGCCTCGGCGGTTTGGTACGAGATCGATCGGGAGCTTCTCGGTTACATAAGTTTGAAATGCCTTGACAAAGACCCGGTTCAAGATGTCCAATCCCGGCACCGCACAAGCCTCACAAGATTCCTTCATGACCGTCTCAACGGGACGGCAAACCCTAAATACGGACTCTTGGACCAATGCATCCTAACGTAACCGATCGGTTCACGGCTCCTCGGCGGGGGCAAAATCGGTACGGAATGTCTCCTCATGGTTGGGGATACCTCGGAATGCCACGGCAGATTGGAATCCCACCTCGGTTTGGGACCAATCTATCGGGGCCTTCGCGGCAACGGTTTGGAATGCTTCCACGATGCAGTCCCGGGGCAACGGTCGAAGCCCTTCCTCGAATGATGCTAGCCCGGCCGCTCCTCACACGGCTTTCACAAATCCATTCCTCACTCAGGCTTCGATGGGTTACCAAGCCTCCATCCCGGTTTCATCGAGAATCACCGGGACCGCGGTACCCCTGGTCATGCACCTTCGGCTATGCAATTCAACAATCGGGGACGGCGGCCCGCACTTAAGCCTACTTATGGGCCTCACTCAGAAAATTCGAGTTACCCGGCTACATCGAGGCGCCTTTGCCCTCTTTGCCGGTTGAAAATCAACAACAAGCCGCAAGGTTCTATCCCTTTGCCCGGGGTCCTACTCAAGCTCCAGGGGTGATTCGGGCCAAGGACGGGATTTCACCTATGTCCCCGGATCGGCCGTTCCCTCCACTCTGTCAGCGCCGGTGGTAGCTCCTCTCTCTAGCTCGATATTTGGTTTGAATGCCATGGTTCGACCACAAGACCCTCATTTGGCTTGGTTCGTGGAACGACACAAGGAAATGAAAGCACAGATTCTTTGAATTATTTGTTAAGAAGTCGTTTCCGACCAACGAACCTGGACTCCTTTGTTCCCCACAAATTCGTGATGCCTAATTTGGATCTCTTTGATGGCACTGCATGCCCGAAAACCCATCTGGACACGTATACCTTGGCAATGAAGGTCAAAAGGGGCGCCAATCAGCAGTTGGCTGACTATTTCAGTCTCTCTTTGAAGTCCAGTGCTCTAAAATGGTTCTTCCGCTTAAAATCCGAGGCCAGGGCTACATGGGACCAGATTACTAGCTAACTTGGAGTGGGAAGCAAATAGATTTGACCTGCAGACAACAATGCAGCGTCCCGACGAGAACATCAGGGACTTTTACAAGCAAGATGGCAACTCCTCCTTTTGAAGAGGAACAACTAGACATCTTTCAGTCACGCCTGAAACCACATCTGAGGATCTCACTTAGCAATTTCCCCTATCCGGATCTGCGGGCAATGGTCAATTCCGGGGCAAAATTTGAGAGGGCTTACAATCAGCAGTAAGTTGTTGCACCTGCTTACAGATACCGGGTTTCTTCCACCTCCGACACGACTCCTGCCCAGCCCTATTCAGGACAGGATTACAACAATGCCACTCCTTTCGTGCCAAGGAAAGGTGATGTGCCCAAGCCGCGAAGCCTTAGGCTCAAAGATTTCGGAATGCCTCTGAGCGACTTCTTTCAGGGATTTATGAAGGAAGGTTTGACCAGACAACCATCAGCCCATGGATCCCGATGTCCCTTTGGACACAACTAAACTCTGTGCTTCCCACTAGCATGTTCCTAAAAAAAAAAGGGGCGGTGTGAGAACTGATCAAAAAGGGTATTTCAAGGACCCAATACAGTCAACAATTCATTCCCTAGAAAAAAACCGTAGGGTGAATACGATTGAAGCCATGAACAAGCCAAGTGTCACTATGGCTAACAGTTCCCATATGGAAGACACTCTTCGAAGAGAGGATTCTAGTTTCATAGTCATTATCAAAGATGGGTCTCTCATTTCATGACAACTTCACCTTGAGGGCTCTCACGTTGATCGATTGGCTCGGTACTTCACCAGTATGACAGTTTTACAGTCAAACCTTTAACTGGACCTCCGTAGTGACGCTTTGTCAATCCTGGGGCTTCATCAAATCATTCAGAAAAAAGATTCCGTGGCTATCGCTATGTCTCTTCCACGGGAGGGGGCTTTATCAAGTCACAGAAGAAAGGCCTAGTCACCTCAACAACTATCTTGGAGTATGGCAACTCCTTGCATCATCGAAGGTTGAGAACTGGGAATCTCCTCACATCAGCATTTCTCCTAATCACAGCTAACCCAAGCGAAAGAGGGTTCATTCATATCCACATACTTTGATTCTAGAGCACATCGGCGTCATCTTCAAATGTCCGAGATTGAAAAGAAATTTCAATTTCAATCGAGACCCGGGGTTCAAATCCAACTTCATCCCAAGATCAAAATTGACCTCATCAATTCAATCCGCAACCAAAAGATATTACCCCGCCAGCTCAAAGCTTGTCCCAAACAGTCTCCAGACACATACATCCCAATACATCCCCTCTCATCACCATGCATCCCCACAAAAAATCTCCCAAGGGCTCATGTAGTATGCACAAAACTCGAATCAATAGGAAAATTCCTAAGTGATTGAAAATCATAAATCATAATTTCCCTGCCACAAGTCTAGGCTAGGTGCATCTTCGAAAGCAAGTAAATGCATCATCTCATAATCATTCTTGGTTCTATGCATGCATCCGTCATCATGAATGCCATACATGCATCTTCCTCTTCACTAACGAATGCTGGAATTCGGCAAGGATGATCTTCACCAAAGTCGACCTCCAAATGGATAAAGACGGCCTCCGGCATCTACGGTTTGACAAAGATAGTCCCCATATCTGCGGTTTGGCAAAGACAAGCTCCGGCGTACGCAACTTGCTAAAGACGACCTCCAATGTCCACAAATGGGTGAAGACCACCTCTAGTGTCTACAAATCGGTCAGAGACGCCAAGCTCTCAAAATACAATTCGGTCAGAGACGCCAAGTTCTCAAAGGCAAATCAGTCAGGGACGCCAAGTTCTCAAATGCAAATCGGTCAGGGACGCCAAGTTCTCAAATGCAATTCGGTCAGGGACGCCAAGTTCTCAAATGCAAATCGGTCAGAGCCGCCAAGTTCTCAAAATACAATTCGGTCAGAGACGCCAAGTTCTCAAAATACAAATCGGTCAGAGCCGCCAAGTCCTCAAAATACAATTCGGTCAGAGACGCCAAGTTCTCAAAGGCAAATCAGTCAGGGATGCCAAGTTCTCAAATACAGTTCGGTCAGAGACGCCAAGCTCTCAAAGGCAAATCGGTCAAAGACGCCAAGCTCTCAAAATGCAAATCGGTCAAAGACGCCAAGCTCTCAAAACGCAAATCGGTCAGGAGACGCCAAGTTCTCAAATACAAGTAGGTCAGGAACGCCAAGTCTCAAACGCCAATCGGTCAGAGGTACCTCACGCCCCTAAATGTTTCAACATCTCGATCAGACGCATCCAGACTCTCAACACTATCAACTACCACACAGCCCCCCGCGACTTGCTCTCCTGCAGGTAAGCACAACAAAGGTACGTTAGTCCTTCAACATATCTCAAAAATATGTATACACTCACAAATGTTGCATGATTACCCATAGCTTTAGTTATCTCTATAGCGACAGTAAGCTTTAGCAAACCTCGGGTCAAACTTCGGGTCAAACCTCGGGCGACTCCCAAATAGAGTCAAACCATCAAAGACCATCCCCAGCAGATTTCGAACTACGTAAGGGCTTGATTCCCACTAGGGATACGTAGGTAGCCTACCATAGGTCCAGCCACTTGACCAAAACGGTCATCCTTTTCCTCGGCAGCAGACGAAAGACCGATCCCTGCAAACGAAGTCCACCAAAGGACCATCTATACCAAACCATCAAGGGAAATCATCTCAAACCAAGGTTCGAGGCACCTAAAATGCCATCACTAAGGTTCGAGGCACCTAAGATGCCATCATCAAAAGGTCCGAGGCCCCTAAGACGCCATCATCAAGGTTTGAGGCACCTAAGACGCCATCACCAAGGTTTGAGGCACCTAAGACGCCATCACCAAGGTTTGAGGCACCTAAGACGCCATCATCAAGGTTCGAGGCACCTAAGACGCCATCATCAAGGTCCGAGGCACCTAAGACGCCATCATCAAGGTCCGAGGCACTTAAGACGCCATCATCAAGGTCCGAGGCACCTAAGACGCCATCATCAAGGTTCGAGGCACCTAAGACGCCATCATCAAGGTCCGAGGCACCTAAGACGCCATCACAAAGGTTTGAGGCACCTAAGACGCCATCACCAAGGTTCGAGGCACCTAAGACGCCATCGTCAGGGATCGAAGCACCTAAGACGCCATCATTAAGGTTTGAGGCACCTAAAACGCTATCACCCCGGCCACAATACTAGGAAAGCGATAAAACGCAATCATCCCCTAATTCGACAAACCAAAACCATAGGGTGACTTCCCCAAAACAGTCAAACCATAGGGTGACTTCCCAAAAATAGTCAGATCATAGGGTGACTTCCCAAAAATAGTCAGAACATAGGGTGACTTCCCCAAAATAGTCAAAGTCATAGGGTGACTTCCCAAAACAGTCAAACCATAGGGCGACTTCCCCAAAACAGTCAAACCATAGGGCGACTTCCCAAAAATAGTCAAAACCGTAGGGCGACTTCCCAAAAATAGTCAAACCGTAGGGCGACTTCCCAAAAATAGTCAAAACCGTAGGGCGACTTCCCCAAAATGGTCAAGTAATAGGGCGACTTCCCAAAAATAGTCAAAACCGTAGGGCGACTTCCCAAAAATAGTCAAGTAATAGGGCGACTTCCCAAAAATAGTCAGACCATAGGGTGACTTCCCAAAAATAGTCAAATCTTAGGATGACTTTCCTAAAACAGTAGGGTCGACGACTAAAGATAGTCAAAGGACCCGAACTACGGCCGGCTTGATTCCTCTTAAGGATACGTAGGTAGCCTATCATTAGGTTCAGCCACCAGACCAAAATGGTCATTCCTATCCCCAGCAGAGCGGATATACAACCCTAGCCATCGACCAAGAGGGTCATTTCTTATCCCAGCAGAGTTTCTTTCAAAGCAATCGATGTAGAACTCGCTCGCCAAGGTTGACATCCTAAAACAGTCACTCCAGGGTCGACAACTAAAGATAGTCGAAAGACCCGAACTACGGCTGGCTTGATTCCTCTTAAGAATACGTAGGTAGCCTATTAAATAGGTTCAGCCACTCGATCACTTGATCATCCTGCCAAATATGGAGCCTTACTCTTATCGACGACCCCGCTTCCTTCGAAAGCGCCGTCGCCGAGGGGCTACTGTAAGTGCTCCAATTTGAGCTTGTTAGAATTTTCGTTATAAAATTAACGAAAGTTATAACATTTCTAACAATTCCTAACTATCCTAACATTTCTAACAAAGGGAGGGTAGAATGGGCATTGCCAAATGAAGTTAAACCAAGAAAAGCAAAACAAAAGAATAAAACCATAAATAGAAAGGCTGGAAACACAAAATCGGCCGTTAATTTGGTTTTTTGAATTTTTATTCTTCCCGTCCAAGGCCGGAGCCGTAATTAATGAACGGTGCACGCCATCGGCCTTGTCCGCGCGGATACGTTTGCTATTTTCAGAGGGCTATAAATTGAGCCCTCCGAGTCACAAAAATAAAGAGGAAGAACACAATAGCAACGAAGTTACGGCGAAATATAGAGAGAAAACGGTGAGAATTCTTCAAGAATTGTCACCTTTTTCTCTCCAATCTTTCCCAACTCATACTCATCCACTCACTCTCATATTCAAGCCCTAAACACTCATACACTCAAGCCAAACACTCAAGAACACAAGGAAGATTGGTAAACCCTCTTCTTCCTAACCCTAAATCTCATCCATGCATGCATCTTCAAACTACAAAATGTAGTTCTTTCATCTTTTTCTCTAGATCTAAGAAGATCACCATGGAAGACCATCTCCATGGATGATCTTCTACAAAGATCAACATTATTTTCAAAGCTTTTCTTTCTTACTTGCAAAAATGCACTTTCAAAACCCTAAAAAACCATTTTCAAGCACTAAATCTTGATTTCAAAGGGTAAAATCCCCCTCCCTAAGCAAATGAAATGCTTAGTCCTAATGTACCCCAAGGATGGTTTGGTATAGTTGATTCACCACTAAAATGTCTAGTGATCACTAACCAAAACCTAGGGAAATGGGGACAAGCATGGATGCAAAACCCCCCTTAAAATCATATTTTCTTTCTTGAGAAGTTGCTGTCCAGTAGCAATTTTCTCAGACCTCAGTCCATGGTCTTAATTTTTGGACACAGATGAACTTGAAATTTGGTGTTGACTACAAAACACTTTTTGTAGCCAACATCTAGAGCTTTCCAGAAATATTTTTAGTTTATTTTTTTCCTGAGTAAAACTCCTTTTTTTCAATTTTTCTTTTAGAGGCCAGTTCATCAGCTTCTGGAAATCCAGATTTCAGATCTGAGATTTCCAGAAGGTTTTGACCCCTCAAATCATCTCCAAAATGAAAAGTTCTTTTACAGAAACCTTTTTTAAGGTGTTTTGAACATTTTTCATTCCCGGACTTTTCCCAGATTCTGGAGTTTTTAAGCCCTAAAGTCCATTTCAAAGTCAAAGGTCAACTGCCCTTTTCATTCTGGCAGAAATGGTTTTCAATTTCCAAAAATCTTTTGAGTGCCAAATCTCAACCCAAAAATCACCCAAAAAATCATGGGATCAGTTTAAAGCCTTAAAAAGAGTTCCCAATTTTTACTTACCTCAGTTTCAACTTATTTTGGCCAAAACACACACACACACACACACACACAACAAAGGATTTCAAATGTTTGGAAGACTCGTTTTGCGAGGCGCGTCGGGTGCACACTAACGTCCTTCCCGACGCGTAACATGACCTCCGAACCTAAATTTCTGATCTCGGGCTTTTTTCAAAGTTTTGGCCCTTAAAACAAAAATGGCGTGGCGACTCCGTTTGATTTTCAAAAAAAAATCGGGTACATCACACTTGGGCATACTTCACTATTCGCGGATAGAGGTAGCACAAGTTGGAATGACTTGGGCATACTTCACTATTCGCGGATAGAGGTAGCACAAGTTGGAATGACTTGGGCATACTTCACTATTCGCGGATAGAGGTAGCACAAGTTGGAATGACTTGGGCATACTTCACTATTCGCGGATAGAGGTAGCACAATTTGAAATGACTTGGGCATACTTCACTATTCGCGGATAGAGGTAGCACAAGTTGGAATGACTTGGGCATACTTCACTATTCGCGGATAGAGGTAGCACAAGTTGGAATGACTTGGGCATACTTCACTATTCGCGGATAGAGGTAGCACAAGTTGGAATGACTTGGGCATACTTCACTATTCGCGGATAGAGGTAGCACAAGTTGGAATGACTTGGGCATACTTCACTATTCGCGGATAGAGGTAGCACAAGTTGGAATGACTTGGGCATACTTCACTATTCGCGGATAGAGGTAGCACAAGTTGGAATGATTTGGGCATACGTCACTATTCGCGGATAGTGGTAGCACAAGTTGGAATGACTTGGGCATACTTCACTATTCGCGGATAGAGGTAGCACAAGTTGGAATGACTTGGGCATACTTCACTATTCGCAGATAGAGGTAGCACAAGTTGGAATGACTTGGGCATACTTCACTATTCGCGGATAGAGGTAGCACAAGTTTAGAGTTCTGACAATTCGGAGGTTGTCACCTAGTGTTATCCCGTTATAACGGAATTAACGGAGGTGGCGGGAATAAAGCTTGATTGCTAAAGAGATAAGGGATATTTTACGAAAAGATGTTATCTTGGTTAAAAGATAACGGAAATTGCATGCCCAGTGGAAGGTCCGGGCGGGATTGTAATTTCGCTCGGGCGAATGAGGCCGCCGGCATGAGATGGAGAAAAAGAAGCCGTACGGCTAGAGACCTGTTTTTTCCAGATTATTTAAAATCAGGTTTTGAACGGGCATTGGGCACTTGTTGCCGCCCACTTCAGCCGAGAGAGAGAGAAGAGAGAGAGAGAATTTCGAAATTCTTCAACCCCTTTGCTTCCCTTTGATTTGAGATGGATCCGGAGGGCAATCCCATACCGAGGCAAGCAAGAAGAAACATCTCGGCGGCCGCGAGAAGGAGGAGAAAAGAGCTCGTGCGGACGGAGAGGAAGTATGACTTCCTTACGCCTCCATCGGAGCTTTACCCGGGGAGAAGGGAGCACAAATCGACGAACCCGCGATCGGTTGGGGTAAGCATTCTCATTTTGCTCAAATCCGATGATTTTGCTTGATTTTTGAATGATTTAGGGCTTGACCCGAATTATAGGATTTTGAATGATTTTTTGAATGATTTTGAGATGCATGAACAACCTATGAGGCTAAGAATGTGCAATGTGCAACTTGTTTGATGAAAATTATGAGAATGACTCACTTTTTTCTCGCAAAATGAAGTAAGAATGAGAATTTTTTCAAAATATGAGACGGAGTTCTTGCCTTGTGCTAGAACTAGGTCAAAATTCTGATTTTCAATGAGAAAACATGATTTTGGAAGATGAAAATGATTCATGCATACCATTCTTTTTTTTGAAAGAATAATGCTTATGTGCAAAAAATTGTGATTTTGTGCTTTAGGAAAGCAATGACGCGTTTCAAGTGATGAAAGACACGTTTTTGATGCAAAAGATATGCTAGAAAAAACTTTATGAATGCTTTTCTTTTGAAAATATGTGCACTTTTGAATATATGCATGCTTTTGAAATGATATGAAGGACTGACGCTTCTTTTTGATGTGCTTGTCTACAGGAGAACAAGTCTAGAGGACCGTCGGAGATTGCGGTTAAGCTTTGGCGAGAGGATGCCGGATTTTGAGAAGGATGGGGTGAATCCCCAGCGGTGGTGAGGGCTACTGGCTGGATGCATTTGTAGAGGCTATCGGCGGGGGTGTCCACATCACCTCGAAGAGCAAGGGCTTGGTCCGGGCCCTTTCGAGTTACGGTGGGACGGTACACATAGCTTTCACACAGTAGGGAGAGCCGGCGACGGTGACTCTGGCGATTTCACGGCTATTGCGGCCTACGAGTTCACGGGAGGCCCGTGACTTGGAGGGACCACATTGCTGGCGAGGAGTTTCGGGCTTTGGTAGGATTTGAGCTGATTCCCAGGCCGGGGATGGAGACGCGGAATGTCGAGGTGGCGATTCGAGACTAGCATGCGAAATTTTCTGCTAATGATGTGGCTTGCCAGTGGCTAGAGCATTCATATGGTTGATGCTATCAGTCACCATTTTTGCTAATTCTGGGACACTGGCCATGACTTGCCTCCTCGACTCTCTGGAGGATGTGGATGGGATAGGGACGGTCTCTTGGGGAGAGGCCGGATTGGCGGAGCTATACTTCTCCCTGGATCTGTACAGCCGTAACAAGGCTGCCTCCATGGATTGCTTCTCATTTGCCCTTGAGGTAGTCTCCTTTTTTTTTCTTTTCTCTTTTCTGTCTTGAGACTTTTATAAGAGAGAGAATGACCTTTTGATGTTTTGAACATGCAGGCCTGGTTTTGCGAGGTGATCGGGTTCTTCCCTTGGAACCAGCAGAGTGATGTCACCATCTTCCCTGCTATGGTTCGCTGGAGGGGAGATGCGAGAGATAAATTCACGGGGAAGACCCGGATTAACTTCGACTACAAAATGGTGAGGCCGGTCATCAACAGGGATGGGCACGATGGAGTGGACTTCTACCCCCGGGCGGTATCCGAGAGATTTTCTTTGGGAGATGCCATCGAGGTGACGAGGCGAGAGGAGGTGGCTCGCGGGGCGACATGTGATGTCATTTACTTGGGGGACCGCTTCTCGAGCGGCATGGTCATGTCCCTCCATTGGACGCCATTACTCCTCGGGATCCTCCCGGCACGGATGCTGCGGCCTGTGGATTGGCCGAGAGGATGAGATAGCGAGGTACCGAGCGGCGTGGCTGCGGAGGAGTATTTTGATATGGGTACCCCCTATCTTGTGTTTGTGGAACGGCGCCCGAGGACGCCACGAAGCTAGTGAAGGCGGCGGTCACTCGGGGATATGGGGAGGATGAGCCCTCTTGACCCGCCGATCCCTCCTGCGCATCGTCCTACGTGGTCCATGGAGTGCCGAGGAGGATGAGGATACCTGTCCCCGATGCTAGGGAGCCCCGAGTACACCTTGCCACTGATAGCTTACTTTGTAAGTGTACTCTTAGGGTCTTATTCCCTTTTTAGCTTTCAGATTTTACGCTTTTGCAATTTTACGAGATTTTCCGAGATTTTTCTCTTCCTTTTCTCGGGTTCCGGCTCGTACTTACGATAGGGCAGTCGGGCAGAATAGGGAGTGGAAGGACATGTGCCGGTCTCTTCGAGGAAGGCGGCTTGCGCTTCGAAGGCGGCGGCGGATGCACGGGAGCTGGGCGCAAGAGACGGCACGTCGGGGGCACGCGTCCACCTCATCGGCCTCGGAGTACTCTTCCGGTGCCATGCCTCGGGGCGGGGACCCAACGCCGACGTGCAGGCGGTGGTGAGTACGGGCACGATAATGTCCATCTGTCGACTTGAGCGACCAGGAGGACTTGATGAGGGAGGCTAGCATTTATGAGCTGAGTAGCGATGAAGATGAAGAAGAATCGGAGGCCTAGGAGGTCTCTAGAATAGATTTGGAACGAAAACAAACAATGAACAATTTTTATGCACACTTTGTTTATTTTTTGCTTTATTTGGGCGCCGATGGGGCGAAAACATTGTATTTACATTTTATTTGCTTTTCTAATTCATGTTTTTTCAATTTGCAAATTATCTGAGCCTTGGGGCGACTTTTTGCTTGGAATTGGGTGAAATTGGGCCAAAATGATTTATAATGGTGTATAAATGCTTGAATGGCTTACTGGATATGTTTACGTACGGGTTTTGGTTGAAAAAGTGGGGTGAAAACTCCACTTGGGCAGCAACTTTGGTTGCTTTGCAGAATTTCTGCGAGAGGGCTAATGTAGCCGTGCGGCATGGCCTTGAGGGCAAATGAAGCCGTGCGGCTACGCCTGTCTCGAGTGGTTATTTTACGAATAAAAGCAAGGCTTGGCCATTTCATTTCATTTTCACTCTAGACCTGTCCCAATTGTTCCCGAGCATATTTTGGACCGAAAAGCACCCTCTTTGAACACTTTGCGATGGAGAAGCCCGTCGGATTGCAAAGGGAAGCGAGACCATTTTCTATCCGGTCTTCAATCTTGGGCGAGATATAACTTCCAAAATCACAAGGGACTGCTTGATTCTTCCTTCAAGATCAAGTCTTTATGGCATTTGAGGGATCTCCCGCCCGATTGGGACCTCCGTTGAGAGCCGCGGCAAAGTTCGGACGTCAGGAGACATGTTCTTGCTTTTCTTACAACGAAATCGTCCCAACGCACGAAGACTTGAGCCTTGATTGGGGGTCCCGAGGCGAGGCTATATCTATTCCGCTGATCGGAGACGTGCCGGTGACGGTAAAGCTTGCATCTTTTCTGCGAGATTCCTTTGGGAGAGGTGAGAGGATGATGGTAGCCGGATAGGATTGACCTTTCGATATCCAGGGCGAGGTTTGGGTCTCCGGATATAGGCTGCGACCACGGTGGCTATGGATGCTTTCATTCTCTCGCGTATTCTGTTTTGTTATTTCTTGAGTCCAGTGGGGATCTGTCATAGTGGCCTCTTGGACATGGTCGAGAGGCTGCGAGTGGGAAGGATATTGTCCCGCTGGTTTTGGGAGAGACATTTCATGGGATCGATAGGATGGCTCGGGAGACCGTTTCATGAGGTCCGGGAGTCCGGCTATGTTGACTCTGTGGGCTGCGGGAGAGGCTCGGGGCTTTGCACGGGGCTTTGCCGACTCGGTGCCCTTGGGTGATTTCTCGGAGAGGTGCGCCTAGGCGGCGAGAACGGGGGTAGGCGGGAGGCGATGATGGCTAGGCTATCCACTTCGGACATCCGTTGGTGGATACCACATTGGAGGTTGCGGACCGGGAGGATATTTCGGGAGTCTTATCTTTGTGAGGGTTCCAGGAGTTAATGGTCGTCCTTCTACATACCTGCTTGGTATCCGGGCGGTTCGGGGCTTTACGGGAGCCATTGAGTGATTGGGAGGACATCCGGACCATGGAGGTGGTGTCATTGGACATGAGTGATCCGGCCCGGCTTCTCTTTCTTCTCGAGGGCTTGGACACATCTTGCTTTCCCACCCGGGGCTATCTTCGGGAGCAGGAAGAGCACCATCTTGACCACTGTCTACTTGGGTCGGTATGAGAGGGAGATGGGAGCGACTCGAGGCTATCTTGGAGGATAGACGTCGAGCTTTATTGGGAGGCGGCGCGTGACTCGAGTAGGACTACGAGGAGGCGAGGCTAAGGCGAGTTGCCATAACCAATCGGGTGACTTGGTCAAAGATATGGAGGCTCGGTACAAGAGATTGTCCGAGGTCGCTCCTTTGGCGAGGCTCGAGAGGGAGGAGGTGCGGACTCGTGCTCGTATAGAGAGCGCTCATTGACACGGGGTTGGTAGAGGCTCCGGTGAGGATACCGGAGGTCGGGATGAGGGATACCGACATTATTGAGAAGAAAAGGAAGAAGACTCGACGAGGCCGAGGAAAAGGGAAGAAGACTGAAGAAGACTCAGCGAATGACGACTGACAAGTCTTTTCTCAAGATCCTCTTATTGCCATTTGCAAACACATTAGTTTATTTAGGCATTTTGTTGTATTTTAGATCTTTTTAGCAGGTTAGCAGAGTTAAGAGGTAGACCGTGCTTGAACTCATCAAGAAGTTTTTAACTTGTAATGAACAAGAAATATTATTTTAAAAATTAATCAAGACACATTTCATGGAAATTCAAATGTCTTTATTGATTGGGACCCGTTTTATGAAAACTGAAATGCCCTTTACTATTTAGGACGCACTTCATGGAAGCTTGATTGTCCTTTTTTATTGTTTAGGACACATTTCATGGAAACTTAATCGTCCTTTTTATTGTTTAGACCGAACCATATATGGCTGCCTACGTTCCCCTTTTACAAGAAAGGCTAAGGGGCTCAGGTCTTCGTAGTTCATTACAGTGAACCAATTTTTTATGTGCGGCCACTGTCTTTTGCCTAGACCGCCCTTTTTGGGGTTTCGGCCTAGTGGGTATTACTCTTTTTGCACTTTTTTCTTTTTTTTTTTTTATCGACATAGTATCTTCGGAGTTTATCACCGTTGACCAGGGTGGACAAAGGGATTGCCATCCAAGTACGCAAGCTTCATTGCTCCTCCGACGGTATTTTACGCACCACATAAGGGCCGATCCGAGACGGGTTCCCATTTTCCCGGGGTTGTCTACTGGTAGGGGCTTTACTTTCAGCACTAAGTCGCCCTCTTTGATATCTCTGGCCTTGACCTTTTTATCAAACGCTCTGGCCATTCGCCTCTGGTAGGCTCGGGTGTGTTCCATGGCTTTTAGCCTTCTCTCGTCAAGCTTGGCTAACTCATCATGCCGGCTGCGCAACCATTCCACTTCATTGACACTTTGTTTTCCGGGAGGACCCTTAATGACGGGATTTCCAACTCCACCTGGTAACACTTGCTTCCATCCCGTAAGTTAGGGCAAAAGGAGTTTCTCTGTGGTACATTTCGACAGACGTTACGTAGCCCCGAGTGCTAGGTGCGGCTTTTCGGGCCAATCACGACCACGGGTGGCCATCTTAGGATGATCCGCTCGAGTGTCTTATTAGCGGCTTCCACGGCTCCATTGGTTTGAGGTGCATGCGGGGACGACTTGTGGCGAGTAACTCGAATTCGACGACAGTCTATCGCGGTCTCCTTCGAAGTGTGACCCATTATCTAAATGATCTCGTTGGGCACCCCATATCTGCACATTATGTTTTCTTTGATGAACTGGGCCACTTTTACGGAAGTGAGGACCTTGTAGGACTTGGCCTCTACCCACTTTGTGAAGTAGTCGATGGCTACCAACACGAACTCGTGCCCATTGCTTCTAGCAGGGGATATTTTCCCTATCACGTCAATGCCCCAAGTTGCAAACGGCCAAGGAGTCGTCATGCGGTACGAGGTCATGAGGTGGGAGATGGTTGAGGTTGGCAAACCGCTGGCATTTGTCGCGAGTTCGGACGTGTTGAACGCCTTGATCTGTTTCCATGGAGATCCGGTAGTAACCCATTCGAGGATCACTTGCATCGGGGCTCTGGCATTCATGTGAGGACCGCGGGGACCATTGTGGACTTCGGTCATCAACTCTGCGCTCTTTCTTGAGTGACACATAAGAGGAGTGGTCCTTGATACCGCTTCTTGTATAGGTTGCCTCCTAGAATGACATAATGAGAAGCCAACCTTTTCGGGGCTTGTAAGCTCTTGGCTCCGATACCTTCTTTTGGTCTACCTTCTTCGTCTCTAAGGCGACTCTCCGTCTTTGAGGAATTGGTAAATATGATTGTACCAAGGTTCCTTTATAGGCTCGAGGTCCAGGTCCACTTCACAACGAAAGGCTGGGGGCTTCTCTTCTACCCACTACGAAGGGTTTTATGGCTTTTCCCTCGGGGATCTCTACCAATGAGGCTAGAGTAGCTAGGGCATCTGCGAATTTGTTCTTTTCCCTCGGCAAGTAGTGGAAAGTCACTTCTACGAGCTGTCCGATCCAACTCCTCCATATGGGCATGATACCGTTGTAGATTAGGGTCCACAGAGTCTTCCACTTGTTGGAGACTTGGTTGATGATCGGGTGAGTCTCCGTAAACTTCGAGCTCCTTGACATTTCTTTCTAAGGCGGCCTCGAGCCGGCAATGCGAGGCTTCATACTCGGCGGCATTGTTCGTGGCGAGAAAGTTCAACTTGAGGGCTATGGGGGTATGCTCATCTTTCGGATCGACCAATAGCATTCCTACACCATTTCCTCTTTTGTTAGCGGCTCAGTCAAAGAACAGCGCCATCTATTTTCGAGGCTCAGCTGCAAAGATCCCTTCATGGAAATTGGGGTTCGGGCCCTTTGTCTTCATTGCGGGAAATTCGCCGGGTGATCGACAATGCTTGACCCTTGATGGCCTTTACGGTCACATAGTTGATGTCGTATTACGCCAAGAAGAAGGACCACTTCGCTAAACGCATCGAGAGGGAAGGCTTGTCAAAGATGTACTTGATGGGGTCCATTTTCGAGACCAAGTTCACGGGGTGGGCTTGCATATAATGCTTCAACTTGCCGACTACCCCGAGACCGTCTGCACAAATCTTTTCACATGCCGAGTAATTGAGCTCGCTCCCTTGTAGCTTCAGGTGACAAAGTAAATGGCGTTTTCCACCCGAGAGTCTTTCTTCTCTGAGCAAGCATAGCCCCATTGCCGTGTACGTGACAGTGAGATAGAGCGAGAAGAGGCTTGTCTATGTGGGGGCATAGTAGGGGGATGTACTAAGTATGCCTTGATGCAGTCAAAGGCATCTTGGCATTCTTCGGTCCATTACGTGTCCACATTCTTCTTCATGAGCTTGAAGATGGGCTCGCACATAGTGGTCGGCGATTGACGAAACGGCTAATGTCTTGCAATTTACCCATGAAGCTTTTGACTTACATGCGGGTTTGAGGTGGCCTCATATCCATGATAGCTTTGATCTTTCGGGGGTCAACTTCTATACCTCGCTCAGTGACCATGTACCCAGAGCACTTTTCCCCTTGTCACTCCGAAGGTGCATTTGGCGGGGTTTAGTCTCATGGAATCTTTGTCTCGGCCTCTCAAAGAATTTTCGTAGGTCAACAAAGTGCTGCCCACCTTCTCCTTTGGAGTGGATTATCATGTCGTCTACGTAGACCTCAATCTCCTTGTGGATCATGTCATGAAAAAGTGCGGTCATTGCCCTTTAGTAAGTAGCCCCGGCATTCTTGAGCCCGAATGGCATTCTTGTATAGCAGTAGGGTTCCCACGGTGTGGTGAAGGTCATCTTTTCTTGGTCTTCCTCGGCCATCTTGATGCAGTTGTAGCACTGCAAAACCATCAACGAAGGATTTGACTTCGTAGTTGGCGGTGAAGTCCACCGGGATGTCTATGTTTGGCGAGAGGGTAGTCGTCTTTGGGGCTGGCCTTGTTCGGATCTCGGAAATCCACACGGCGGCGCACCTTCCCATTGGCCTTGGTTACGGTCACGATGTTGGACAACCATGTCGGGTATTCAATAACTCGATGAATCCTACCCGCAGTAGCTTCTCAATTTCTTCTTTGACTGTAGAGACCATTCCGGCTTGATCTTTCTCGGTTTTACATTTGCGGCTTAGCATCCGGTGCTAGAGGGATTACGTGCTCTACTATCGAACCTGTCTAGCCGGCATATCTTTGTATGACCATGCAAACACGTCGACGTATTCTACGAGCGGCTCAATCAATCTGTCCCTTTCAACCCCCGGAAGAAGCTTCCAATGTGTCTCTTTAGGTTCCTCAATAGTACCCAAGTTCACACTTATCAAAACCTCCTCGGCGGCTTGGGCCCGGTTTTCCTCTTTTACGAAACACGCTTAAAGATTTCTTTAATGTATTGTTCGTTTAGTGTGTTTGCATCTTGTTCAAATGATTCATTATTAAGCTTGTTGTTAAGTTTTGAGTTAATTTATCATTTGTTAAGTTGGCAATAAGAGGATAATCGAAAGATTTGTCATTTCATTCAAGATAAGGGGAAAGATGACATCGATTACATTTTCATAATCCTCGGGCGTGAGGCCTTCGGATGACTACGAGGACTGGAATTCGAAGATTCTGACTCGGCGAATAGACAACACCGACTCTGGACCCTACACTACTTATTGACTCGAGGGGACTTGACAAGGGTTGGACCAGGGATCTCACTCCTTCTTCTTTGTTGCCACAGGAAGTAGCAGTCTTGCCGGCGTTCTTGAAAGTTGGAGACTCGAACCGATCAAAAGCTTGCCGGAAATCATTAACAGCCGATGCTTGTGGAAAGATGGTGAGGGAACTAAAGTAACTTGTTGCAATCTTCCGGCTAGCTCTTCCGTAGAGACTGGACTCATTGATCGAAGGGTCTGGCTCATCTCATCAATGCACTGCCGATAACTCATTTTCTCTTTGCGATCTTGGACACCACGACCTTGTCGGTGTAGCCCGATAGAAGGGTTGGCTTGGATAATCTTGATGAAGTCTTCTTCGGAGGGGATCTTGATTCTTCCTTGACCGGCTACGTATTCAATAGGCTTTACGTGTTCTGCTTCCAGATCTGCTAGCTTCTCATTGAACTTCACGATGGCCACAAATTCAGCACTTTACGCTTCAAGAAGATCACTGTACATGGGGATATCAGCCGGACTGTGCTTGGGGTGACGGGTTCTTTGACGGGTTCTTTGGCATAACCGACATAGTAGTCGAACTTGCCCGAAGGCTCTCCCAAAGTTCCTACGCTCTTGTCCCCGGCTTCGTATCTTTCCTTAAGCTTTTCTTTGTGTGGACTTTCTCTTCTTCTTCTTCCTTGAAGGAGCGTCCTCATTGATCCATTCTTGATACTCATACTGCAGGCGGTCTTCGCAATCACATACATCATACCGGATGTGACGCTTGGGTTGAGCTGGGATAGCCCCTCCAACCGCTTGGTTATTACCGTTGTGGATTACCATGTTGGCCATTTTGACACCGACAAGCCGACAAAACCGAGGATTACAGCGAACTGTCCGAGGATTACTGCGCTAACAAGTCGCTAACCGGTGTTCTCACCCACTTCTTTCTCGCTGCGGGAAAGGGATAGGAAAGGTTTAGACTCGGGGTAGGTGTTTGGGTTTGAAGGCTCGGGCAATATGCAAATTAGAATCTTCAAGTTTACTTAAAACAGTGTCTTTTATTAATATCTATTTGGTTGGAAAAGGGGTTCTCGCCCTTCTTTTCGTAACTACACTAGATCTGGATCGGTGGGTTCCGTCACTACGTATATAAGCCCCTCGTATTCCACCCGTATTTTGACCTCCCAGGGGTGGACGGCGGCCGGGCGAGGGTCCTATAGGGCACGCGGATCCCACCGACCGAGAGTAAAGAACGCTCCTATCGGGTCTAGCGGGTCATAGGACCTTTCAACGCACGAGCGATGCGGATTATAGTCAAGGCAATACAGGAAAGTCTCGTCTCTCGCCTTGACGGATCTTTGTGAGTTTCGCTTGAGCGAATGACGGTTTTTGACTTTCGGTAATGTCCGAGAATATAATAGGCATGGGTCGGGCGGCAAAAGCCGGATGACACGGTGTCACATTGAACTTCGTTGCATACGCGGTGCGCGAGTCGGAATCGAAGTCAATGCCGGTCAAGATCTTGCCAATTTTTCCTTGTCGGAATTTTGGCGAGCTTCGCTTGAGCGAAAGATCTTTTATTTTGGCAAAGACTTGGTCTTGACTCTTACGCATTCCGTGCGGGTCAAGGTCAATAGTCAATGTCGAGAGTCAAGATCCCACCGATTTTTCCTTGTCGGAATTTCGGCGGAAATTTCGCTTGAGCGAAAATCTTGGCTTCCGTTATGAGCTAAGGCTTGACCTTTACGTGGGTATGCAAGCTGGGCTATATGACACGGACTAGACCAAAAACCAACCAAAAGTCACGGTTTTTGAAACGTGTGACACGAATGTGCATTGGTCGACACTCGGCTGCCATGGGGAGGTTGGGATGATTCCGTGCGCGCCGGGAGCATCGTAAGGCTGTCCGTGGCTACTTGGAACCACCCTCGGGTTTGAAGGACGTGCGTGCAAAAGTGTACGGGATATATCGGGTGCGCGTAGTGTGCGGTCTCCTAAAAATGTTCCTTTTGAGTTAAAAGCAGAGATTTTCATAATGTGTTTTAAAGGAATGATTTTCGGGACGGGGAGAATGCAACACATAAGCACGTAAATTTTTCTCGGGAGCCCAGTCAGTCATGGAGCTGAATAGCCCCAAGCTGCTAGGACTGCCAGATTAACCATGATTTTTCCTGGTGGAATTGCCACTGAGGTCGTATGGTCAGAATCCTATGAGGATTAGCCGTACGACTGCATGGATCAATTTTCCAGGTTCCACTCCTTTTGCTATTCTTCGGGTTATTTCCCGTTTCAAAGTATGCACAGATTCCAAGATGCAAATGATGCAATGCATGGTAAAAGAAAGCAAGCACGATTAATGAAATCGGCGATGGGAGTCTAACCCGCTCAAAGGGAAAAGCTTTCTTCTATTTTTCAAAATTATTTTTTTTTTTCGAAAAAAAAGGGATACTGGTACGTGGGATTGTTAAACCACCTGGTTATCCCAAGCCCCGGGTTAGGGAGCGATACAGGAAGGGTAAGTGGGGTCCACCTATATACCAAGTATCGATTTTTGTTTTGAAAATAAAGCTTTTCTCCTTTGGGATTTTCCCCAGCGGAGTCGCCAAACTGTGAATGTGTGCCCCAAAATTTTTGTTTATTGGAATTCACGCGAGTTTGAAGACATCCGAGTTATTTGAAAAACGGAGTCGCCACGCCATTTTGATTACCTCAAAACTTTGAAAAAAGGTTTTATGGGTTCGGAGGTTAAGTTACCCCTTGGGAAGAACGTTTGGCGTTCACCCAAAGTGCCTTGCCGGAGCAAGTCTCCCTAGATTTCATTAATCGTGTTTGCTTGCGTGCTTTCTTTGTGTGCATGTGTTTGAAAATAAGGGGGGGGGAATGTCCCAAGTTATCTTTCGGACGTACAAACCATTTGTTGGTTGTCGCTCGGGATTCCTTGGAATTTATGTATTTGGGATTATGATCCCGTTCTCATCTTATGACTTATGATCATCGCATTTTAAACCTCGGGACCCTCGGGACTTGCGTGATCGAGAGAATGACTCTCTTTTGGGTCAAAGATGAGGTTCTTTAGGAAGGAATGTCCTTAGCCCATCAATCCTACGCTTTAAGACGGTCGAGCTCGTATAGAGGCTTCATACTCATTCTTAAGCGATAATTGGAGATATAGGGTTCAAGGTTATCCTTTTCCTAAAGAAATCATGAACCTTTAATGGAAGGAACGATGCAAAGATGAGAACTTTTACACCGGTCCGTTCCAAGGTTAGGGAAAAGGGGAAATGCATGATAAAAATGACTCTTTAATGAAAAGATGACATTTTGGTTATAGCAAATGATGCTTTTTGATTGAAAGAAATGATCTTTATGCAAATGATGCATAAAGATAGCATTTTTATGCAAATGATGCATTAGAAAAGGGGTTTTGATGCAAAGGATGCATTTTTATTGAAAAGATTTGATCTTTATATGCAAATGATGTATAAAGATAACATTTTTATTGGAAAATAGGGATTTTAGGTGCAAAGGATGCACCTTTATGAAAAAAGACTACATCTTTATGACAAATGAGGTCTTAATGCATGCAAAAAAGGGGAAGGGGATGATAAAGATGTGATCTTTAAGCTACCAAGTCCCAAGCAAGATATATGAATGCAATGAGCAAGTATATCAATTAAAATGCAAGGTTAGGGCGTGCGAGGTTACCAATGACTTCCTTTGCTTCTCGGGACGGAGCTAGGAGGAGAGGTCGATCTTTGGTCTTGAGGAGGAGGGATGTAGCTTCTTGGCCTTCCTTCTTCTTCTTCTTGAATTCCCAGCAGGTTTCTTCACGTATTTCAGAGTGTATTGTGTATTTTTCTCATATATTGTGTGTGTTGAAATGGGTAGAGGAGGGCTCTATTTATAGGCGATCTGGATAAGGCTAATGAAGCCGTGCGGCTGCGAGCCCTTCGCAAATGAGGCCGTGCGGTCTTATCCATTATGACTCAGCATTCTAGAACCATGCAAGGTGGCATTATTCTAGAACCTTCTCCCTAATTAAGAAAAACGTGTTTTCTTAATTAGGAAGGCTCCTTACAGCCCTTATTTTAATTTGGGACTGCTCTGGGACATTTCCGGAACACTAGGAAGGTCCGGGGAATTACAGGGAAATTTACCGAAATGTCGGGAAAATTAACCGGAAGGCATGAGCCAGATTTGGGTACTTACACCAATGCACAGTCCGTGTCACACATTTTAAAACCGTGACTTTTGGTTGGTTTTTGGTCTAGTCCGTGTCATATAGCCCAGTTGCATATTCTCGTAAAGGTCAAACCTTAGCCCATGACGGAAGTCGAGATACTTTGCGCAAGCGAAACTCTGCTGAAATTCTGCCAAGGAAAAATTGGCAAAATCTTGACTTCGGCATTGACTTTGACTTTGACCCGCATGGGATGCATAAGAGTCGAGCCCAAGTTCATGCCAAAATTCCAAAGATCTTTCGTGCAAGCGAAGCTCTGCCGAAATTCCGACAAGGAAAAATTGGCAAGATCTTGACCCGGCATTGACTTCGACTTTGACTCACGCACAGCGTATGCAACGAAGTTCAATATGACACTGAGTCATCCGGCTTTTACCGCCCGACCCATGCCTATTATCTTCTTGGACAATGCCAAAAAGTCAAAACGTCAATCGCGCAAGCGAAACTCTGCCGAAATTTCGTTAAGGCTGAAAGACGAGACTTTCCCGGCATTGCCTTGACTATAATCCGCATTGCTCATGCGTTAAAAGTTCCTATAGGACCCTCGCCCGGGGCTGTCCACCCTGGGAGGTCGAAATACAGGTGGAATATGAGGGGCTTATTGACGTAGTTACGGAACCACTGATCCAGGATCTAGAGTAGTTGCGAAAAAGAAGGGCAATTCCCCTTTTCCAACCAAATAGAAATAATTAAAAGAAAATGTTTTAAGTAAACTTGAACGATTAATGGAATCATAATTGCATGGTCCTATTTCTGCAAATCCCTATTCGCGACCTCCTCGGTCCGATCTCCGATTTTTTATCTCGACCTTTCACAGTCAAATCCCTACTCGCGACCTCCTCGGTTCGATCTCCGATTTTTTTTATCCCGACCTTTCACGGTCAAATCCCTAATCGCGACCTCCTCGGTCCGATCTCCGATTTCGATCTCGACCTTCCGCGATCAAATCCTTAATTGTGACCTCCTCCTCGGTCCAGATCTCCCAATTTTTCGATCTCGACCTTTCGCGGTCAAGTCCTTAATCGCGACCTCCTCGGTCCGATCTCCGATTTTTTATCCCGACCTTTCGCGGTCAAATCCTTAATCGCGACCTCCTCGGTCCGATATCCGATTTTTCGATCTCGGTCTTTCGCGGTCAAATCCCTAATCGCGACCTCCTCGGTCCGATCTCCGATTTTTTTTTATCTCGACCTTTCGCGGTCAAATCCCTAATCGCGACCTCCTCGGTCCGATCTCCGAATTTTTATCTCGACCTTTCGCGGTCAAATCCCTAATCGCGATCTCCTCGGTCCGATCTCCGATTTTCCACCTCGACCTTTCGCGGTCAAATCCCTAATCCCGACCTCCTCGGTCCGATCTCCGATTTTCCATCTCGACCTTTCGCGGTCAAATCCCTAATCGCGACCTCCTCGGTCCGATCTTAGATTTTCCATCTCGACCTTTCGCGGTCAAATCCCTAATCGCGACCTCGTCGGTCCGATCTCCGATTTTCCATCTTGACCTTTCGTGGTCAAATCTCTAATCGCGACCTCCTCGGTCTGATCTCCGATTTCCGATCTCGGCCTTTCAAGGTCCAATCTTTCCCGATCAATTAGGCTTAGGAGAAAATGTGTTTTGAGCAAAATTTAAGCAAATAAGTGCATGTTACTTGAGCTTTCAGCCTAAACACTTACCTCCGAGTGTAAACCTTACCTACCCCCGAGTCTAAACCTTGCCTATCCCTTTCCCGCAGCGAGAAAGAAGTGGGTAAGAATACCGGGTCAGCGGCTTGTCAGTGCAGAATCCTTAGATAGCTCGCCAGAATCGTCAGTTTTATCAAGTGAGAGAGTCGTGATGGCGGATTTGACAGAAAACAATGAGGGTACAGGAAATCCGATGATTAGGAAGGAAGAGTTAGTCCTGGCTTTGGAAAATGCCCATAAGGTTCATGAAGAGCAGCTGTCACTGCTCATCGGTGCTCTCCGCCGCCATGGAGTTCAGGTAACAGTTGAGGCAAATGGTTCTCTGGTCATGGTCGAAGATGAGACTTCAGAAACAGTGATTTCAGTCCCTTCATCCTGTAACCAATACCCTCCATCCTACAGCCAATACCCTCCTCCTTCCACATATGATCCCTTACTAAGGACTACTCCTCTTCAGTCCTTTCCAACACCTCAGGCCATTAGGGCTCCATCGCCCTCAGCTCCTCAGAACGGATTGGGCTTCACCCCACCTTTCCCTCAGTTTCAGCGGTACTTGCCAGTTTATGCTCCGGCTTCACATAATCAGTTTGAGCTATATGGCTATGTTCTGAAGCCCCTATACCCACCTGAATGCAATCATGAGTTGCCAAAAGAAAATCCGGATGCCTCATATTTTCAGTTGTCACCTACCGAACTTAGTGAATTCACTCGTCAGTTTCACCAGTCTGCGGCTGTGGTTCCTTTTATTTATAAGAGCTTCGTTGCGAGTTTCAGTAACTCGAATGTTCCCGTTGATCCCCATGTAGCAATATTGATGGAGCAAGTGAAACAAATGCAAGGAAAGCTTGACCTCATGATGAGTATCGGTACTTCCCTGACCCAAGACATCGAACCAGTCAAAGAAATGATTCCACCAAGCATAACCCAATGTCACCAACACCAAGCAGTGATTGTACCCAGCTCAGCACTAGTTCCTCACTAAGGAAAGAGCATCGTAGCCTCCTTCATCCAAATCCAACAATGGAACCAATTGAACAATGGAAATCCAAGTCTTGAGAATAAGAATGTCTCCCAAAAACTCCGCTCCCTTCATTATGACAACATGGAGATGCCTTTAAGCAAGATTCTGGAAAAGCTAATGAAAGAAAAGCTGATAAAGCCTCTGGAGAATTGGAAGCCCAAGAACCCCAACGTTCGGTTGGATGAGTCTAAGCATTGTCTTTTCCATCAATACCCTGGGCACGACACTGATGATTGCTGCTATTTGAGGTATGAGATCCAGAAATTGATAGAAGATGGGAAGCTCGAGAACCTCCATGGGCCAAAAACAGAAAGCCATGGTAAGAGATCGATTCAGGAAGTGCTAGGTCAGAAGCGTCGTGTTGATGATTTCGGGGTGCCCATGGGCAAAGTTTTTGACGAATTGATGAGACAAGGCCTTCTCACACCTATCGAGAATTATAAGCCAAGAAACCCACGTAACCTTGACAGGACCAAGTTCTGTGAATACCACAATCATCATGGTCACACAATAGACAAGTGCCATACTCTGAAGAAAGAAATCCAAGGATTGATCTACAAAGGAAAGCTCAAGTTCCCTGGCAGTCCAACCAGCGAAGAGTAGTTAGGCTAGAGGTTACCTATCCTTGAGCAAGATTAAAAAAAAATAGTCTCTCTGTCAACTTTCGTAGGTTCTAGTACTTTACTCTTTCAATCAAGTCCTCCTCGGACATTGTAATTAATCTTCAATCTTCTATAAAAGAGTCTTCTTCTTTTCTTGCTAGACTTAAGACATTATTTGCACACCTACATTACATTTAATGAAATGGTTTTATTTTATATGATCACTTGCATTGCTCAACAAATAATCTCTCGAAATAATTTATGTTCTGATTAATCGGTGTGAGAAAGTCAACCAATGCTCTCCCCATACACTTTTCTTACCTCATAAAAGCCTTCATCAAGCCATATGCCTCCCAAATCATCTCCTCATCGTCACCTTGACCAAGTCAACAACGGCGGTAACATCTAGGAACAACAAAAGGGCACTCAGCTTCGAAAGATTGACCACGTGTCGACAACAACCTAGGAGCTCGCCTTCGACTTCAAGGGCATCAAGAAAGTTCAAGCAGGGGCTCACCTTGGCCCTCATATGCTTTTCAAAAAAAAAAAAAAAGAAAAAAAAATATACCTAGTGCAAAAAAAGAGTAATACCCAGCTAGGCTAAAAACCTTGTAAAGGGTTGTCTAGGCAAAAAAACAGGGTTGCACGTAAAAGAAAAAAAAAGAGAGAAAAAAATATATTGTGCAAAAAGAGTAATACCCAGCTAGGCTGAAAACCCTGAAAGGGACGGTCTAGGCAAAAAATAGGGTTGCACATAAAAAAAATGAGGCCAAGGACCCAGCACCGCCAATCAAAAGCTTGGCGGCCAGGCAAAATTGAAGCTCGAAGAATAGATGTTGTCGATAACAATAGGGCGGTCGAAGCAAAGGCAGAAGCATTTCATAAGCCCTTAGGCATATGCAAATCCTTTCTGTCCCAATGAAAGATAAAAATCAAGAAGCAATTGAAGCAGCCGTTCAAAAATGACTTGGTCAAAAAATCATCCCGAGGCCCATGCCTCATCATCCAACCTCCTCATCCGAGCCTTTCCACTAAAGGGACAACAAATCCCATTTCCCAAAGCCAGACACAGTTCAGCCGAAGCCGAATTACGGCGACTTGAGCTCCTCACAATGAGGGGAACGTAGGCAACCAGAAATGGTCTGGTCATAAGCATAGTCAAATTCTAGAAAAATCCGGTCTCATCAAATGACCTTTCCCATAAACATATTCGAATTCCAGAAAACCCGGTCTCATCAATGACCTCCCTATACACAAACCTTTCTTTCACACCCAGCCAACCTTGATCCGCGACATCGGTTGACTTTCTCCTCATGATTAATTAAAAATGTTTGTTCATATCGAGATTAGTGGTTGAATAACCCGAACATTAATAAAGGGTTTTAAGCAATTTTGTGATCATTGTAAATAAAACAAGTTTTCAGATGTCTTGACAAGTCTTCCTTTTCTACATCTTAGGAAAAATAGTGCTAAACACTGATTTTCTGTCAGCAGGGGCTTCCATACACTTTTACCAACCTTTCTACGCTTATACTCTCTCAAAAGAGTCAAACCCAAAGCGAGTTCTCGTGCCTACGTCGAATAAGGCCATCAAAGTAACACAAAATCGGGATCTATTCCCACCTTTCGAAAAATATGCCCCTGCATGTATAAATTTCTAAAAATTCCCTTCTTCCACATCTTCTTGCGATTGACTGAGTGACTAAAGAAAATAAGAGAGCAAATATGAAAGGATAGGTTTTTCCCTCTCCTGCTACAATTCGCATTAGGGCTGCCTTGAAACTCTTCAAGGTTGGGGCTTTGTCAAGCCATTCCTTTAAACTGGGGCTTCCTTAGCCATTTTTGGGGTCCGCATCGGGTTCTTCACTAGGTCCCTAGATGGATTCAGTTTTGGTCAGATCAACCTCAGGATCACTTTTGCAGTACCAATCAGATTGGGACTTTTGCTAGGTCATGAGTCGAAACTCTACCAAGTCACCTCTTCAAGCCGTGGCTTTGCCGATAAAAGGATCTTTCCTTGCTTTAATAAGACATGGGGCTTTGCAGAATTTTTCCCTCAAACCGGGGCTTCGATAAGTTGCATCCACCCCTAGAAGAGAGGTTTGGTCACTTCGATATCTGCTTTAGTCTTTGGTTCTAAAAGTCTGTCAGCATCAGCTTCAAGTGTCAGAGTGTGAGAAAGGAACATTAATCAAGACCCGAGGTTTAAACCCAGTCTCAGCCCAAGAAGGAATTCTAGTCCACGTTGACAACATCTCAGCAACAACAACAGTTCAGTCCGCACCCAAGGGATACGACCCCACCTGCTCGAAACCTGTCTCAAACAGTTTCCAAACACATACATCCAAACACATGCATCCAAACACATTCTTTCATAAAACTCCTCTCACATTGCCTTTTCGCAAAAGAGTCAGCCCATGGCTCATGTGACATGCCTAAAGAAAAATAACCTTAAATGATTACCAAATCAAAATAGGAAATACTTTTGCCCAAAATATTCTCGTTATCTCCAAATGGATTAACGATTTCTCCCAAGTTTTCCCGTTACATCCAAATGGATATAACGTTGTCTCCTAAAAATCCTTCGTTATCGCCAAATGGGATAACGTTTCCTCCGAGAAACCCTCCGTTATTGCCAAATGGGATAACGTTTCCTCCGGGAAATCCTCCGTTATTGCCAAATGGGATAACGTCTCCTCCAGGAAACCTTCCCTTATCGCCAAATGGGATAACATTTCTTGTTAAAAATCTCAGTTATTGCCAGAAGTAATAACATTTCGACCTTTTTCAATCTCCGTTATTCCCGAAGGAAGGAATAACATTTTGACCTCTCGCGCGATCTCCGTTATTCCCGAATGAAGGAATAACATTTCGCTATCTTTTTTGATCTCCGTTATTCCCGAAGGAAGGAATAACATTTCGGCCTCTCGCGCGATCTCCGTTATTCCCGAATGAAGGAATAACATTTCGCTATCTTTTTCGATCTCCGTTATTCCGGAAGGAAGGAATGATATTTCGACCTATCTCGCGATCTCCGTTATTCCCGAATGAAGGAATAACATTTCGCTATCCCTCACGATCTCCGTTATTCCCGAATGAAGGAATAACATTTCGCTATCCCTCGCGATCTCCGTTATTCCCGAATGAGGGAATAACATTTCGCCATCCCTCGCGATCTCCATTATTCCCGAATGAGGGAATAACGTTTCTCTATCTCTCGCGATCTCCGTTATTCCCGAATGAAGGAATAACAATTTGCTATCCCTCGCGATCTCCGTTTTTCCCGAATGAAGGAATAACATTTCGCTATCTCTCGCGATCTCTGTTATTCCCGAATGAAGGAATAACATTTCGCTATCTCTTCTCAATCTCCGTTATTCCCAAAGGAAGGAATAACATTTCGACCTCTCTCGCGATCTCCTTTATTCCCGAATGAAGGAATAACATTTCGCTATCCCTCGTGATCTCTGTTATTACCGAATGAAGGAATAACATTTCGCTATCTCTCGCGATCTCCGTTATACCCGAATGAAGGAATAACATTTCGCTATCCCTCGCGATCTCCGTTATTCTCGAATGATGGAATAACATTTCGCCATCCCTCGCGATCTCCGTTATTCGCGAATGAGGGAATAACATTTCGCTATCTCTCACGATCTCCGTTATTCCCGAATGAATGAATAACATTTCACTATCCCTCGCGATCTCCGTTATTCCCAAATAAAGGAATAACATTTCGATATCTCTCGCAATCTCCGTTATTCCCGAATGAAGGAATAACATTTCGCTATCTCTTCTCGATCTCCGTTATTTCCAAAGGAAGGAATAACATTTTGACCTCTCTCGCGATCTCCGTTATTCCCGAATGAAGGAATAACATTTCGCTATCCCTCGCGATCTCCGTTATTCCCGAATGAAGGAATAACATTTCGCTATCCCTCGCGATCTCCGTTATTCCTTAATGAAGGAATAACATTTCGCTATCCCTCGCGATCTCCGTTATTCCCGAATGAAGGAATAACATTTCGCTATCCCTCGCGATCTCCGTTAGTCCCGAATGAAGGAATAACATTTCGCTATCTCTCGCGATCTCCGTTATTCCTGAATAAAGGAAAAACATTTCGCTATCTCTTTCGATCTACGTTATTCCCGAAGGAAGGAATAACATTTTGATCTCTCTCGCAATCTCCGTTATTCCTAATTGAATGAATAACATTTCTCTATCTCTCGCGATCTCCGTTATTCCTGAATGAAGGAAAAACATTTCGCTATCTCTCGCGATCTCCGTTATCACCAAATGGGATAACGTCTCATTCGGGAAATTTCCCGTTATCTCCAAATGGAATAACGATTTTTCCAAGTCATTGTCTAAAGCCCGGAAGGCTATAAATTGTCCGGTCCGGAAGACCGTATAAATTTCCCAAATCGTATAAGTTGCAAAGCCCCATGTCTTATTAAAGCAAGGATCTTTCCTTGCTTTAATAAGACATGGGGCTTTGCAGAATTTTTCCCTCAAACCGGGGCTTCTATAAGTTGCATCCACCCCTAGAAGAGAGGTTTGGTCACTTCGACATCTGCTTTAGTCTTTGGTTCTAAAAGTTTGTCAGCATCAGCTTCAAGTGTCAGAGTGTGAGAAAGGAACATTAATCAAGACCCGAGGTTTAAACCCAGTCTCAGCCCAAGAAGGAATTCTAGTCCACGTTGACAACATCTCAGCAACAACAACAGTTCAGTCCGTACCCAAGGGATACGACCCCACCTGCTCGAAACTTGTCTCAAACAGTTCCCAAACACATACATCCAAACACATGCATTCAAACACATTCTTTCATAAAACTCCTCTCACATTGCCTTTTCGCAAAAGAGTCAGCCTATGGCTCATGTGACATGCCTAAAGAAAAATAACCTTAAATGATTACCAAATCAAAATAGGAAATACTGTTGCCCAAAATATTCTCGTTATCTCCAAATGGATTAACGATTTCTCCCAAGTTTTCCCGTTACATCCAAATGGATATAACGTTGTCTCCTAAAAATCCTTCGTTATCGCCAAATGGGATAACGTTTCCTCCGAGAAACCCTCCGTTATTGCCAAATGGGATAATGTTTCCTCCGGGAAATCCTCCGTTATCGCCAAATGGGATAACGTCTCCTCCAGGAAACCTTCCCTTATCGCCAAATGGGATAACATTTCTTGTTAAAAATCTCAGTTATTGCCAGAAGTAATAACATTTTGACCTTTTTCAATCTCTGTTATTCCCGAAGGAAGGAATAACATTTCGACCTCTCGCGCGATCTCCGTTATTCCCGAATGAAGGAATAACATTTCACCATCTTTTTCGATCTCCATTATTCCCGAAAGAAGGAATAACATTTCGGCCTCTCGCGCGATCTCCGTTATTCCCGAATGAAGGAATAACATTTCGCTATCTTTTTCGATCTCCGTTATTCCGGAAGGAAGGAATGATATTTCAACCTATCTCGCGATCTCCGTTATTCCCGAATGAAGGAATAACATTTCGCTATCCCTCGCAATCTCCGTTATTCCCGAATGAAGGAATAACATTTCGCTATCCCTCGCGATCTTCGTTATTCCCGAATGAAGGAATAACATTTCACCATCCCTCGCGATCTCCGTTATTCCCGAATGAGGGAATAACATTTTTTCGCTATCCCTCGCGATCTTCGTTATTCCCGAATGAAGGAATAACATTTCACCATCCCTCGCGATCTCCGTTATTCCCGAATGAGGGAATAACATTTCGCTATCTCTCGCGATCTCTGTTATTCCCGAATGAAGGAATAACATTTCGCTATCTCTTCTCAATCTCTGTTATTCCCAAAGGAAGGAATAACATTTCGACCTCTCTCGCGATCTCCGTTATTCCCGAATGAAGGAATAACATTTCGCTATCCCTCGCGATCTCTGTTATTTCCGAATGAAGGAATAACATTTCGCTATCTCTCGCGATCTCCGTTATACCCGAATGAAGGAATAACATTTCGCTATCCCTCGCGATCTCCGTTATTCCCGAATGAAGGAATAACATTTCGCCATCCCTCGCGATCTCCGTTATTCGCGAATGAGGGAATAACATTTTGCTATCTCTCACGATCTCCGTTATTCCCGAATGAAGGAATAACATTTCGCTATCCCTCGCGATCTCCGTTATTCCCGAATGAAGGAATAACATTTCGCTATCTCTCGCAATCTCCGTTATTCCCGAATGAAGGAATAACATTTCGCTATCTCTTCTCGATCTCCGTTATTCCCAAAGGAAGGAATAACATTTTGACCTCTCTCGCGATCTCCGTTATTCCCGAATGAAGGAATAACATTTCGCTATCCCTCGCGATCTCCGTTATTCCCGAATGAAGGAATAACATTTTGCTATCCCTCGCGATCTCCGTTATACCCGAATGAAGGAATAACATTTCGCTATCTCTTCTCAATCTCTGTTATTCCCAAAGGAAGGAATAACATTTCGACCTCTCTCGCGATCTCCGTTATCCCCGAATGAAGGAATAACAATTCGCTATCCCTCGCGATCTCCGTTATTCCCGAATGAAGGAATAACATTTCGCTATCTCTCGCGATCTCTGTTATTCCCGAATGAAGGAATAACATTTCGCTATCTCTTCTCAATCTCTGTTATTCCCAAAGGAAGGAATAACATTTCGACCTCTCTCGCGATCTCCGTTATTCCCGAATGAAGGAATAACATTTCGCTATCCCTCGCGATCTCTGTTATTCCCGAATGAAGGAATAACATTTCGCTATCTCTCGCGATCTCCGTTATACCCGAATGAAGGAATAACATTTCGCTATCCCTCGCGACCTCCGTTATTCCCGAATGAAGGAATAACATTTCGCCATCCCTCGCGATCCCCGTTATTCGCGAATGAGGGAATAACATTTTGCTATCTCTCACGATCTCCGTTATTCCCGAATGAAGGAATAACATTTCGCTATCCCTCGCGATCTCCGTTATTCCCGAATGAAGGAATAACATTTCGCTATCTCTCGCAATCTCCGTTATTTCCGAATGAAGGAATAACATTTCGCTATCTCTTCTCGATCTCCGTTATTCCCAAAGGAAGGAATAACATTTTAACCTCTCTCGCGATCTCCGTTATTCCCGAATGAAGGAATAACATTTCGCTATCCCTCGCGATCTCCGTTATTCCCGAATGAAGGAATAACATTTTGCTATCCCTCGCGATCTCCGTTATTCCCGAATGAAGGAATAACATTTCGCTATCCCTCGCGATCTCCGTTATTCCCGAATGAAGGAATAACATTTCGCTATCCCTCGCGATCTCCGTTATTCCCGAATGAAGGAATAACATTTCGCTATCCCTCGCGATCTCCGTTATTCCCGAATGAAGGAATAACATTTCGCTATCTCTCGCGATCTCCGTTATTCCCGAATAAAGGAAAAACATTTCGCTATCTCTTTCGATCTACGTTATTCCCGAAGGAAGGAATAACATTTCGATCTCTCTCGCGATCTCCGTTATTCCTGAATGAAAGAATAACATTTCGCTATCTCTCGTGATCTCCGTTATTCCCGAATGAAGGAAAAACATTTCGCTATCTCTCGCGATCTCCGTTATCACCAAATGGGATAACGTCTCATCCGGGAAATTTCCCGTTATCTCCAAATGGAATAACGATTTTTCCAAGTCGGTCCGGAAGACCGTATAAATTTCCCAAATCGTATAAATTTCTCCTTAAATCTCCTATATCTCTACTAGAAATAAATCAAATAAGGAAACAGCCCCCGAGTTGTCAAGATTCAACTTCATCTACCTCTATTTCAGATTTGAAAGGGATTGAGAAGTATGCTCAAGTTTTTCCAAACTTCAGCTACCTCTATCTCTGATTCGAAAGGGATTGAGAAGTACGCTCAAGTTTTTCCAAACTTCAGCTACCTCTATCTCTGATTCGAAAGGGATTGAGAAGTACGCTCAAGTTTTTCCAAACTTCAGCTACCTCTATCTCTGATTCGAAAGGGATTGAGAAGTACGCTCAAGTTTTTCCAAACTTCAGCTACCTCTATCTCTGATTCGAAAGGAATTGAGAAGTACGCTCAAGTTTTTCCAAACTTCAGCTACCTCTATCTCTGATTCGAAAGATATTGTGAAGTACGCTAAAGTTTTTCCAACTTAAGCTACCTCTATCTCTGGTTCGAAAGAGATAGTGAAGTACGCTTCAGTTTCTCCAAACTTTAGCTATCTCTATCTCTGATTCGAAAGGGATTGAGAAGTACGCTCAAGTTTTTCCAACTTTAGATACCTCTATCTCCTCGATAGCGACGTAAGCTCTAGTTTCTTCAGGTGACAACCTCCATTAATTATCAAATCAGGTGACAACCTCCATTAATTGTCAAATCAGGTGACTCCTCCATGAATCGTCAAAACCTCAAGGATCCTAGACATGTTCCTAACTATCTAGTGAGACTTGAACAACGACCAAGGCTTGATTCCTCTGGGATACGTAGGTAGCCTTTCATTAAGGTCCAGCCATCCGACCACATTGGTCACCCTTTTCATGTCTCACTCCTTAGTGGTGCATGAGCCTTTCATAAGAGGTCCAGCCATCCGACCACATTGGTCACCCTGTTCATCCATCACTCCTCAGTGGTGAAGTAGCCCCTCAGAGAGGTCCAGATATCCGACCACATTGGTCACTTTCTTCATCTAGAATATCCCAGTAGGATCAGTCACTTGACCTCCCAGGTCACTTTCCCTTCTATTTCCCCAGCAAGAGACCAGTTTCTCTTCGCCATTCTCCAGTGGATCTTTTCCCGAACTACGGCCTGGCTTGATTCCTCAGGGATACGTAGGTAGCCTACTTTAGGTTTAGCCAACTCGTCACATATGACATCCCTTTTCCCCAGTGGATTCCGAACTACTATTATGGCTTGATTCCTCCGGGATACGTAGGTAGCCTTCCAAAGGTTCAGCCACTCGACCACCCTAGTCACCCAATCCGTCTCGACAATTCGCCAGATTGGATCCTTTTATTATCGACAACCCCACTCTCCCTGCAAGTGACGTTGCCGAGGGGCTTCTGTAAGTACCCAAATCTGGCTCATGCCTTCCGGTTAAGTTTTCCGTCAATTCCCCGGACTTTCCTAAAGTTCAGGGGCAATTTGGGAACTTTTCCAAACCTTCCGAGGGGTGAAGGACTTGTTAGGAATTAAAATTCCATGTAGTCCTTCGCTGGAAAAGCCCTTCTAGAAGGCCACCTTGCATGGTTCTAGAAATAAGCTGAGTCATCTCTGGATAAGACCGCATGGCCTCATTAGTCCTGGGGTTACAGCCGCACGACTTCATTAACCATTGTCAGAGTGCCTATAAATAGAGGCCTCCTCTACCCATTTTAAGAGGATTTCAAGCAGTGTTTCTATTCCAAAATACCACCATGAAATTCCAGAGAGCTGAGAGTGTCAAAAACCACTTCCCTCCTCTTCAAAACCCTTCCAAAGTTGGTCCTTCCCTAGGCAAACTTCAAGGAGATAGAGGAACACCACCATTGGTAACCTCTCCTCCTCTTTATCTTGAAATATACTTGTTATTATGTGATATATTGCTCCTTGCTTTACATATTGCTATATACTTGCTTGGTACTTGATATATTGTCATTAAAGATCCCATCTTTAAGCATGTAAATCATATTACCCCCTTCCCCCCTATCACATAGGATCCATGAAAGATCCAACCCAATGATGAACAATAAGACCTCAAAAAGGCTTGTTCTAGGGTAGATCTCTCACATGGTGATGTGAGAAGTAGCATCCTTTACACTTAAAAATGTCATCTTTATATAAAGTAGCATCCTTTGCACTTAAAATGTCATCTTTACATATAAAGTAGCATCCTTTGCTTTAAAAATAGCATCTTTATATAAAGTAGCATCCTTTGCACTTAAAATGTCATCTTTACATAAAAGTAGCATCCTTTGCATGTAAAGTATCATCTTTGCATATAAAATAGCATCCTTTGCTTATAAAATGTCATCTTTGCATATAAAAATGTCATCTTTTCATTAAAAATGTCATCTTTAGATTAAAATGCATTCCCCCATATCCCTCATGGTTGGATCTCTCTCCTAGGATTGCCTAGTGACCTTCATAAGGCACAAAAAGGCAAAGGATGAGTATAAAGATCCAATCTTTATACCCCTTCCCTAGTCCCCTTTGGTATTTGGAGCATCTCTTGGAGCTTAATGGTGTAAAGGTCCTATCTTTACATCATTTCCTCCATTTAAAGATGCCATAGACGGATTATCCTTTAGAAAAGGCTGAACCATAGCCACATATCTCCGATCATCACTTGAGACGAGCACAAATGTCCCGAAAGAGCTCAAATCGTCTCAAGATGTAGGATTGATGAGCAAAGGTCATTCTTTTCTAAAGAGTTTCATCCTTGTACTATAAAAAACGGTGTCCCTACCCCGATTAGATGTGACCCAAGGTCTCATCATGATGATCATAAGTCCAAGATGAGAACGGGACCAAAGTCCCGAACATATCAAAAAACCAAGGAATCCCGAGCGATAACCAACTCATGGTTTATACGTCCGGAAGACCACTTGGTACATTCCCTCCTTTTCAAAACACACATCCCACACACGAAAACACTAAGGCAAGCATGAAAAGCGGATCTTGGAAGACTTGCTTCGGCAAGGCTCTTTGGGTGAACGACGATCCGTTCTTCCCAAAGGGTAACTTAACCTTCGGACCCAAATCCTTTTTTTCAAAGTTTTGAGGAAATCAAAATGGCGTAGCGACTCCGTTTTTCAATTTAAACCGGACATTTCCAAACTGATGTGAGGTGGTGATCCCCCTTACACGAGAAAGTGGTTCCAAATAAAATAAAACAAAAAGAGAGCCGCTATCTTGGGCACCACATTCACAACTGCAAGAATTTGTTTCATTATGGCAGTTAAGTACTTTCTCTCTGTTGTTTTTCCTTTTACTTAAGATTTTGCTCGCCTTTCTTGTACTGAATCTCTTTCTTTTGGTATGTGCAGTTCTTACCCGAGCTCAAGAATCCCAGATGGAGAGAATCGTCGACTTGGGTGATCGCCGAAGGAGCTGCGGGACCATGGTCAAGCCAACGCTCGAGTTAGTAGGGAGAGCGAGGCCATCACTAGGAACAACTTGCTCCCAAAAGAAGGAGTGGGTATGGTGCCGATTTATGGGACTAAGCCCGTCTAACCCATAGAACAGGAAGTACAAGTGGAGGCCCCCAGTTTGAAGGGGGGGATATGCAGGTGGAGCAGAGGTCGAGCTCCGACTTGCAAGGATGGTTGGTCAGGAGTGCCCAGCCGTTGTGGTTAATTTAGAGCCCATATATCTGCTTCCCCCTAAACTAGTAGTTGTTGTGGGACCAAACAGATCTATATATAGCAGTTGGAGGCACTTAGATGTGGACATGCATGGCTTGCTTTGAAATGATATTTTATATTGCTTTCCTAGCTGGCATGCTCTACATTTCCTTACATGATTAGCATACACTTGAGGTAAGCCGGTTACCAAATTTGCATTGCCTAGGTTGGATAGGTATTTGAAGTTCAAGTGACTGATTCTCTTGTGCAATAGCCATGATTTCTTAGTTATGTTCTTAGCTACAAAACAAATATTAGTAACACTATAAATAATATTTAAATTAATTGCATATATGTTACCTTTTCTTTGTATAGTGAGAACGGTCTCCCGTAATAATATTTTTCACGTAACAGTTGGAAGTAGTAAATACACATTCCATACCTTTATCACAAAATTGTGATATGGAGAGAAGGTTATGTTTAACACCATCCACCAAAGAACCTTCTACACATTAACTGTGCTATTATAATGGATCCACGACCTACAGTTTTACCCTTAGTGTTGTCACCAAAGACAACTCGAGAACCAGATGCTTCTTCAATATCAGTAAGGAGATCTACACGGCTAGTCATATGCCTTGAGCATCCACTATCCAAAATTCAAATGTACTTACTTGCATAGGTTGAGACCATTAAGCATACTTGAAATGAAACATTAAGCTTATGATCCCCCATATTCTTTTGGGTCCAAAAAGTTAGTTCTTATTTGGCAGCCATATACCTGGCCACCACTTGAGCTTTGAGGCTCAATGGATCCAGATAGGTACTTCAAGAGGCATTTATAAGCCTTGTGAACAAAATCTCCACAACTTATACATTTAATTAAAATAAGCTATGAGGAGGTAGGTGAGTTGTTATCCAATTTGATCAATACTTCAGAAGATTTTGAAGTTTGAGCATGAACAAAAAAATTTAGGCACAAAGGTGTTGGTGCCTCCTTTGCTAGTAGGTTTCATATGCTTGGTTGAACCTTTACCGGTTGGAGCAGCCTTATCGGTGAGGACAGCTTTACTGGTGGCATTTCCTTAGCGATTGATGTCTCTTGACCGGTTGCAGCTGCTTTACCGGTTGAGGTTTCCAATCCAGCAACTTGACCAGCAATGTGAATACCAAGGTTCTAAAAAGCACTAGGCGGATGCTAGGCGGCGGAGCCGGGCCTAGCGCCTAGGCGTGGACTAGTCGGGATTAGTCGGGACCTAGGCGGGGCTTAGAACTAGGCGTTGGAGAGGAGTCTAGCGCCTAGGCGGGGCCTAGGTGCCCTTAGGCGGGGTCTTTTAGAACACTGGTGAATACCAGCTTTGATGTCACATTCACTAAGTGGGATATAAGGTCCAAGCTTAGGATCAGCTACCTTATTCTATTTAGATTTGTTTTTGTCAACCTTGTTGACCTTGATCTGTTCCTTCACTTTGGGATAGTTAATAGGAACAACAACAAAAGTACGAGTAGTACTTTTCTTCAGCATATCAGATGGACTATCATCAAACTTGTCTATCAAGTTCTCAATTATAGATTTAATAAATGACTTGTCATTGTTGCTAGAATTAAATCCTAAACTCATTGTAAGACATTTGGTCTTGTCGAATTGTTTCAACAGCGACTTTGTATTTGGAATAAGAATCAATAGTCTTGGTGAGAGAATTGTTTCTTGAAAATAAATCATCAATTTGACCAAGACATATATTGAGTTTGTTTTTGAGATCTTGATTTTCTTTCTCACCTGATTAGACTCAAGCGTGTTTTCTTTTAAAACTTTTATTTCTGATTTAAACGAGTTATTTTCAGTTGAGATTCTTTTGAAATCACTATCCATGACTTTGTGAACATCATTTAATTTTTTAAAGTTAGAAAACAGTTCATTCATCACCTCTTCCTATCAGACTTAGACAGGTTAGGCATGTGATCAATAGTTGGTTGAAAGGTTAATGATGATGGTTCAAAGTTGGGATCAAAGTTGGGTAAGGAGGATGTTGGTTGAGAGCTTAGGTTGGCTAAGGTCTTCTGGAATTGAATCGGTCGTGGTTCAAATACATGTTGGGATTTGTATGTTATTGGTTGGGCTTGTGTTTGATAGGTCGGTTGTGTCGGTTGCATCAAGGGCTTGAGAGTTGGAGGGGGTTTTCTTTGACCGTAGAGAGCTCCACCTATACTCTAAATTTTGAAGTTATAGGGATTCTCAATCCTAGGTATAGGTTCATCATAATATGACAAATAAGATCTCATGGGTGTGGTAGTGTCATTGTAGGGGCTTGACTGGTCAATGGAATTTCGGTAGATGGGCGACTGTAAGGGAGTTGGTCCATTTTCTGTTCCATCAAGGGCCACAAAACAGCATCAACTTAATCATCTAAGTCAGCATTCTCATCTTTTGAGTCGGTCTCAAATCAGACAGGCATATCCTTTTTTATTCCTTCTTCGTCTATTAGGCTCTTGGATCTAGAATTCTTCCTGAAGGGTTTCTTCTTAAGAAGTTAATACTTAGGTTGATGGCATTTTGAGGCAAAGTGGCCAGGATTCTTACAGTTGTAGCAAACAAACTCACCTTGGGCATTCTTACCATCGGTTGAGGATTGACCAGATCTTTGGAAGTTTCAAGATCTTTGAAATGAAGAAGGTTTGGAGTGGAAGGGTTTGTTGCTATGTTGTTGGGATTTTTTAAAGTATTTGAACTTTATGTAGTTTCTGGCAAATGTAGCAAACTCATCATCCTCAGAAGGCTTGTTATAATTGATGTTGGTTTGGGTCGGTTAAGATTGAAAGGTTGAAGTGGAGTTATTGGCAAACAGGTTATTGAACAAGGAAAAGCCGGGAAAGATCTTAGTTTGAGCTAGCTGAGAGAGATTTTTGAATTGTTTTTTACTCCGTCAAGTCTGTTGTGGTCTTTCACATACAGAAATAAAGTAGAAACAATATTCTGAATGTGAGTCTTGTCCAAGTCTCTGCATTCTTTCAAAATAGCTACCGTAACATGCCATAGATCTCCAAGGGAATCAAGAAAACGCATGTTAAGATGTTTCATGGTATATAGTCTACCTAGAGAAGCACAAGAATTACTTATCTCACAGAATCGGCAGTACGTTTCTCTTAGGGACTCACTAATATTCTTTTTGAAGGACTCAAATTCAGATACACTTTTGTACAATCGGTTGTCTTTTGCCACTTGGTCTCCTTCGAAGTATATTAAGATGCTTTGCCAAACTTGCTGAGATGTCTCATGTTCTTTACCTTCTTGTACAGCCTATCCTCTGGGAAGGTGTCCGCTCCCTTTCAACTCTAGGAGGGGACCTTTCCCTCTTATCTCTTCATCGAGGTGAGCGGACTACGACTGAGGGCGCACCCCTTGCTCTGGGAGGCGACCTGCCCCTTGTTCTGTCGGCCTCCAACTGTCTTCTTTGGGCCGAGTCAGCCTCCTGTTCCCTGTTGTTGTTGTGCCTATCTCATAGGTCCCCTGCACGATCAACCGAATTACCAGCTGGGCAAGGTCTTTCGTTTCTCCCTTCCCCCTTGAAGGCCCATGGCCCAGTTCTTAGGTCGATGAGAAGTTTGTGACAGAGCTATCTCGTGGGACCTATGGTTGCCCTTTATAGGAGAATTCGGCAGCTCAAACAACTCGTCATGAACTTCTAACAAACTCTGCAACACCTTTGACCTTTTTAAGGGTATGTCTCTCCTACTAAGGTGAGGAGCTGAAGGACCTGATAGGTCGTCTGTAGTCGTTTGGCCCGTTTAGTGTTTCTTACTCTATTGACCACCTCCCTAGATGGTTATTGGTCTCTTCTCCCTCCTTCTATCCTGGATCCTCACTCTGTCTGCCACACTGTTTGAATGGGTAGGTCTCCTAAGTGGATTTCCAGTTGGAGGAGGGGGAAGGTTTGTCGTGCGGTTTCTAGTACCAACATCTATGCCTGTGTTGTTTCCACCGTCGGCTTTGTCATTTGCTTGATCACTTGAGGCAGTTGCGGTATGTCCGTCTGATACCATGTTAGCAAGTTGACAAGATTTCAAGGTCTAGTATTCAACGACCCATCAGGTAATGGGTAGTCCTACAACACGTCATTGTACAATGCTTAAGGCTCTCGGTTGAGTAGTTCCTGGCAATGGAACCAAACTGATGATGCATAAATTGTCCGTATCAGCCTTAGTCCAGCTATATGTTATAATCCGGCTAATAGGACCTGAAGCCATGAACAAACGACTAGCTGGGATTGTTTTCGGCTAGTACCCTCCGACGTGATGATGAGATATAGTGTATGAGTTTATGAAAACCGTATTGAAATGACGTATATCTCAAATGCTAAAATAACGTTACCTTTTTCTGTTGTGTATAGAGTGGTATTTATAGTGTTATCATTGGATGTTTATGAATCACGTAAATTATGGAGGGATATTAGGCGTAACCGTCTACGAGAATATAGGAAACGGTTATTTATGGCGACGTGGGTTTATGCACGTTTAGTTTGTTCGAGGTCGCCTACCGAGGTCGACCTAAATTCGTGTCTTGACTAGGCAAAGATTGTATAAGGGGTAGATCATGCATCAAACGAAGCTAGCTAGGTCAATAACAAGGAAGGTCGGATAATAAGTTTGATCGACTGACCTAATTGGTGGAGATCACGTGATTCAATGATGCTTTAATGAGTATTTTACCCTTAATGGGCATTTGGGCTTGATGTGACGTAGGGCCAGCACGTTGAACCTGATCCGTCACTTTTATTTCGTACAATAATAATAATACTTGGATTGAATTAGTATCATTGTTTGACCCCTTTATGTTGGAACCATATTAATTTGAACCTATGTTCTAAAAATCATTCGCCGTTAGGCGGCCATACAATATCATAATTAACTTCAAATCCGTCTGTAATAGATATTAAGATAATATTTGCATTGAATCTAACATTAAAACGTGATGATTAATTTCAAATCCGCCTAGGAGTCATGCCTGCAAATTGTAATTTAGTATTTTCAGTTAAAATTTCATTATATTTATTATTATTTACATTTAAATTATTTATTTGCGAGTTATTGTGAAATTTTCAACTATATCTCACAAGGGTATTATAAATTATGACCAAGTCTCAACCCCGCTTAGACCCTGTTTCTCACCTAGGCGCTAGGCCCGACTCTGACACTTAATATCTGCCTAGCGACTTTTAGTGTTTCTCACCTAGGCGCTAGGCCCGACTCTGACACTTAATATCTGCCTAGCGACTTTTAGAATCGTCAATTTGGAACCACCTACAATTGCAAAGGAAATAATCAAGCAAAAAGAAAAATGAGCAAAAAAATGCAATTTAGATACTAATAAGCCGACTCATCTGCAACTGTTTTTAGTAAACCCTTAATCGAAAATGACTAATACTTGCCAACAGATTCGAAAGCAATCGCACAGAGGTTGTCCAAAAAACTAGATAAAATAAAAACCAAAATTAAGCCACTCATTATTGCAAGATATTTCACTTCTCTCAAATAAGTCAACCCAAATATATTCCTTTCACAAGGACAATTGGACCCTCTACTTGGTTGAAACATGATAGTTAGCCACCGACGATCACAAAATTCTAGCAACGGTTGCCTGGTTTGCAGTTAAGCACACCGGCTTTGTAGGTCATTGAACCCACGAGAGTAGACGGTCTAGCGCTTAAGCTAGAAGCCCTAGCATAAGTAGTCGATGAAGCTCCGGCACCGGACTGACGGAAATAGGCTCCGTTCAACATCAAGTCCCCTTCCGATCTCCAATTCCAATGCCTCCATTCACTCTCTGGCGAATTTTCATGCTTTGTCACCTCTTTGTTGAATCTCCGGTCGGGGGCGAGAAATCTATTGCCTTGGCTATTGATAGTAGGGTTTGCACTCCCACCGATTGCATACATTTCCCAATGTGTATAGTCATTGTTCACCACATGAAAATACCCATGTCTACATCTGCAAATTAAACAGCTTGATCTTGTCAACTTTCCAACTTATTTAGGAAAAATAATTTTATCAGCATATATATGGTCCCAAATATGATGAAAATATGGCCTTGACTAATCTCTCAAAATGGTGTGAACATGAGAAGGTTTGAAACAAGTTTTTTGTAGGTAATTTCCATAAATATCATTCACATGAAATAAGTGGCATTAGTTGTGTCGAATTTGTGTACAATGCAGTCTGACGGTAGGAAGTTCAGATGTGACAATATAAAAGTGCCTATAATTACATAATGTAACCATGTGAGCTAGAAATTTCTTTTAGATTAATGTTCATGTAATAATCAAAATGGTGTGAACATGTCAAAATATTTGCAAACAGATTTCATGAAATTATGCTTGTCATCATCAAACAAGTGGCTTGTGACTTAAAGCACCAACTCAATGTGACCAAGTGTATATGCAATATTCAAACAAAAATTCATGCAATTATCAAATACTTAAGGCTAAAAAAGCAAAAAAAAAAATCAAGAAAATTACCTAGGCATTCTTTGAACAAGTCCTTCTCCGAAATGGTTGAACGCGATAGTAACTTGCATGTTCTTATCTTGTGTATACGAGTCGCTATGCCCTAAGAGCATGACCTTATCATGATGAGTCATGTAGTTGTTTGAGATGGTAATGGCCGTCGATCCATGTATGGCATCGATGAGTCCATCATGACAATTCGACAAAGAACAATGATCGATCCAAACATGTTTCGAATCGAATATAGAGATCCCATCTCCATCAGAAACAGTCCAATGTCCAGAATGCTCAGGGGAGTTTCTGATAATACCATTCCCACCTTGCTTACAATCATGTATGTGGATGCCATGTATGATGATGTTTGTAGCATAATGTATCGTAATGCATGGCCCTTCAGCAATGTGGACACTTACACCTCTTCCATCAATGGTTTTGTATGAGTTCATGACAAGTTCTTGCCTTAATTGGATGACCATGTCACGTTTGAAGATGATCCATAGTGGTTCATCTTGAATCACTGCGTGTCTGAGTGTACCTGGCCTAGGGTTGACCGGGTCATCATTTCCGGAGTCGGTCACCACGTAGATTCGACCATTTCGGCCTCCCATTGCATTCTTTCCGAATCCAATGGCACAATCGGCTAACCTCTGGCGGTTATGTACCCAGTTGGGGTCGCACCGCCAGCAGTCGTCGATCGGGTTCCCCGTCCCACATGACAAATAACCCAAGTTCCTCCTTGACTCATTGATGCTCCTGTCAAAAAAAAAAAAGAAAAAACATATATATGAAAATGTTGAACAAACTAACTAACAGTACAGACAACCAGTTGTTTGAACCAGTGTTGTCGATCAAACATAAACACGTGTGACAAAACAAGTGTGTGTTTGTGTGTGTACCTATGAACATCTTGAACTACTGAATCAGGGTTTTGTTGAACATATGAAGAACAAACAATGAGTGGACTTAGGAGAGAAAACAAGAGGATTAAAGAGAAGGGATAAAGGGTAGCCATTGTCATTGCCATTTTCTTTTCACTTAGTTGGAAAGATTGGTAGAGAGCAAAAGAGAGGTGGGGTTATTTAAAGGACTAATGGCGGAATATATGGCGTAATTGAACCATGAATGGGGGTCCACATGGTTGTAATTTCCGGGTTTTATTTTCTTTGTTTCCCATTTGGTAGTTTAATCAGTTAGGGTTCATTTCAGTTCAAAAAGAGGAATAAAGTCAAGATTGAAATGTCTTTTTGACTTTTGTCATGTCTCGTACGATTCGTCATCATTTCCCCACCTTTTCCAAATAAAGGTGGAATTGATCCATAACTTATGGTGAAAAAGTGAATTTGATTTTGGAAAAGTGTGGTTCCCCATTTTCTTAATATCTGTCACAATTAATAGGTCCAAGTTCATAACAAATGTGCTATACTTATTATGGCATTTATTATACAACGATAAAATTATATTGGTGGTGGTGTTGATGCCGAAAGCGGTGGTGTTGATAGTGGTACAAGGATGGTGACAAGGTTGGAGAAATAAATTAAACACTAATATATGTTATTTTTAGTTGTGTTGGTGGTAGTAGTAATGATGGTGAAATGGCGGCGATGGTAGTTGTGAGCAGCGGTGATGGTGGTAGTTAGTGGTGTGGGTGGTGAAGATTGTGTTGGTGGTAACAACGTGTGATGGTGATGGTAGCGATGGTGGGGAAGTGGTGATAAAGATGGTGGTGAGTGGAAAGTGGTGGTGGTGGTGGTGGTGTGGCTCGTGATAAATGATGTTGGTTTTTTGAAATATAAACATTTTATTGATTATGTATGCAAATCAGCTCATATATTTTGGGATTTATGCAAATAATTCCATGTATATCTACATCAATAATTATATGTGAACGGAATAATTTGTGATGGGCCGAGCCTAATACTTTTCTACGAGCTATAGGCCCAGCAGGCCCACCAAATGATCAACTACGAGATGTCAGATCAAGGCCTGGGTTATGGCCCGTCCAACAACGGATGGCGGTCGTCGCCACTGAGCGACCAAGCCCATCCAAGCGACGAGCCAATATACCCTTGAGCAAAGGTTTGGACCTTAGCCCGTCGATACGTCAAGAAGAGATCGTCGTCAGTGAGCCATGACCCACTTAACGACGAGCCTTCCAGCCACGCCAAACTTATCCTTTTCACCAGTGAGCGTCGTTGTTGGACGACCAATTCTCAAATATCGCACACTCGTCGAGTCACCTCTCAAAGAGACGACCTAATTGGACGTACAGTTCCAGGTCGTCCCTTCTATTAAGCTTCTTCAGCAAGCTTGATTAATTAGCTAATTTGGGATAATGTCAGACCTGCTACAGTGCCTTGTTACACGTGCAATCATCTAACCAGTAATAATACCAAAAGGTGTACAGGTTGACTTTCCCTTATAAGCTAAGCTACTTATCAGTGTCAGGTGTTGCAGAGTCCTTATTTGGGCGGACCAACCCCAGCGTGACACGTGTACATCTAGGGTACAACGCTGATCCAACGGTTGGTATCAATCCCATCCAACGATTCTGGTGAAAACCCTAATATCACTACTCCCACTATAAATAATAGAATAGTATCATGGACAAAGGTAATGCTTTACTACATATTTACGTATTCTTGCACTCTCCATACCATTGCCACCATATTTTCAGTCCATCATCTTATTCTCACGCCTAGGAAAGCTTAGGAAAGACCCCCGGCGCAGTTTCATTGTTGTTTCTGTTGGTGTGCAGATCACGAAGCTAGCTCAATCATTCGCTGGACCCAAGAACTGAGCCCAACACGCTTTCCTGCGCGATCAGATTGGTTCCATTGCCGGAAAAGTTGTTAGTGATCTCCAGCAAAAGAAATATAGCCGAAAAAGTCTGGAAAAATGGAATCAGATGGACACACGGCAAGCAAATCCACCGGAGATCAAGATATACCTCCTCCTCCTCCACAAGGCCAACAACAAAACCCTAGACCACCCTCTCCACCTAGGAACCCTAATCAGAGGGTTACCAGGTCACAAGGGGTGGTTGATGACATAGGCCTTCAAACAGCTAGAAGGAGGGAGAAGAGACCAGCTCCAGAAAGACATCGACGACCTCCACTGGAAAGGAGACCTGAGGTAACTACTGAACGTCGTGTGGGAGGCCCATCCAACCCACACCTCGACAGAGCTACTTTCCTCGTCGAAAGGTCAAATGCCCTTAAGGAATTCCTGCAAATCCAGAATGAACTCATCCAAATGGCGGCGCCGCAAGCCCCACAGGCGTCTCACCATATTGTCTCGTCTGGAAGAAGAAGGAACCGGAGGAGAGAAGGTCGTCGAGATGACGTCGTCACTGGAGAAGAACGAGTGGTACCCCAGATTGACCTCAGAGACCACATTAATCAACGCCGTAGCGAAGGAGCGCCCTCCCAACAACGAAGAGAGGGAGAGATAGATGCTCGTAGAATCATGGCAGTCGAAAATCCAGAAGCAAATCAGAACCAAGTAGTTCAAGGTCGTCTGGGAACGCCCTCGTTGAGAAATGAACGGGCACCGAGCTATAGGGAGAGAACCCGAACTCCCCCTCGTCGCGAACGAGAAATATCCAGATCGTACAGACCATCCCCGTCGCCGAGCTTCAGAGGGGAGAGATCCATCTCACGACGACTCGCTCCCACAGAGAGACAACGGTCTAATACCGTTGCTCGGGGGCCTTGTCAAGATAGGATACCCCCAGCCGGCCCAGCAGGAGAAGTTGATATGAGAAAATTCTTGAGACTCAAGCGTCAGGTGGAAGAGCTGACGAACAAAAGAAACAAGATGGATAGCGACGACTCAGAAGATGATTGTGGTACCATGAATCCCTTGGCTCCCTGGATGCTTGAGACGGGACCTCCTGAACCAGGTTTTAAACTTCCCGACTTGAAACAATATAACGGCTCTACGAGTGCCGTTGATCATATACAGCATCTCGAAGCCCAGATGTATGTAGTGGCAAGAGCCTCAGGCCACGACGATGTCATGTGTAAGGCCCTGACAAGCACGCTAAACGACGCTGCTTTACGATGGTTTAGGAGCCTACCTAAGGGGAGCATTGAATCGTGGAAGCAAATGAGAAAGAAGTTTTTGGGAAGGTTTGCAACGGCGGGAGATCGTTGTAAGACTGTAAACGATCTCAGTAACATTTCGCAAGGAGCCGGCGAGATCTCTATGAGCTATTTCAAAAGGTTTAAGAAGTTAGTGGACGAAATTGATGAAGACCTGACCGATAGGGAAATTATCAATTGTTTCAGACACGGTGTTGTTTCCTCCACTTTGGACTACGAGTTGCAAGTCCACCCGGCCAAATCTCGAAAAGATCTCTACGCCAAAGCATACGCTGTCGCCGAGGCTGAGGAGAGGAAGTTACAAAGAGAAGGAAAGGCTGTCGACGAGGTTGAAACAGCAAAATCTAAGAAGGACAAGGCTGGAGAAAAAGGAAAGAACAAAGTGAAGGCTGAAAAAGTTCCTGAGTCATACACCCCTCTGACCGTGTCAAGGGCCGAGATTTTAAGCAATGTGGATTTTGGCCCGGCGCCAAAGATGAACCCCAACGGGAAGGGGAAGAAAAACATGAACAAGTATTGTGAATACCACAGAGATAAGGGGCATGACACTGAGGAATGTTTCAGTCTGAAAAAGATTATTCAAAGATGGATCGACGATGGACGACTTGAGGAGTATGTGAGGAAAGATCGTCAGGCAGCCAACACTCGAGCTGCTAACGACGACCCTCCACAGAGGCATCCAAGAATGGTCTTGGTAATTTCTGAAGAAACAAGCAAAAATCAAATCAAGTGCGCCATCTACCATCTCAAGAAAGCCCCTCATGTTCCCCAGAAGTCGGAGATTCCAAATGACGTGATAAGCTTTTTTCCCTACGAGCTGCCGGCCAATCCATTAGCTCGTCAACAAACTTTGATCATACCTGGCTTAATTGACAACTGCGAATCAAGGAGAATTTTAATTGATACTGGAGCAGCCAAGGACATTTTGTTTTACAACGTCTATCAACGGATGGGCCTACCCGATAGCCGACTAAGTCCTTACTTAGGTCGTCTAGAGGGATTCACCAACCACCGAGTAGACGCAAAGGGCCAGATCGACCTTCCAGTTGACATCGGGGAACACCCGTTGAGAACCATCAAAACTGTGACTTTTATTGTGATCGACGTCGTCAGTGACTACCACGCCATTCTTGGCCAACCTGGCCAAGCCACTTTGGGGATCGTCGCCTCAGTTCCTCATCAACGAGTCAAATTTCCTTCACGTGCTGGAATTGGATATGTGTTGGGGACGGCCCCAGAATTCCTAGAGCACGTACTGAAGGCAAAGCGGACCATTGAAATAGATGACCCCGATCACATTGTGAAGCTCTCCAAATCTGTCAAACAAACAACGACCTCTTACGCCAGCGTCTTGACAATCAAATGTATAGATGATCCAGAAGTCTTTGCCGAAGTATTCACGGACGACCAAGCCGCGGAACCACAACTTTTGGTCGCCCAAGAATCGGGGGCCGAGCTGGATAAGTTAATTGACGATGAGGTTCCAGATCTGACCCCTGAGGCAAGAAGAAAGATCAAAGAAATTGTCATTGAATCCATGGACTTTAGAGATGATGCTCCCGAGATGAAGCCGGCCGACGAGCTAGTTGAACTGGTCATTAACCCTAACTATCCAGAGCAGAAAATAAAATTGGGGTCTCAGTTATCCACTGAGGAGAGGGAAGAGATAATCTCCCTACTCAAACAGAACCTCGATGTTTTTGCCTGGAAAGTGGACGATATGAAGGGTATTAGAGAAGATGTGGCAGTTCATAGGCTTGGAGTGAACCCTACCATGAAGTTCAAAGAATAAATGTGCCGAGTTTTTTCAACTGAGAAAGAGGTCGCTATAAAACAAGAAATTGAGAAATTGCTGAGCGCTGGAATTATTGTGAACGCTGGGTTCACGACTTGGTTGGCTAATGTGGTTCTAGTGAAAAAACCAAATGGGAAGTGGAGACTTTGTGTAGATTTCACCGACTTAAACTTGGCATGCCCCAAAGATAGTTACCCCTTGCCCAGAATCGACAAGCTCGTCGACTCTGTGGCCGGACATGCAACTCTGAGCTTCCTCGATGCATACTCTGGCTATCACCAAATAAAGATGGCCGAAGAGGATATTCCGAAGACGGCCTTTCAGGCCGCAGGGGGAACGTATTGCTATACGAAAATGCCTTTTGGGCTCAAGAATGCCGGAGCAACGTATCAAAGAATGATAAACAAAGTGTTCAAGGAGCAGATCGGTGATAACTTGGAGGCCTACGTTGATGACATGGTCGTCAAGTCTAAAAAGAGAAAGCATGTCGACGACCTACATCAGACTTTCATTAATCTACGAGCCAATGACATGGTCCTCAACCCAGCTAAGTGCGTCTTCGGAGTTGCAGCAGGAAAATTCTTAGGATTCATGCTCTCACAGCGGGGAATCGAAGCCAACCCTGAGAAAATCAAGGCTTTGATTGACATGGCAGAACCTACGAGCATCAAGGAGGTTCAACGCTTGAACGGACGGGTAGCGGCTTTAGGTCGTTTCATTGCCAAGTCCGCCGAGAGATCGCTTCCATTTTTTAAAGCTCTCCGAGGTGCTAAGGATTTCAAATGGACGGAAGAATGTTCCCAGTCATTTAATCAGCTAAAAGAGTATCTTGGCTCCCCACCACTCCTCCAAAGCCCCGTAGCAGGGGAAGATCTCTATGTTTACCTCTCGGCGAGTGACAAAGCCGTCGCCGCCGTATTGGTTAGGGAGGAAGGTGGAACGCAGAGGCTAGTTTACTATGTTAGCAAGGCTTTATCGGATGTAGAAACCCGCTATTTTAACGTGGAGAAGATCGCTTATGCCCTCGTCATCACAACACAAAAGCTACGAGCTTACTTCTCTGCCCACCCCATCATTGTTTACACCAATACCCCATTGCGCAAGATATTGCACCGCCCTGAAAGCTCCGGTCGTCTACTCAATTGGAGCATTGAGCTGACGGAATTTGATATTCGTTATGTGGCAAGAAAGGCTCTGCAAGCACAGGCCCTGGCAGACTTCCTAATTGAAACGTAGTTCACCACTAACGACGATCAAAGGCTGCCGCAGAAAGTGAGCAAGGGAAAGGAGGTCAGCGACCAGCCAGTGGAGTTAGTCTTGCCTATGGGATGTTGGAAAATCTATTCAGACGGGTCGGCTTCTAGAAATCTGAGTGGGGCAGGGATCGTTCTTGTCGAACCAGAAAGCGGAACAGTCTTTGAAGAAGTGTTGAGATTCAAGTTCCAAGCATCGAACAACCAAGCGGAGTACGAAGCACTTATAGCGGCCATTGAATACGCCAAGTGTTTTGGAGCCAACAAAATTGCGGCTTATTGTGATTCCCAGTTGATCGTGAACCAAGTGCGTGGAGAATATCAGGTCGTCGACTCCACCCTTCAAAAATACCATTCTTTAGTCGGAGAATTGGTTCAGGGATTGGAATTTTGGGCCATCCAAAGAATTGCTCGTGAAAACAATGAACACGCCGACCTACTCTCGAAACTGGCGACAGATCAACTCCCTGAAGACGAGCATGGCCACCACTTGGCCTATCTCGACCAGCCAGCTTATGAACGAGTATGGGTCATGTGCGTTGGAGACGGCCCAAAATGTTGGATCGACGAGCTTAAAGCATTTATGAAAAATATGAGTTGCCGTCTGATGAGGTTTTTGCGCGACAAATCAAAAGAAAGGCAGCCAGATTCACAGTCGTAGAAGGAGAACTATACAGACGATCTATCACCAGACCGTTGCTGAAGTGCGTCCACCCTGACAAGGTAGTTCAATTGCTCTTTGAGGTACATCAAGGAGAGTGCGGGGGCCACCCTGGGGCCCGCACATTGGCTGATAAATTAATTACCGTGGGGTACTACTGGCCCCATCTCCGTGAAGATGCCAAACAGTTTGTGAGAAAATGTGATACCTGCCAGCGTTTCGCCGACCTCCCCAAACTCCCGACGACTGAGCAAACCCCGGTCATGGCTGCTTGGCCGTTTGACATGTGGGGTGTTGACCTAATTGGGCCTTTTCCACAGGCCAAGGGAGGAGTCAAATATGTGATTGTGGCGGTTGACTATTTTTCAAAATGGGTGGAGGCCAAGGCCTTAAACAAGATTACTGAGAACAATGCCCTAAGCTTCATCCATGATTCAATATGGTGTCGCTTTGGAATCCCAAGGGTAATTGTTTCAGACAACGGCCTGCAATTTTCAAGGAAGTTTGAGCAGGAATTGAACAGAATGGGCGTCAAACATTCTAAGTCGTCTGTTGCCTATCCCCAAGGCAATGGGCAAGCTGAAGCGGCAAACAAGCTCGTCTTGTCGGCTCTGTGTAAGAATCTTGAAGGAAGAGATACGAGATGGTTGGACGGACTCCCATCAGCTCTCTGGGCTGTCCGCACAACCACCCGGGGGCCTACGGGGGAAACCCCATTTGCTTTAGCCTACGGCTCTGAGGCAATGGCTCCCGCCGAGCTTCAACTTCCAACCGATCGGGTGGCATTCTACGATGTTGGAAAAAATATACACAACAGACAGGTCGACCTAGACCTCGTGGACGAACGGAGATTGGACGCCCAATTGAGAATGGAAAATTACAAGAAGAAAACCAAGGCTTACCATGATAAGAAGGTGAAGAAAAGGTTCTTTAAGGTCGGAGATCATGTTCTCAGAAAGATTGAAGCGACGGGACTCAAGGCCCGCCAAAACAAACTTTCTCCCAACTGGGAAGGACCATACATCGACACTAGTGTGGTCAGAGAAGGAACCTACCGCCTAGCTAAACCAAATGGTGAAAAGCTAAAGCATCCATGGCACGCTAACCATCTCATGAAGTACTACTTTTGAGATCGTCGTCATCAACAACTCAGCGCCCTCAGGGCACCCTATCTGTGGTTCATAGTTAAAATTTTTATTGTCATTTTGTGAAAATTCTGGAAGTATGTAAGGGATGATCTATAAATCCCAGGAGTCGTAGAAAGTGATCAAGTCGACTATGTACGATTGTTAATCAGAAATTATCAATGAAAACTCATCACTTCACTGAACTTCGTCCATTGCAAATTCAAGAAGCTTAGAACGGTTGAAGCCTGACTTCGACCCTTACAACTACTTTGATCGAGTATAAAGATCTCTCAAAGCAAAGACTTTTGACACTTACACTCACTTTAGCCAAGTATAAAGGTTAGATGAAGCCAGACTTCGTCGAACGCTATAACGGAACAAGACGACTCGTCCATGGAGTCTTTCCAACGAGCAAAAACCTACGGACTTTCGTACTATTCCTACGAGCCATTGAGAAGTTGAGAAAATACAAGGTTGAACAAAGGTCAACCACAATAGGACGACCCAAGTTCTGGTCATCGCTCACGACGATCAGTCACACCTGTCCTCAAACTTACTCGTTCAATAAGTTATCACATGCTATCTACGTTAACGTAGATTAACAAACAAAAACTAAGGCATTGAATAACTTAATACGTCGATAAAACGAGTAAACATTGTACGACCCCCTCTAAACAATGAGGAAACAGGTCGGCTACATTACAAAAATTAAAAATTGTTTGAGACAATGTTTGGGACCACCACCAAAAGAAGGAACATTGTTTACCACATTACAAACGATCTCAGAAAAATCAAATAATTATTGGGGATCAACACCGGTATTGGATGGAGATGCATCAGGATCAGGGCCGTCTCCATGGAAGTTGGCATAATAAGCATCGAAGTTCTTGGGATCAACGGCTGGAACTGGCCACTCGTCCCTTCCTGCCTTCTCGTCGTCTTCCTTGATAATGAGCAAATCGTTGTCATTGAAGGGAACGAGAGGGTGGATGAGACGAGCCTCCTGGTCATGAGATGGCTCTGAGCAAAGGTCGGCCAATTTCCTTACGGACATTAAGTCTTTGGTTTCTGGGCAGCCAAGATCCGCCGCGCCAAGTGCCTGGTCCCGACCTGAAAAAAGCTGCTGGCTTTGTCGGTGACGACCTTGAGGAACTCACCACCCCTTTTAAATTGCTCCACAGCATCCAGTTTTGCATCGTCCAAGGCGACCTGATGAACGGCCCTCATCTCCTCGATCTGAGTCCGAGCAGCCTCATAGTCAGACTTCATTTTATCAACTTTATTCTCGGCGGCCTTGAGACCAGTCGCCAAGATCTTTCCATCCTTCTCAAGTTTGGCCCTATCAGCTCTCAAGATTTCTGCCTCCTTCAAAATCTCATTTTTCTGGGCCATTAATGACTCGTAAGCTGTGGTCAATTGGACGACGTTGGCTTCTGCCTCCTTCAACTTCTTCTCAGCTTCTTCCTTGGCCGCCACCGACTGGATCAGCTGCTCATTCTCTTTTTGCTCGGCGTCATAATAGGCCTTGAAGTCCGCCGTCATGGCCTCCATCATCGACGTCATCTACAACCAAATTATTATTATTAGTACAAGTATAAAACGAAGAGAAAGACGCGCGGAAAATACAAGACGGAATTACCTCAGTTTGCATCATCCCGAAGCGAGCATGATAGGTCGTCAGACTCATCTTAGCCCCCCTCATTTGGCGGACAAGATCAGCATCCTTACCCCGTTTGGTCAAGGCCGTCCCCAAGAGGAGGGCAGGACCACTTCTTGCCAAACAAGGAACCCCAGTTATCTGAGGAACCTTACCAAACTTGGTGGCCATTTCCAAAGCCTTTGCCCTGGTAAGTACTCCGGAATACGAGCCAGGAGTTTCAGCTCGAGGGGTTGAAGGGTCGGAGGAGCTGATAGGGTCGTTGTCGGCTCTCTTTCTCTTTTCCTTATCTCTCCCAGAGCCAGCAGGATGGTTTTTCCTCTTCTTGGAGACGTGGCTCCCTTCCCCGACGACCTCATGATTGGAGTCTGAATTTCCAACGTCCTCAGGGTTAACATGCTCACCCTCAACGACGATCAGTTGGTTTTCAGCATCAGCAGCCACACTTGACTCAACTCCAACCTCTTTCTCCAGTTCGTCGACCACGGTTTGACGGCCTCCAGTGTTCAAGCCTTCAGCGACGACCTCCCTCTCAATTAGGGGGATTGCACCAGCAGGATTGTCCTTGGGAAGCTGATCGTTCCTCTTCGACTGATTCTCTTGACAGTCGTAGATGGCATTATTCGCCGCTCTATCCTTCTTTGCCTTGGTTCGCGCATTGGGTCTGATTGCCTCGTTCATGCTCATGTCTTCCTTTTCAGTAAGGTGGATATACTTTTCGGAAAGAACTGCCAAATAAGAATGAAAAAGGTTAAGTCAATCACGACGAGACAAAACGACAAATTATCAAAGTAAATAGACGAGTGTTGAGAGAGCCCAACCCCTAAACATCTCAAGGTTCTCGCAACGCTCTTCAGGATGGTCAAAGCGGGCGCCAGCACAATTAATGCAGTTGTCTTCCCAAGTCAAGTCGTTGTGAACGACCCAGACTGGATAGCGAGTGTCAAGGTTTATCTTTACTAAAGGATCAGGGCCCTTCGACGGCTTAGATATAATGCCAACCCTTATATACCTCCAGTGAGAGGCTTCAATGTCCGTGAACGACACCCATCCAAGACTTAGCAGATGGTCAATCTTTCCCTTCAGCTCGTCGGCCCACGGAGCTTGAAACACATGGTCGTCGGTAACAAAATCATGACTCTCAGGCCAAGGAAACTGCCATCCTACCCGGCTCTCCACCAGGATCATATGATTGTCCCATCCGTACACTTTATTTTGAGTATCATGGAACAAGCCTTGAACATTCCTAATGGAAGACACGCTTACTACGGACTTCCCGTTCTTAATAGATCGTTTCGTCCGATAGTATTGACGAAACACTTTATTGCATGGCTCGTAGCCAAGAAATCTGCAGACGATTATGAAGCATGATAAGACCCTAACAGTGTTGCCACTCAACTCCATCGGCACACAACCTGAATCTTCCAGAAACTCATTGATAAAGGGGTCCAAGGGCAACCTCAGTCCAAGCTCGAACTGTTTATAGAAGAAAGCAACTTTCTTCTTCTTTGGTGAGTACGCCTACGAGGCTCGTACTCTTTCAGGCTAAGATACTCAAGCTTGTAATTGTTAGCATGAACTCTGAACGAACTTCGAAGGGAATCTATAAACAGCTTCGCATTATCTCCCTTCGCCCTTGTACTGACCTTAGTGATGGCCCAATCACCTTGTGCCCCGCCTCCGAAGTCTAGCTCATTCCCTCCAGCCCGTACACTGGTATGGAAGGCGTCGACGATCCTAGTGCCCCCCACACTCGTGCTAGCTTCGTTCATTTCTTGAGCCGGCTGATCAGGGTGGCCGTCGTGATCCATGTCTACAAAATAAGGAAAGACAGAAGGGGAATCAGTCCTAACATTTGCAGACGATGACCTAACTATGGGCAACCTAGATTCCCCTACAACTAAATTCCTAAGTGAATCACGACGGGACAAAGAGTAATTGGCTCTTATGTGATTTGGAAGGTCGTTCATTGACCTAAAAGACGTTATTCTTGGGTCATCTTCTGCAAAATCCCCAAGAACTTCACCAACTGGAAACCCTAGAGGTTCATTTTCAAAATCGAACTTTGCCAAAGTAGATGAACATTCAGCCAGTGGAATCTCCCTCCAAATACCCTTGGCACACTTGTATACCCTTTGATTCAACCCAAAGCCAAACTTAACCCCTCTCTCAAAGCTCACCGTTCTGGGTCCCATTGAATAAATCCTTAAACCCCAAACAAAAACCCAGAAAATGAAGAATGACGAAAAAAGTTACCTGCTTCTGGGTTCGAAGATGGTTTTTCCGATGAGTTTTCCGGTGGTAAATCAAAGAAGTTCCTAATCCAAGCGGCCGGATTGTCCAAAGGTGGTGAAGCGGAGAAGCTTGATCCAATATCGCCGGAAAATGTTCGCACGGTTGCCGGAGTTCTTTCTTGCTAGCTGCCGGAAATCGGCCTTGCCCTTTGCTCTCCAAGAAATCTGATGCGGAAAATTAGAAATAGAGGAGGGAGGAGGTTTTTTATATTTGGGGAAGACGAAGGGTTTATGCCTAGGAAACCCAAACGGCGAAATGATGGGCATTAAATACCCTCTGCAACTTCCGAGGAGAATGTCCCATCGTGGGACACGTGTCAATTAATGGAGGGATCTCAGCCGCCCACGTCATCAATGCTGACGTCACCATAATTCAAAATTCAAATTGACGGTCGTACGGATAGCCTTAGAGGGAAAACGACAACTCCTGGCCCGTCAAGACGACCCAAGAGTTGGGGGCCACTGAACGGAATAATCTGTGATGGGCCGAGCCCAATACTTTTCTACGAGCTATAGGCCCGGCGAGGCCCGCAAAGGATCAACTACGAGATGTCGAGATCAAGGCTGGGTTATGGCACGTCCAACAACGGATGGCGGTCGTCGCCAGCGGCGACCAAGCCCATCCAAGCGACGAGCCAATATACCCTTGAGCAAAGGTTTGGACCTTAGCCCGTCGATACGTCAAGAAGAGATCGTCGTCAGTGAGCCATGACCCACTTAACGACGAGCCTTCCAGCCGCGCCAAACTTATCCTTTTCACCAGTGAGCGTCGTTGTTGGACGACCAATTCTCAAATATCGCACACTCGTCGAGTCACCTCTCAAAGAGACGACCTAATTAGACGTACAGTTCCAGGTCGTCCCTTCTATTAATCTTCTTCAGCAAGCTTGATTAATTAGCTAATTTGGGATAATGTCAAACCTGCTACAGTGCCTTGTTACACGTGCAATCATCTAACCAGTAATAATACCAAAAGGTGTACAGGTTGACTTTCCCTTATAAGTTAAGCTACTTATCAGTGTCAGGTGTTGCAGAGTCCTTATTTGGGCGGACCAACCCCAGCGTGACACGTGTACATCTAGGGTACAACGCTGATCCAACGGTTGGTATCAATCCCATCCAACGATTCTGGTGAAAACCCTAATATCACTACTCCCACTATAAATAAGAGAATAGTATCATGGACAAAGGTAATGCTTTACTGCATATTTACGTATTCTTGTACTCTCTATACCATTGCCACCATATTTTCAGTCCATCATCTTATTCTCACGCCGGAGGGGCTTGCCGGAAGACCCCCAGCGCAGTTTCATTGTTGTTTCTGTTGGTGTGCAGATCACGAAGCTAGCTCAATCATTCGCTGGACCTAAGAACTGAGTCCAACACGCTTTCCTGCGCGATCAATATGTATTTCCCTTCTGCACATTCTTCTGCGCATTTAACCTTCTCAATTGATTGAATGAGGGTTCCACCTCGTCCGCTTGGGACTTTGAGACCAGAGAGTTCTCGTGGTGACTCATGGATGTACAAAGAGTGTATATAGTCAGTAGTGAATAAACGAGACAAAACAAATAACACGCAAAGTAAAGACGAGGACAAACAACGTAAAGACGAGGACAAACAACGAACCCCCAAAACGATAGTAGTTGCGACAGTGCACCCCAATTCTCTGGCACGCCGAACAGTCCACTTCGAACGAGCAATCTTGATGTACCACCCAGAAGGGGTAACACCGCTGGAGGGCCCAGTAACGAGTGGCTCTACGCCAGCAACTAGCTTGACATTTAACCTGTCCAGAGCATAATACTTGGGTAGCCTCTCCAAACGAGAGCACTCAATCACCCATTCCGTATCGTTGGCCCCTCACACCAAACTCTTAAAGGCTTTGATCGGGTCGGCGGTCCACTTGAGGGTCCAAGGATCCATGATTCTATGCAGTCGGGTACGATGATAGTTGAAACCCCACCCATTCGGCTCTCGATCAATACCAAGTCATTGGCGAAGGTGTTATGTTTCGAGGGGAACTTATAGAGAAGCTTTGGATGCTTTGGGTTGTTAGATAAGCTCAAGGTTTGGTACTTGGGGTTCCTCGATTTACTTTGGGTACGAGAAATGCGAAAGAAGTGGCAGAACGCTCCAAGTGTGGGCTCGAATCCTAACAGGCGACTGGAGACCAAGAAGTTGTTCAATTTCCTCACCGTGTTCGCTACCATATGGATCGGAACAACTTTGTTCTCAATCAATAACAAGGAGTTAAGATCCAAAGGAAGCATAAGTCCCAGCTCGAATTGGCCCACGAAGAAAGCCACCCTCTCCCTGCTCTTTATCATGTCGGCTATTTCGGCGTCATTCCTGATCCTGTCCACGTAGGTGACCTTGTACTCGCTCTTATATATATTATAGTTGGTGCAGAACTTCCGCACAAAGTTAATTTGCTCCAATGTCTCTTCGTATTCGGGGGACTACGGGCAGTGGGTTGTTCGGGGCATAACCCAATGACCTCGAACTTTTGATGACAATTTTATCACTGTCCATAACTCCCCACTCGTCAAGAACCTCCAAGTCAGATTCACTCTCCTCCCTCACCGCTTCACTTGTGGCCTCGATCCTCTTGATTAGGAATGGTTCGGGTGCAGATTCTACAAGAATCAGTTGACCGGATTGCTCGGTGTTGTCTGTCGTTCTCTCCGAGTCTAAGCTCGAGGCACGAGCATCCTCGTTTTGAGTGTATCCCCGACCAAAAATATGGGAATTTTGGGAGTCTCCACTGCTCTCACTCCTAGACATGCCGCAAGAATAGGAGAAGCGTCGGACCCTTGGTCAGACTAGGAGCGTGAGCTCGTTGGTGGGTCAGATCCCTATCCTATCCTTGCACCCACTTTTAAACAAGTCAAGGGAGGTTTTGGACCTACAACATAATGAGTTATTATATAGTTTATGAGCTCGTTATAGTAGTCAAATTTGACTACGGCCTAGTGCTCGGCCCTCATCCAATCCTCACACCCAATCCAAGGCATCCTAAACCCATCGACGGGACACTTATAGGCGGTTAAAATGCCCTCAACCTCACGAAGAGTTAACTTTACCCATCCATCCCTCATATTCTTGTAGATTAGTTTGGTCTTTTGGTGATAACAGTACAAAGAATCCCCCACAACTCTTATAAATTCAGGCGTCATTTCTAGAAAAGAAACAAGAAAACACTAAAAAAAAACCAGGTGGCCAGGAATTTCATCTTCCCCGGTTAATATTTCACCGGAGCTAATGACCAAACTCAAATAAAGGGCACAAATACACAATTAAAAGAGTACATAAGAAGAAAGGAGGAAGAAAATACCTGTGAATGAATAAGCGAATAGGTGCAATTGACTGAACTTGATCGGAAAGGAAGAAATGTGGTAGTTGAAATTCGTCTAGAATGCTCTTGCTTTTCTTTCTACAAGCCTGGAAGCGTAAATAATGAAAATGGGGAAGAACAATGGCCTTTATACTCTGACCCGTTTGGCAGTTCGCAGGTCGTAAGTCGGGTAATGGGCCAACCTTTAATGACACGCTGTAAGTACCCCAATCTGGATCACACCCTTTCAAACGCACGGGAAGCACCGCAGACTCATCAACGCAGTCTCGACGACCCCTCTCACTCAAAACCCTCTCTAAACCCCCAGCCAAACCAAGGGAGGAGCCTTCACGGGATAAAGGGACAAAAGGACCTTTCGGGAATTTTCAGGAAATTGGAAAAGCAATAATGGTCCGTACGGACCTCTTTGTTATCATAATTCTTGAATCCCTTAAAGTCCACAATATTCCCTCAAATCCGGGAGAAAATGATTACCCTCATGCTTAGTTGGTCGTACGGACCTCTTTGCATGCAAGATGGTCCGTACGGACCTTATTGCTCGAGGGGACACCATAATTACAGAATATTCACCATCATCACATATTCCCTCAAATCGAGGAAAACCAAAAGTCTGGATTACCAGGGAGGTCCGTACGGACCTCTTTGCACCAAATCTGGCACTATAAATAGAGGGCTCCCCCTCCTCATTTTGACACACCTCCCACTTCTCTCTTCCTCCCTAGGCCTTCGGCTTCCCCTCTAAGTCCTTTCGAGGCATTCCCGGCCCCTTTCGGATCCTTCCGAGGCCTTGAGCCCCTTGTGGTGCTCAGAAGCCTCCCGAGCGCTCCGCGACGCTCCGCGCTGCCCCGAGGCACTCTCGAGGTACTCGAGGCCCCTCGTGGTACTCCGAGTCCTTGCTGGTCTTTCCACGGTGTCCCGGCTCTTTCCGAGTCAAACCGGCGATCCCAAACCACGCCGAAACTACGGCAGAGTGACTCTGCCACCCACAACGCACGCCGAAACTGCCGCCGAGTGACTCCTGCCACCACAACGCACGCCAGAACCTGCGCCCGAGTGATCCCGGCGATCCCCACGCACGCCGAACCTCTGCCCGAGCGCGGCTGCAGCATCAACTCACGCGAAACTCGTCCGCGGACAACGGCATCCTCCCGAAGCAATCCCGATCCGTAAGGAACGCTACTCCGACCTCAAACACTATTCCTCGGCGGAAGACGGACACGAACCAACATTGGTAAGGCTTCCTTCCATCACTATTTCAATACATTTCAATACATAGCATACAATGTAGACATCCGATACGGACATGCATTTTTAAAAGCACGCACACACACACACAACATTTAAAGGATATTAGGGGTATCCGAAAGACTCGTTTACGAGGCGACTCGGGTGAGCTCTAATATTCTAATATTCTCTTCAGGAGTCATCGACCTCCGAACTCAAAATCTCATCACACAAAAAGCAGGTTTAAAATTATCTTTAAGCGATGCCCTTTTCAATGTTTTGGAGGGCTTAATAAAAACGGCGTGGCGACTCTACAAAATGCGAAAACAAACGGCGAGACAAACCGCCGCCAACGCGAAAGATGCCGGATGCTTAGGGCGCGAGCCTCTCGGATCCGGGTAATTTCGGTTAGGCGACTCATTGAGGAAATTTTGTTTTAAAATCTTTTTAAACAAAACAAAAGATTTTAAAACGATGATGAGGGTCAAACTTTCATTTTTACCCCTTTCTTTAAGCATTGTGTGTGTGTGCACGTGCTTCGTTTTTATTTTACAAAAAAATAAAAATACAAAAAAAAAATGCATCAATATACATGTGCATACATTTAAAATTCTTCAAAAACTTACATTTTACTCGGAAAAAGAATTTTAGAGACCGCACACTACTCGCCTTTTCTTTGCCTCGGTTACACCGCACGCTACTCGCACTGCTTTGCCTCGGTTACACACGCACGCTACGCGCTTCTTGCCTCGGATACACTGCACACTACAACCCTCAACCCGGAGTGGTCTCGGTTGCGGTCCGTTTGGTCTTCCTAGGCCTCTTGGACGCGCACGGGATCATTCCAAACATCCCATCCTAGCCCCGGCGTCAACCTGCACGTTTGAGTCTTGAGTCACACTCTGTCCCGGACTCGGTTGGTTTTTACCCGGTCAGGTGTCATACGGCACCTGGATACATATACCATGCCGGCCATTTTCGAGTCATGGCTCGGAACTCAAGATCCACTTGCGCAAGCAAGCGATGAAAGGTCATGCTAAAATCTTGACACGATCTTGATTTCGAAGCTACACTCGAGGCGATGTTCCGTCCCGGATATACATCCATGCTCACATGACACCATGTCATCAAGCCTTTGATACGTCGGCCAGCTGACAATATGACCCGGCCAACGCCCTAACGTCACGGATCCCTTGCGCAAGCAAGGTAAAGAGAGGTCATGCCGAACTCTTGACACGATCTTGACTTAGTGGCCGGCTCGGTTCACTATTCACATGGCTAACGCATCAAAACGAACATGACAGAGGCTCGGTCCTTAGGTTCGATTTTTCTTTTAGGCCGGTGGAAATCGCTTGCCCTATAGGACCCTCGCACGGAGTTTGTCCACCTGGGATGTCGAAATACACGTGCAAAACGAGGGGCTTATAGCCGCGCGAGATGGTCTCCACTGACCCAGGATCTAGCATAGTTGCGAAAAAGAAGAGCAATCTTTTCCAACCTACCTAGGACTCTGAGAAAACACGTTTTAAGTAAATTAGAACAACAGAAAAAAAAATCATAAGAGAAACGGAAACCGCATGCCACGTGAGCTTTCCCCCTTTTATCCCGTTAGGCCATTCTGTGTCTAAACCTTGCCCGTCACCCCTCCCGGTGAACCAAGAGTGGTTGAGAATACACGGAAGCCGCCTTTTCGGTATCGAGGTCACAAGGTCCGATAGCCCTTCCGAGTTCAACGGTCCGCACCGTCCGCTACTCCCCATGACGGGATCAACAGATAACAGGGAGGGAAACGGAACCCCGCCATTAAGGAACCTCCAGACAATGGAGGAGGTGCTACGAGCCTTCGAAACCATCAAGAAGCGCCAAGAAGAGCAGCAAGCCTGGATCGTAGACACTTTGCGTCTTCGAGGAACCGTTGCAGTTCCCGGCTGACGGAACCTTTGTTCTCATAGAAGACGAAGACATCTGGCTCCCAGGTCTCTCAAGCTATCGGCGGAGTCCCGCCTGCGCCAAGTTACGAGATCCCGGCAACGCTAAGCGGCTCTCGCTCAAGCTCCCTTCGGGCGTCGGTCAAGCGGCTCCGGCATGCCCGCCTCGGCCACGGTCGGTTTCCCGGCTCTGCACATCAAGCTCGGTACCAACGGCACACATACGTGCTGCTCCGCGAGATCCCAATGCATCTCGGTATCCCCAGGATTCAATCCTTTGCCTCTATACGAGCCTCGCAATCACAATCAAAAGTCCCCATGCTTACCGGGGACGGGCATCGGCGGATATCCCGAGGCATCTCAAGTTTGCCACCCGCTAGTACGCGATTGGGGCTAACGAATCATTTCCCCGGTTCCCAAACACAACCCTTAGCGGACCTGGCAATCACGCCCTCAACTTGAACACCCGGGGTATGGGTTGGTATACACTCAACTACCTCCCAAAGACTCCCGAATGGCGATCCCATCGGCCAATCCACCTCCATCTTCGGTTTCCATCCACGAAAACGGTAACCCGCCTCGGGCAGTGATCCCCACATGGCTTGGCTTATCGAACAAATGAAAGACATGCAAGGCAAACTAGCTAGTTCTCGGAAGGACTCCCTCCTGCCTGCTTGATCCGAACAAAGTGGTCCCTCTCCCTCCAAAGTTCGGGATGCCGGAAATGGAAAAGTTTGACGGAACGGAATGCCCAAAAACCCACATCGACACCTACGTCACGGGTATGAGAGCGAAAGGGGCAACCCCTCAACCGGATGGCGAGATCACTTTCGGCATTCCCTCAAATCCACGGCACTAAGGTGGTTCCTCAATGTGAAGGCGAGAAACCGCTCCACGTGGGATCGGATCGGTGAAATCTTCTGGAGAAGTACCGCGCCAATCTTGAATGGGAAACAAACCGCCATGACACGCAAGCCACGAACAAAAGGATGGCGAACCGGTGGGCGAGTTCTACAAAAAAGATGGAACTAGAAGTTAAAGCGAGATAATGGATCCACTTTCCAAAGAAGAAGCGAGATGGACATCTTCCATTCTGCCTCAAGCCATCTTTGAGGACCTTGATCGGCCACCATTTCTATCCGGATCTCCGTGCCATGGTCAGCGCCGGGACAAAGTTTGAAAAGACTACGAGTCTTGAAAAGGCAACGGCAACCCCTGCCTCATCTTACCGCTATCGAACAAACTGGCAACTTCAACTCCTGCCCAGACGAAGGAAAGGAAGCGGCCAGGAGCAGTGCACTACATTGAACGGAGCTCGAAGTAAGCCGCGATCAAGCGGCCCCGAAGAATAACAATCCCCTCGCTTCCCGGTTCCGGCATTTAGATAACCTGGAAATGCCCTTGGAGTCAAGTATTTGAAGCTTTGGTGAAAGCGAAATCTTCTCAAGCCACTCGAGAATTTCCAACCGAAGACTCCCAGGCCCAACATGGATATGAGCAAGCCTTTGCGCCTTCCACAACTACCCCGGCCACACCACCGACAATTGCTTCGTGCTCGAGCGGGTGGTCCAGGGGCTCATTGAGGAGGGAAAATTGGAACGCCCTCGTGGTCCCAATACCATCGGAAATCCATTCCCCGAATGACGGGGGTAAACTTCAATAGCCTTTGACGAAACTCCAAGCGAGAGCGAGACCCCTGCAATTTCGAAACCGTCGGCATCTTTGTCCCGCTATGGCCCAGGAGCGTGAAACCGAGTCAAGAGATCTCGTGACCGGGAATTCCGACAAGAACGCCCAAGGGCAGCTGTCTCCCTACGATCTTTGCCCCGGCCAGAGGCATACGAATGGATGGATCGAACGTTCCCCGAGAAGGGGCGAGTCAGCGGTAGCACGGGAAGCGGTTTAGCCTTCGCGGACGATGACTTGCCAATATGTGAGAATCGGCACAACGAAGCCCTCCTCATCCTCATAAAGATAGAGATGTTCTTCCTCCCGAACGTCTTGATTGATAACGGCTCCGCGATCGAACATCATCGCTTTGAGCACATTGAAACGACTCCGCATCGACCGTTCTGCGATAAGGCCTTCACCTCGGGTAATCCAGGAGCCTACGATTCCTTTGCACGACCAATCGTAGGAGTCATCAATTTGAGGATCGATTCGACGTACAACTAGAGTCGGTAGAGTTCCAAGTCGTGGAAATCAAACCCACCTTCTCGGCTTTGTTGGGCGACCTTGGATACGTCGGATGAAAGCGGTATCATCCACTCTTCACGATGCGTGAAATTCATCAATGCTAATGGAGCGATCGAAGTGATCCGCGGAATCGGTGCAATGGCAAGTGCTTGGCCGGCAAGCTATGACCCGGAAGAAGGTCCCGACATGACCGAATACTCTTCCCAGATGATTCTCCTACCTGTCCCGCTACGAAGTGGATCCTTACATCCGCGCTTTAAGCGCGACGAGTTGGAAATCGAAGAACTCATGGGTCGGGATGACAACTACGATATATGCGGTGTGAAGAATGCTTGAGAGAGGATCAAGAGATGGATGCCACTAATGGAGATTGATCGAGGAGTAGACCCTTACTTCGCCGAAAACCCTCTTGCAAGCGGCTCATCACCGATCCCCGGTACAAGACAACCCTCTAGCCGACACTCTCGGATCTTATGGGGACGGCCATCACGGCTTAGTTCAATTCAACATTAGGTGTCAGGCACGGACGAACAATGGCGCAACCTCCTCGAGGCTTAATCGGGGAAGGAGATATAGCATGCCGCGCTCGAATCGGACATTGTAAACGTCGTCCAAGCAAGATCCCGGATAAAGGCGAGATTCTATGAAAGTGATCAACATCGGCAAGAATCAACTCCGAATCGGCGAATGCTTCGCCCTCCTAGAAGTAGCCCTCGGCGACTTCTATCATCAAAAACCCCCAGGGGTGGTGGCAACACTAATGGAGGGACATCATCGGGGAGCGGCCAAAAACCTCCGCGATACTGGTTTGAAATCGAACCGCATGCAAGCTACTTTCCGGGACTCGTACGAGGGAAGATTGGCCACCGAACCGGCACCACTCCCTCTAGAGCTACGGCCATCCGAGAGTAATGAAGCTGGTCAATCCCTCGTCGCCTATAGTCTAGCTTCGAGTCTTGTTGTCTGTCTATTCACATCTTTTGAGTCTTTTGACGGCTTTACGCCGACGATTGTGAATCTTTGATCAACAATGTACGGTCTTCACGCTTTCAATAAAAGGTCAGACCTTCCTAAAAAATCATTTCATTGCATCTTTAACAAATGATGATATTAACTAATCAAAACAAGTTAATAACAATTCATCTATACAAAAGGCAAACACATTAATTAAATAAATGCATCAAGCAAACATTTAAGCATGTTGTCAAACGAGAGAAAAACCGGGCCCAGTTTGCTTGAGAAGGTTTTAATCACAACGATTTGCAAGATTCTTTGAAGAGCGAAAAGAGACGCAAGTCAGGCGCCATTTCCGGCATAAACCAAGATTTTCCAATACCTCAAGAGCGGAAACCACCTTCATGAACAAGGAAGACCCACACACGAAGGGGTCAAAACCAAGAGCATCATGGCCACTAAAACGCCTCGCCTCTCACTTCGTCATCCTCGGGGACATGCTATACAAGAAACGCTACCATGGGCCACTCCTACGCTGCATCGGCCAAGAAGAAGCAAACAAGTTCATGAGCAGAAGTCCACAATGGGGCTTGCGGTCCCCACATGAACGCCCCGAGCCACGATGCAAATCATTCTCGGGATGGGCTACTCTTGGATCTCCGTGGAGCGGATTTGCATCCACTTTGTCCGAAGGCTGCGACAAGTGCCAACGGTTCTCCAACCTCAATCATCTACCTCCCCACGATCTCTCTTGCATGACTACACCTTGGCCATTTGCCACTTGGGAATTGACGTCATCGGGAAAATCGCTCCGCCCGAGGTAGCAACGGTCACGAGTTCATCTTAGTAGCCATCGACTACTTCACGAAATGGGTCGAAGCCAAGTCCTACAAGGTACTCACCTCCAAGAAGGTCGCGCATTTCCTCAAGGAAAACATCATCTGCGCGATACGGCATCCCAAATGAGGTCATATCGGACAATGGTTCACACTTCGAAGGGAATTCGACGAGGCTTGGCTGAATTCAAGATCACACGCCACAAATCTTCTCCCTACCGGCCACAAACAAACGGCGCCGTGGAAGCGGCAAAGCAAAACCCTCGAACGGATCATCAGAAAAATGACCACCCGAGGACGAGATTGGCCCGAGAAGCTGCACCTTGCACTTTGGGGCTACCGCACATCGGTCGGAAACGACCACGGGAGAAACCCCATTTGCCACGACATACGGGATGGAAGCAGTCCTTCCCGTCGAGCTAGAAATTCCCTCACTCAGAGTCTTCTTTGGAAAATGACATCAACGAAGTCGAATGGCTCCGAAGCCAGACATGACGAATTGGCTCACGCTAGACGAGCGACGACTAAAGGCCATGGAACACGTCAGGAGCCTATCAAAGCGGGATGGCTAGAGCTTTCGACAAGAAAGTCAAATCCCGAGACATCGGGGAAGGTGACCTTGTACTCGAAAGAAAAGCCTCCCGCTCGAACCAACCCAGCTTTGGGAAAATGGGAACCCACATGGATCGGCCCTTTCGTGGTTCAAAAGATCTTCTCCGGAGCGCCATGAAGGCGCGGACCTAGACGGCAATCCCTTCATGAATCCGGTCAACGGAAGCAAACTTCGCGAGATACTTCGCCTAAAGAAGAACATTTGTGCATCTCTTGGCACTCCATGTAGTGTCGAACTACGCGGACACTGAGCCCTCTAGTCAGGGGAACGTAGGCAACCTTAATTGGTCCGGTCTAAAAATACACAAAAAAGTCAAAAGTTTGAATGTCAATCAAGACCTCCATCAAGCTACGCACTTTTCAAGAACACGCCCCGAGTCACCTTGACCAAGTCAAACGACGGCGGCAACATCAAAGGACATCCGAGGGTCACTCGGCATCAAGCGGCGGCTCATGTACGCTTCCAAGCCGGGGGCTTGTCTTCGCCCTCACGCGCTTCAAAAAAAAAAAAAAAGAGCTCGAGCAAGGGCTCACAAAAAAAAAAAAAAAAAAGAGCTCGAAAAAAAAGAGAGCTCGAGCAAGGGCTCACAAAAAAAAAACAATAAACATAAATAAAAGAAGCTCAAGCGAAGGCTACAAAAAAGAGGTCAAGAGCCCGACGCCTTGACAAGAGGCAAGAAGGCTGCGGAAAGGCCCAGTCAAAACGACTTATCAAGGGAGCATTCAACCTCTCAGCCAAGCACAAAGCCTAAGCAAAAGGGATTGTCGTCATGGCCCAGAGCTGCTTCAAGTCCGCAAAATGCACGAGAAAAGTCAGGACGGACGCCAGAGCAAAGTGCACAACAAAAGCAAAGGCAAACAAGAGATCTTGCGTCTCGACAAAGCTTTCTTTAAAAAGTAAATCACAAATCACTAACGGTTACAACATTTCTTGATGAGTTCAAGCACGGTCTACTCTCAAGTTCACAACATGCTAAAGACGACTTAATACATTTAACTAATAATGTGTTTGCAATGCAATGAATGGATACCTAGGAGGTCATTCCGCGCCATCTGCGCTTGTCCCCTCGCCATTCTTTCCTTTCTTCCCTCGTCCCCGGCGAGTCTTCTTTCGCTCCACGTGAACCAACTCTGCGTCTCTCGGTCAGAGATGCGGGGTCCTCCCAGTAGAGTCAAACAATCCGGTAGCTCTCGGGGCTTCATTCGCCGTGCTTCGGCTCGGATCTCCTCCTGCGAGTGCACGAAAGAGGACCTCTCCTGTCGGTCGGTCAACTCTAGTCTCGTAGTCAAACAAAGTGTCTCCGTCACATCGAAGGGTCGAGACCGGGCTTCGGAACTCCTAAGGCAATAGCTACTACGGCAATAGGGTCCCGAGAATCGCTACTGCGCACGCTCTCCCAGCCACTTGGGGCCCTTGACACTGTTGCTCATACCGGGCCGGAGTGCGAGTCGTCAATCTGACAACGCTCCCAGACGTCTAAGGAGTACCGCGGGAGGGAAGCGGAATACTTCCATACCCTCAGAGAAAATACAGAAGGTTTTGGAAAGGTTTTGCCCATTCTGAGAGGAACTACCTCCGCGGTAGCAAGGTCATCCCGGCCAACAAAGGCTCTGCTTCATCCCAAGCTAGCAGGAAACAAGCGACGGAATATAGAAGGAGGACCAAGACAAACCTGGAACTCGACAACGTAGGACCCTTCTGCAAGATCCTCCTAGTCTCGATCCTCCGGTGCGGAACCCACCGGCGGATCGATGCGTACCAAGGCTGTGCCATCCATCTCTCCCGGGCGGGCGATCCATATCCAACACAAGAGGTCGGCGAGCAAATGACCACGGGCTAAACGACGTCGGAGCCTCGGGCGTGGCTGAAGTCTCTCTCGCAGCCACAAGGTGAGCAAGCGGGGCTTCCCCCTCTCATGAAACGATCCCCGGTCGCCGGACGGTCGATACCATGAAGAGTCTCCCCGGCACCAACGGGACAATATCCTCTCCGGCTGCGGTGCCCTACCACATCTAGCAAAGCGCCATCGCAAATGCGAGGAGGCGACCGGGAAAAGCGTCGCCATCACGCACAAGGCAAATGCATCCCGAGACGTCACTCTCATCATCAACCATGAACCGCTCACGGCGGCTCGAAATGTCGATATGACCCGAATCAAGGATCATGCCCTGCACTTCTTCCAACGAAGTACGAAGAAAGCTGCAAGCTTCACGCTCGCGCAGGCACCACCAATCAAAGGAAGCGAGATGGCCTCCACCTCCGGTCCTCCAATCAAGCCCGAAAATCCTCAAAAGTGGGCACCATTTCATTGTAGGAGAAACGGTACACATGCCTCCTAACATCCCAGAACTTCGCGGCGGCCCGCAGCAAATCCCAATCGGGAACCAACTCCTTAAAAGACCAAATCGAGCAAAGACGAAACCTTACCTCGAAAGCCCGTCTACGATGCCTCATACGGCGCCGCATCCACGTTTTGTTGCTCGAGGAAGTGTGCTTGCCTCTCTGCGAAAGCCTCGGCAAAATTCTAGGGACGTCACGAAGAATCCATGGCAAAAATGGAGGTTCCTAGAGAAAATGGGGAAGAAAGCTCGAAAATGGCTGCAAATGGGGAAATGGGGAAGAACCGGTTTTGGAAAGCATTTATCTCCTTCCCAAAAGCAAGGTTGGTCCGTACGGACCTCTTTGCATGCTAAGTATGTCCGTACGGACCTCCTTGCAAAAAGAACCCATTTTCCCGGCAAACGGTACAACAACCATTTGTCCTCGGCGGGACCTTGCTCCAAAGCGCCCAAACAACGGCCAAAGCCATTCCGTGCAAACAAACACTACCCACAAACGCACTCTCGGCTCACGTGGCATGCACAAAATAAAAAAAAATAATAGCAACCATTTCTAGGACAAATCCAGGGAATCCCAAAAATGACATTACATCTTAAAATAAAATCTTTGTTTGCCGTGCAAATATGAGTGTTTTATTACGGGAATATCAAATGTACATTTGCTAAACAAAAAAAAAAAAAGAGAAGATATGGAAAGAGGGAAAGCAAATGGACCACTAATCCAGGCTCTTGACATCATCATCATCCTCGCCGAGGTCCTCCGAGAGAAAGTCGGGCATCCTGTGAACTCGCCCGCCACGTCCTCGTCGTCGAGTCACAGAGCCCCCGGGAGGCTGCCACTCAAAATAATCCGAAGGATCAAATCCGCGAAAGGATCGAAGAAAGAAGGCTCTGACGGATCCCTCGCCTGTGCATCTGAGGAGGAAGAAGCGATAAAAGAGCTGCTGCCTCGGAGCTCCGAAGACGTCCGGCATCCATGCTATGCCGCCCCTCGAAGGTCCCTCTGCTGCGGCTCAGGCTCGGCTCTAGGCGGAGGAACGTCTCTGAGAATGCCTCGAAGGCATAGGCCGTACGCCGGCACGCGTCGCGAACCGGCAAGAAATCTTCGACGCCATCTTCTTCGCATGAACGACCTCATCGCCACATAACGGCGGAGTCGGCATATCATAGGCTCTCCCGGGACTGCTCGCACAACGGCCAAGGAAACGCTCGGCAATGCGGTTATACTTTCAACAACAAAAAGAGAAAATACGAGAAAAGATGCCAAGATGGAAAAGAGTCGGCACACTCACCGATCTATCGGGATCCGCTCTGTATGCGGCGGGAGCTGCTCGAAACGGAGTACGAGACACCCTCCTCCTCGATCCGTCCCCACGGACATACGTGAAATCCGGCCCAGGCATCGAAACCTCAGGGGAGCTTGCGGGCCGGCCTCTCTCTCCTCGCCCGGTACTGCGGCGTCCTCGGCTTCCTCCTCACGAAGGCCGTACTCCTCTCCATACAAAATAAACTCCTCGGCGCCCACAGCGAGGTACCTCTCAAAATCAAGCGTCCGTATCAGGGAATCAAGCATCCCAAAGGGAGGGTCCCTCGGAGCCACGGGAAGCACTGTAGGGGCCATCTTTGCCCGAGAAGACCCGCTCCACGGTACATGACGTCAGCAGTCGAGGCCCGCGGCATCTTCGGCTTATTTGTCACCTCGGGAGCCCCTCAGGCTCATCACCCTCATACCGAGCCCACGGGAACAAAACAAACCCTTCAGGGCTACCCCTCTCCAGGCGTTTCTGCACATCCCCGTAGGCGATGGTGAGCTTCCCTGCTTGGTCCTCCTCTTCCTCGCCGTACGAGCCCGGCCCGGCATAGCGAGTGCGCGACAACGGCCCAGGGATCTCTATCCACGAGGAAACCTTGAAAAACCTCATAGAACCACACTGTGACAAAAGCGAGAAAAGGCTCGGTGCAAAGAAATCGGAGAAACGACAAGTTTGCTAAATCAAAAGCAAAGAATAAGCTTCATGCTCTCCAAGCGAAAGTCAAAACAGCCACGAATAGGCGCAGCACCCCCGCTAAACCGGTCCCGAAAGAAAGTAGAGCTCGGCTAGTTGCCCTTGCCTCGCCCCAAGCAATGTGGCAGACCCTCTCCGGATCTAATCAAGCTTTCCAACAGAAAGCAAAGGGAGCCAGTAGCGATCGCGTGGTTCGAGAGCAAAGTCTCTGGACAATGCATACCACAAAAAAGGAGCGCGCCGGGCTGCTCCGCCGTCACCTGGCAGTACCCCGGACATTAGGCCCCAATACTGCCAAGTGATCCTCGGCTCCACATCGCTATACAGACATCCCCGGGCCCCTGCCGGACAGAGGCTCCCGAAGAGCCCGGCCCGGCTCGAGTCAGCAACGGCCATCGGAGATCGCTATCTCTCCACCGCCTTTGTGGCCCTCACTTTGAAGGAAAGCCGTGTCGCGCGACAAAGTCAGGTCGGCGTCACGCGTC